>JAAEAF010001099.1:0-224289 GCA_011037195.1 Triatoma infestans | reverse complement strand
AGCACATCTATATTTATATTAGGACAACGAGCAAACGTTGCAGTATAGAAAACTTTTTTTTTATTTTATATATAATTGTATTAAGTGGAGTAGGTGTGAGTATTTCATACCAAATTCTTTAAGTTATTCTATTCACACAAGCACAGACACAAACACATACCGTTCCACTGACGTGATTCTTTAAAAATTACTTATTCATACTCATAGGAATATGTAATTCAGGGAAATTCAATTTCAAAAATCTAATGCGACCTCTTACAGATATAAAAGAAAGTAATATTGTTGATACTGTCAAAGACGGCTGTCTTTGATCTTTCTGTTTCCAACGCTCGCTCTCTTTTCCACACTTTCTTCCACCGCTTTCTGCCGAAACACACCACCTGTTCTACTGCTTTTTCCGCCTGATTTAGTTGTCAATTTCTTCCTTTTATGTATTAGCTAGGCCTTTTCCTGCTTATCACTAAAAGCCGGCCGCGGTTATTGCATCTTACTTGCAGCTTTATCTCTTAACTTTTATTCATTGTTTGTTTATTAATAATATTTTAATATTCTTCCGCTTAATTCCGACTGATATATAATAACGTTCCTTAATTATTTCTTCTTCTTAATGTGACGTTATTACTTTCACTTTATTGTTATTCAATAATTCAATATTTCAAACTCGGGATTTATCATTTTGAATTATTTTAATTATTGATTTATTTAATTTTCTTTTACTTCTAATATGAGCATTGCGTTCGTGTCAAATTTTGCCGGAATATATATACATTTTCAGCCCCCTGAATCCGAAAAAATGTTTTATATAAATTGATCTGTGTGGCTGTTTGTCTCTGTGTCTGTGTGCTGTCGGCACTGTAGTGAATTTTTAATAAAAAATGCAATCAACCGGAAGAACTACTTTACTGACTGGATTTTTCAGTTTTTTGGCTCTAACGGTTTTCTTTAACATCCGGTATTTTATCCGTCGTATCATGCATATTTATATTGTTCCTGACCGGTTTCGGATTTTCATCCATCGTCAGAGCAAATTCACCAAGTTCGTGTAGAGAGTTCACTCCATACTCCCTCAAAAAATATTGGAGACTATAAAACATCTAATAAAAATTATAGTTTTCGAAGAAAGTTAGTTGTTTTTTTTTATAACAATGTAGTCGTATGGATGTTTCACCCCAGATTTTTTTTGTTATTAATTACAAGTCTTCTTAATTACAACACTGTGTACTTCTCCCTACAGAGATATTATCCTGGGAAAGTGTTACAAATAAAAGTGATAGTCATTTATATATGTGGATAGTATACAAAGTTTAAAGAGCATCATGGCCCTGAAATCCAAAAAAAATAATGAGTAATTTTTTTAATAAAGGAATGGATGCAAAAATCAAACATATTATATACATAGTTTTATTTTAAGAGTATTTATTTAAAACCTATTATAACTTATTATAACCTGACATTTAAACCATATTAAATTGCATCCATAAATCTAACAATTGTAATATTTTTAACAGTAATAAATGGTTATATGTTAATTAAATTAAGCAGTAACCCAGATTGCTAGCTTCGACCTCTGACCTTAGTTACGCTAAATATATAACAATTTAATGACAATATTTATATCTCTCTATAACTATGTGACACACCTATCATCTTATAGATCGATCTACAAATTGTAATATTCAAATAGAAAATTCATTTTACCAAATCTGAGTTTAGAGAGTAATTAATCTCAAATTTCAATTTGTACATTACTTTGTTTGTTTTAAAAAATTAAATTGTTAAATTATTAAATTGTTTGTTTTTACTTTGTTTGTGAGAATATAAAGTTCTTCTTCGCTGAATTATATTTAACTTTAAAGATAATCCCAAATTTTGCAGTTTCAATATTTTCATAATCATTTTCATTTTGTCTTGCTATATACACCATTTACCGGGGATCTATTTACTGAACTCCTCAGGGTGCGAATAAGCGGACAGTGGAAAAATGGCGGATTAATATCTCCCCTTTGTCTAACTTAATCTACATCATGGGCCTTCCAAATAGACGATTGATTTAGGCTTACAAGGGCCCATTGATTTCCTGTCCATTCTTAATCTCGCAACAGCTCTCATATCATTAACCAGCTTCCAGGTGTGTTATGAAAGATGGGATCGAGTACAAGTTAGGTCATAAAAGATAGCAGGTAAATACAAAATAAAAGAGATATGTGGATGGGTTCGCAATGCTAGATAATATCTAGTATTTTATCCGTCGTAGCATGCATATTCACTTTGTTCCTGACCGGTTTCGGATTTTCACCTATCGTCACAGCAAATTCACCAAGTTCGTGTAGAGAGTTCATTTCAACGTAATGTTTCTTTTACACTCACACTTGTTGGTTTGTTGGTTGCATATATGTGGGAAGGTTATAAGGTTATGTACACACACACACACACATAGTAACATAACCTTATAAACTCTCCACACATATATACAACCAACAAATGGTTATGTAACACACACACACACACACATAGGAACATAACCTTATAACCTCCCCATATATATATATATATATACAACCAACAAGGTGTCGAGTGTAACAGAAACATTACGTTGAATTGAACTCTCTACACGAATTTGGTGAATTTGCTATGACGATAGATGAGAATCCGAAACCGGTCAGGAACAAAATGAATATGCATGCTATGACGGATAAAATACCAGATAAAGCAGATATCCTCAAAGAGTTTATAAAAAAAGTTATCCTACTTTTGGATAAGTGGATTTAGTGTACTGGGAAAGGATTTGTGAAACTTATGATAACGAGATTGGATCATTTCATTTATCTAGGAGGGAATTTGTAGGTCCTTGCGGTGGCTTTCATTAAATACATAAAAGGAAGCATTTACAATATTTTTCAGGATTTTGGATTGGGCAGTTTGAATTCAAAGGACATTGGAATGCTTAGAGAAAACCCTACAATTCCAATCCATTAGTCCAAATTAGCTTCATTATTGAGTTGTAAGGTTTGATCATTTATCTAGTAATCTGGAAAGAGTTTTATGTCGTTTCATTAATTCTTGCCGTTAGAGTCGAATGTGAAATTTCCAAGTGAGTCTTTTGCCTATGTACAATCCTAAGTAACGGACATGATTAGTTGTGTAAGGAGTGGAGTATTGTGAAAGAAAACTGGTGGACTTGTGCTTATACGGAGGGTGAATGTTAACGTGTGTCAACTTTTTTGCGTTTATTTTTTTGGCACCAGCCTTCTAGGAGATTGAGATGTTGGAATGTTCGGGAAGGAAAACAGGATCAGGAAAGTATAGCAGTATCATCTGCAAATCTAAAGATGGTGGTTTGGAGATGAGTAGGTATAACAGCTGTGTATATCTGGTAGAGGGTTCCAACAAGTACGCTACTTTGGTGAACATCGGCGAGGATTGGATAATAAGGGGAGAATGCAAGAGAAAATCGTTTGCGAGTTTCCACCAGATATTTTTCATCACCAGCAACCTCCAATCATGTATTTCCGGTTGAAACTCAAATACGAAAATTTAAGATGATCGTAATACTTTCTCTTCTAAGAATAAGAGCAAGCAAAAACAAAACCAAAGGTATAACAGTTAAAAGTTTTCGAAGAGAGTATTTTATGTAAATAGCTTACGAAAAGTTGTTATCCATTTGTCATTTCCTACCGATGTTCCTACAGACAAGCAATTTATCATGGGTAAAGTAGACCACAGGCCGATCCAGAGTCATTAAGTACTCGTTACTATTACACTAGAATAGAGAACCTTCCTGCAGAGGTTCTACAGTATTAGTCAGTTCACCATTCTATTAACTGCTCTACTAATTAGAGTCAATTTACAAATCCAAGCAGGTTCTAACATTCCCACAATAGTAGACTTGAGTAAGAGACATTGCTTTCCCCCATAAATGAATTCCCATTCAAAAAAACATATTTCTCTCCCGTTTTCTATCATCCCTCACTAAACAGAATTATTTGAATAGTCCCTCTAATTTTATCGTACTGCCTAAGTAAACTTCCAAATACGACCTTTGAGTATAAAACACCTGTGGATTTAAGAGGAGGTAAAAAAACATAATAAACATAAAAAACACCTGTGAGAGTGGATTACTTGTTTAAAGATCCGATAAAACCTGGTAGCAGAAAAACATTGTTTTTCTTTAGCATATTGGTAGGAAAATTTGACTTCTTTTTAACATAAATATTCGACATGAATTGCTCACATGATTTCCAATGCAATCTTTCTCAAAACATAGTTTGATAACTATTCTTCAAACTAGATTTTTAAACAATTAATGCTACATCGATTTCTAGGAGATCTACTATATACATACAGTACTCTTCACATAACGACCGAATTCTGTACCTACAAACTTCCTCGGTAAGGAAGTAACCTAATTCGTATTTATGTTGCTACAGCACTTGAATATTATATAGATGATAGAACCATACATTATACTGAAGTGGTACTTTAGAGAAAAGCCTAAAAGTTAATTTTCTCCCAGAACCTCTCCGAAATCAATTTTCCTGGAGAAATGTTTTAATTAAAAGTTGTAGCTCCATTTATGATTAGTTCATTACCATGTTTAAAGAAAATCACTTGAACCACTTTCTTGAGAAATCAAGATCAATCGTCCTTTAATTTAATTTTTTTTTATAAAAAAAAAAAAAATTATATTCCTTGCCTGAGAGCTGCTATTCTGTCTTCTTTGCTACATTTCAAATATTGAGTTATGTTGCGAGTAGCATAGGTAGTAGTAAAGTAGAAAGGAAACGAAGCTAACGAATAATTTAAGAATATGAACAAACACATAAAAATATTCATAAACGAGGTACAAATAAGCTGCCATAAGGATGTGACAAAATAATTGATACCAGTGGCGTAAATTACGAGCCCGGCCCGCAAGGTTAGTTTTGAGAAAAATACAATTTTTAACGAAATTTAAAATGTTATTTTTTCAAAATACATTAAGAAAAATATTGTTTCATTTCACGCAATACAAAAAGTAATAATCTTGGACTATAAAGAACATAAGTTCGAAATTATAACATACCGGTAGATACCACTTCAATTGTTACATTGTTTCCTTGGAAATTCCACACCGCTTGCATTCTCGGAACAAGCGATTTATTGTTGCCCCGTTCCTTTGTTGTATACTTAAGTTAGGGACTTAGGAAAATAATGATAATGAACTTAGAAGTTAGTATTATTGACAGCATGTCTGAGATAGGTTTAGATATTCAAGTTTAAATACTGGCAACATTACTGCCAGACTAAAGCCATCTTTTCTTTTTCCGCTAGTTTAGTGCAATTTATGAAAGGTGACAGTCAGTGATTGGTGATTGAGTGATTATATTGTTATTTAACTTTACTGAAATGAAGTTTACTTTATTGTTAGTCAACATTACTGACTTTAACAATTACTGAACACAACATATGAGCATGTAAGTGGAGCCCAAAAACGGAAGAGGAAGAGCGAAATTGAAAACGCTAAGAATAAATCAGTGAAAATAGATACTTTTTTCTACTATACCACTTCCCTCGTGGTTCTACTATGGAAGTGAAAAGTGACAATTCTGCATGCTGTTCGAAAGAAACTGCCATTCACAGTGAATGTGACATGCGTAGGGCTAATAATTCGAATACTACCGATAATGAAAAAAAAAATAATGAAAAATAATGAAAAAGGTACTATGTCGGGAGACAGACTCAGGGGGCTTAATGTTATAAGCATAGAAAGTGAAAACCCGATTCCTGTGAGGTCCGCGGAGGTGCTGAAATGTAAGTACGGCATTACAGTAATTATAACGTTTCAGTTCCTCCATTTTTTTAATTTTGGTCTCATGTGGTAATAAGACGGGGGGAAAATTACGCCACTGGTTGGTGCGTACAAAAAAATTACGAAAGCCAGCTGAAGATGTTTTTTATATGCGTTAGAATGAATATATTGAACTGATATTGCACAGTATCTGATGATACGGAGGAGATACAATAGTGACGGTTATAAATATTACATGTATAAGAAGAGACGGTTTTAATACCTTCTCCAAGATTAAGGAAGAGTGATAAACAAAAATGAAAGAGAGGTTATACCAACAAACATGGAGAAATTGGGCCTGTTGAGTGAAACGAAGTAATCACAAGAAAGTGAATAAACGCTATCTTTTAAGAACCGACAAAACTAGAAGATTCACGACGTAACCATACATTTTTGCAGTGAAAACCAAAACGTTAAACCAAGGTATGTATTTTCAACTTGATGTTACGCTTCTCTCGAATTCCCATTTTACACTCAGTTTTCATTTCTGTAGATATTATATAAATTTATGAGTCACTGGAATATTAGAATACAACACTATAGAATAATAACCTAATGAAATTAAGGTTTTCATCATCCTTCGTGTTAAATGCACAAAAAAGATGCCTCAACAATTTTTCTGCCAGGTTATTGTTTTTCTAGTATAATAATTGACCGCTCTAGACTTTTTCAATAATAGTCTCATTATTTTTTCCTATGTACAACGACTCGTTATTTTTAATAAGCTGATTGTTTTTTGCATAGTGCTCAGAGTAACTAACAGAGTAAAGAGTAAAATAACTAAAAAATAAAAACAGTTCTCTATAGTAACTCTGAAAGTCAGAACACTTTAAAAAAACATCGAATTGGTTCTTAATGATTGTCTGTCTTTGTTTTTTTTTTTATAAAAATATAAAAACTTAATAATAATATGTCAAATATAAATGATCAAATGTAAGAGTACAATTCTATTTTTAATATACAGATTTAGGAAATCAACTGGTTTAAGAATATCAATTTCAGAATAGATCTCTTTGCCTTTTATATTATATACACATCTCTGTATTTACAGGATCTCTCTTTGTATTTAATTATCTATGTGGGTTAACTGGTTATAATACCTTCTCAAAAGGATAAGGTTGTGTAATTAATTTACTAACTTTGTTAGGAAAACTTGTTGAAAGCATTCAAAATTTGAGGTCAACCAACTTATATACATTTGTAATTATATTTACTTCTGGCTTTTATCGATGAAAATTTCTAAAATGATTACAAATTTTGGGTATCTTTAAAAGAAAAAAAAAACATTCCTTCATGGTTCATGATATCCAATCCTCTTGGTTCTTTTTACCAATTTTTATTTCCTTCTTTGCAAGAAATTTAATCGTGCGATTGGGACAATTTAGTGATCGGTAAAAAGAGTAAAGAGAAGTGCACATTTAGCATTGCAACTTAAAACTATACCTGGAGGAAAGCATAAATGAAACGTTATCGCTTGTTAGTATTCATCTATGGGAAGAGGCCAAACGTTGCACCAATCCATAGCCCTTCTGGTACAACAATATCGAGCCTAAATCAAAAATCCAGACCCAGATCTGATCCAGCTAAGATTCACAAAAGTCAGAACAAATCGGTCAGGAACCTGAACGGCGAAAGTTCTTCCACAGACAACCTGCTATGTTAAGGATTCTGAAGCTTATCCTTCTCACCAGTCTATCATAATAAGAATGGGAGTTTATTTCTACAATCTCAAAAAATCTGATGTTAAACAATCACGCGACTTTCTCTTACTGCTATCAGTACATATATTGCCCGCAAGGGGGATCTGTTGCATGCGGTTACTTGGGGAGTAGCGACCCCACGGGTTACCACAGCACAGTACTCCATGCACTTTGTCAGAACACTACACAATACACTTAAACTACATACACTTGAAATGTGTTTTATGTGTTGTATGTTTGTAGTAGCACGAGCGGTTTAGTAAAAGGGCTTGTATGTATGTTTGAGATAGAGATAGAAGTATTGAGAAATAATCAAGAGATCACACTGTTTTTTAAGATAGATATTTTCTCTAAGTGAAATTAAGTTACTTTAAATTATCACAATAATATGCTTATAAATATACTGAAATTAATTAGAATAAACTCTTATGTTATATGTTATAACTTAAACTGGCACACTTCTGATGTGTTCCTTAGTGTCTAACACACAAACTGTATTAATAAATGATCTAGAATAAAGGCAAATCTCTATCACTGGCATGAGTTTAAGAGAGCGATTTCTGAAGCAAGTGTTCTGGCTTTGAAAGTAGAATGCAGACTGTCCGAAAGAATGCCTTCTCTAACAAAACAGTTGGCCAAGTGGCATTGTATTAATTTTTCTTTGTCTCTTGGTTTGCATTGACCTAGATTGTAGTATACCTGGCTCTATCTCCATCACTAAACACTATCTGAACTATCTTCCACAAAACTATTATTTTTCCATTTCGTTCTTCCACTACCCACTCTACACTTTACTGACAGGGACAAACACAGTACACAAACTAGGGTCTCCGTCCCTAGTTAATTGGCGAAAGCCAAGAGAGAAGGAAGCGATTAGCTCAGTGGTAGCGCGCCGGACTAGCAACGCGGAGCTGCCAGGTTCGAATCCAGCATGCTGTCCTTAGACTTTCTCTTCCTAAGAGCCTTTACAAGTGACTGTCCGGTGATGGGCAGCGTTGTCTGTAGTTAGAGAACATTGCTTGGAGGCCGACTGTGCATTGGAGAAGGCTCCGAGGGGCACAATAGATCTTTCAGGCCGCACTGCAATAATCCCCTATAACAATCTACAATCTAGTCCATATACCTATTATATTGTATTGGAATCAGATATCTTGAATAGGGAGTAGAAGTGAAGAATAGGTGGATGTTAGTTAGAGAGTTGTTACTCGAAATACGAACTACTGAATTTACGAAAATAGACTATATTTTAACAATAATTTAAAGTGTTTGAAATAATAATTACAATTAATTTAAAATGATTGAAATAGTAACTAAGATGCACAACTGTAAATGATTAATGAAATGATAATAAATATATGTTTAAACCTTGAATAGGGACGCGTTCGCGATGTGTGAAACTTAACTGCTTGAACTAACGTGAACTGATGTCTGAACGTTGAATACTGATTTGATACTCATGAGGTAGATTGGTATAATACTGATCCTCTCTTCCAGTGGGCGATGTTTATATTGGTATCACTCACACATTGACAGGTGTGTAAGTCCTTGTCACACTAAAACATCTCTTGCAATATGTTGACCCTAGGTCTTGAATAGGTCGAGACCAGGGTGGCGACAGATGGTTGCCAGTCGGTGATTGTCAAAGACTGTTTATTAATAGATGGTAGCCAGGTGGCTTTTTGAGTGTTCGTTGACCCTTGTATGAAGGGAATACCGGCCAGGTGGCTTCTGTACACTGACCGTATAATGACCCCTGTTTGAAAGGGTTTTAGCGGCGTTCCTTTGACCGTGTGTTGACCCTTGTTTGAAAGGGTTTTTGTTTGCCGCGGTTCTTGACCTGTAGATAGCGGCTGGCTGGAACCACTAGTTATAATTTTTAGATTTATAATTTAAAAATTATATCTTTTTCTTCCTGCTATCACAATGCTATCACATTACAATATTAACCATATATAAAACGACAAATACTTGACTCATTTGTCCTAATAATAATATGTTGGTAGTGGGCTATACTAACACAGGTAGTAAAAATAATTACATATTACCATTGTAGTCCAGAAGAGAGCGCCAATAACATTTGAAATTTAACCCTACAAAATTCCAAAGAATAAACTAAAATCAATTTCTTCAATGTTTCTATATATAAGTGATAGAATTTTATGGGAGCAGTTAGCATTCCAAGTTTATAGGAAAAACTTTGAAACCAAACTTTGAAAACTCAAAAAAAAAAAACTCATTCTTTAAGGACAAATTTCTGGTTAATGGATTTTCTTAAAATTTGGAATTCCAGCAATGATTCCACTGTAAATTAATATATAGATGGTAGAACCATACATTATACATTGTTGTAAAATAGATGTTGAGGTTCGGTCATAAAAAATACTCTTTTTAAATTTTCACCGACGTTTTAACATTTGGTGATGGTATATCACAAGTTAAACTATAGTTTTTAAGAAATTTTTACCCTAAAGAAGGCAATAAATTTGCCGAAACGTCGGTGAAAATTTAAAAAGAGTTTTTTTTTATATGACCGAACCTCAACATCTATTTTACAACATTGAATACAGCGGTCGCAACGAACACCAAAACATTGTACATTGTACTGATTGTACTAGAAGAAAGCTTTAAGCTATTGTTCCGGGTCTGCGGATCACAAAAGCTGCTGTTCCCACCCTAGAACTTCCTAAAAGGTCAATTTTCATGGGAAAAAGTTTCAAATAAAAGTGATAGGTATTTATGTAAGTAGATGATTAACCAGATCGCTGAGGCCAACACGTTTTGCTAGCGATCACAAAACTGCTGCACCGGTTTAGTACTGAATGGGCTACAATTTACTACACCCCGCAAGTGCATGCTTTACCCATCCACTCGACTGTATAGCATCACACTTAGGCTCACGTGTGATTAGAGTCCAATTAACATCTTTATTATAAAAGATAAAAACAATAATGAACAGATGCACTAAGAAAAAGAAAAATAAAGTATTTCCTAGTAAGAATGTCCATGGTAACTAAGGATTTTTCTATGTGCGAATTTGTTCATATGGACCAGTTTGATTACAAAACCGAATGTTGAATTTAAACTTTCTCTTAGAGAACTAACGAAAAGTAAGAAAAAAAATAAGTACTCATGTCCAAAAGATGATTTTTAAGAAATAGAAATAAAATAACATCATAGGTTTTGACTGAATTACTAACCACAGTTTCGTTCAAATATCCCACATTCTAGCTTCAATATATTTACTTTTGGGAGGGAGAACTGAAAAAGTAAATAAAATACAAAGCTAATACGATTATTTGTATATCGATAAACGTACAAAAATACAGTGTTGACAAAACATGATATGAACACTACAAGTGTGGTTCGTGTGTTGAATTTGCAAGATATCATATACACATACTAAGCTATATATATGCGTGTGTATGTATGTAGGCATGAATAGAGAACCTAAAGAGAACGCTACTGTACTCCATATACGAAATATACTTTTTGGCGGGGACAGGCTGAAACTCTATTTATTGGCACCACTCCAAACGCTGACGGGCTTTTGCCGAGTAATATTTATCTATCACTTCTCACACATACATATTATATGTATATATAGATATGTGTATATATATATAGAGAGAGAGAGATAACGTATATACTACTAACTTTTCGGTAACGTAAAATCAGCACACACACATGTAAAGCTAGCCTATATTGGCTAGAAGGGGTTATTGAGAAAGTAGAAAAGTTGGTGAGGGTTGGTTTGGCGGGAATGGCGCCACTGCCACATGTATCGACAAGTCGTATTTGTGCACCATAGTAGAGAAGAGTTAGAGAGGCTCACTCAAGTGGCGTCTAAACTCCTGACTACCTTCAAATACAATTACAAACTATCTCCATTCTCTTCGGCTAACTTACTGGACAAACATGGTGCGACCAAAAGAGACCTATTATTTTCGTTCTGGATGGTTTTGCTCTTAAAATGTGATAATGTTGAAAGCTGATAATCATATCGTACATTTGAAAAGCTATTAATTTATCTTTACGAATAATAGAATAGAATAGACTTTATATAGGATGTATAAAAAATAAAAACCCCCGTTTTCAATAAAAAATCAATTTTTTATTCGTTATGAATTTTTTATTAATGTTCGAAATACAACCCATTGTGATTGACTGTTGTAAACCATCTTCCTGCCAGTTGGATCCTTCACTGATACCATTGTTTGGGTTTGGAATCAAGAAACTTCTACATTTCATTTCAATTTCGAAGAATTTCTTAAATTTTCATCCGCAAAGTAAGTGTGCAATGGACCAAAATTAATGGTAGTGTGATGGAGCTAAGTTGGATTACAGGGTGAGCGAAAAGAAGTTCAATAATATCAAGTTCTTCAATTTTTTCTTCAATATGATTTAAGGTGCGTAACCGGAATTACTTCCGGTGTTACACGGACGGTTCCAGAATGGATGGTAGGTCTGGAGCTGCGGTCTATTTTGAGACCGGAGGTCATTTGGCAGTATCTCTTGGTGAATGGACCACGGTCTTCCAGTCTGAGGTTTGTGCAATTCTTTGTTGTGTTTTGGATGAGAGGGTACGTAACACTAACTTAAAAGGTGTTTGTATCTGCTCGGACAGCCAGGCTGCGCTGAAGGCGCTTAGTTCATGTGTTTTCACTTTCAGGTTGGTCTAAACCACTGGAAGAGCTTTCTTCTCTGAAGGATGTGCTGCTAGTCTGAGTGCCAGGTCACATGGGAATTTTTGGGAATGAGGAGGTGGATAGGTTTGCCAAATTAGGCGCCTCTCTTGCTTTCATTGGTCCCGAGCCTGCCGTTGGCGTGTCTTCTGGCACATGTCTGTCAGGCTTCCAGACATGGACAGCTTCACAGCATTCATCCTTATGGATGAGATTAGTTGGTTTTCGGCAACCAAAATGCTCATCGGGGTTCCAGACAAGGCCATTAGTGAGACGTTGCTGTGTTTTTCACGGAGCGCTCTCAGGCATCTGGTTGGTTCTCTTACTGGACACTGTGGTTTAAGGAGACATCTCTACATAATGGGGCTCATGCCGGATCCATTTTGTAGAGTCTGTGAGACAGAGGAGGTAAACACCCATCCATCTTATGACTGATTGCTTGGGTTGTGAGGAAATTAGGTTCAGGACCTTTGGTCGGAATAGGATTTCTGTGGAAGAGCTTAGGCTATTTCCGCTTAAGGTTATTGTCCGATTTATTCGGACTGCGGTGAATCTTAAATGGATTAGATCCGGGTCTGGATGTTTGTTATAGATTCGGTTTGTTGTTGTTTTTCTTGGGGTAGCTATATGGGCTCACTGAGGCTTTGGATAGCGTAGGGTTACCCTCCCCACAGACAAATAATAATAATAATAAGGTGCGTAGCCGAGAGTTATCTCTCTGGAACAAAACTTGCTTGCGATTGATCACAAAGCTGGATAAAGCTAGGCCATTTTGGATTACATTTAATCTAATTATGGGTAGTTTAGGTCGGAATTCATGAGACCAACTGTAGCTTCCCACATTTGCTCACGATGCTGGATCAACACCAACTTGGCCTCACGGGAATCGCACCCCGAATTCTCGTACCAAAGGCGAGTGGGCTAGCCACTAAACTAACACGTGAGGACTCATACTTCCTCTTACTAGGACGTAAACATAAAGAAAGAAAAATAATTTTTAATTTTTTAAAAACCAAAAGTAGTTGTTTTCCGCTGTTTATAGATGATTGAGGTTGCTTTGTTTCCGAGCTGATGTCCATATAATACTTCTTCCCAATATTCACTCTCATTTATTTAGTTAGCGTTGGAGAGAAAAAACTTCCTTTACTTCCCATCCTCCTAGCCTTTGTTTTTTTAATTTTTCTCTTTTTATATTTTCCATTCGTCCCTTAAAAGACAAAAAAGCAGGGAAACACAAAGCTATAAGAAAATAGGAGTCCAGAGAAAGCTTGATGAAAATGGCAAACTATTGTTTGGTTTTAATTTTCCACTTAGAACCCAAGTTTGTGTGGGAAAACTTAGTTCTTTCTTTTCTCTTGGGAACTTGTGTTATCAACAAAAAATCGGAGGATATTGTGTTTTATTACTATGTGTTCATATAGACTTTTACGTATTGCTATAGATATTCCTTCTAGGGCAATTTTTTAATTTGATTAAAACATTGGAGCCGTAAAAAAGTGAACAGAAACAAAAAACTTGAAATATTTGGGTATCTAACCGCAAAGAGGTATTTATTAATCAATGAGCTTACGCATGACTACTACGATTATGCATAATTATCCGTTTGCTACTTTCTCTTAATCCTAGTAAGAGGAAGTATTGTAATCGTGTTCTCTTAATCCTAGTAAGAGGAAGTATTGTAATCGTGTCAAATTTCGATATGAGTTTTCACCGGAAATATCTGTTTTGAGGTCTCCTGAGTCCAAAAAAAGTGGTTTTTAGCAAATCGTCTGTGTGTGTGGTGTGGTGTGTGTTGTGTATGTGAACAGCATAGCTCAAAAACGAAAAATCGTAGAAAGTTCATATTTAATATTCCGTTTAGTTATCACCATGGGTCACCTGTCAAAATTCCTCAACCGGAAGTACCACTTTACTAGTTTTTTTTTTACGTTTTCGCGATTTTTTCAAAAATGGCTCCAACGAACTTCTTCAAACTTGGAATATCAACTACACATACTAACAGCTACAACATTTATTTAAAACATTTCTCCGGAAAAATTCATTTAAGGGCACTTCTGTGGGAGGGGTGGGGTTAGGTTTTCAACTTAACTGCTATTTCAGATTATTAGACAATTCTGTCATCTAAATAATGTTAATTAGAATTAAATAAATTGTCGAAATTCCGAATTTGAAAAAATCGGATAACCGGAAGTGCGTTTATTTTTTAAGACTGTACTAAATATTTTTTCAGTTTTTCTCGATTTTCTCAAAAATTTCTCCGACGATTTTCTTGAAACGTCTTATATAAACTAAACATACAAAGATCTACAATTTTTATTTAAAACATTTCTCCGGGAAAATTTATTTAAGGGCACTTTTTGGTGGAAGAGTGGGGTTAGGTTTTTCTCTAAAGTGCTATCATAGTTGATTATACAATTCTATCATCCAAACAAAATTAATTAGAAATAAATAGATGGCCAAAATTCCGAGTTTCAAGAAAATTAGTAAACCGGAAATGCGCTGCTACTGAACAATTTTTTTTTCAGTTTTCGACGAATTTACTTAAATTTGATACACTAACTATAACATTTGTCAATTATAATTTTGGGAACAGGAGTAAGAGAAAGTTATGTGAGTGTTTCACACCAGATTTTTGTTTATTAAAAAATCTGATGTGAACCACCTCACACAACTTTCTCTTGATGCAATTAATACAATTTAATGTTATGTTAAAAAACAACATATTTATTTATGTATACTATCTTACGATCATTCACCTCGTTTTTATCATTTCTTGTGAGTAACTATTCCACAGTAGCCCACGGCTAACACTATGTTCTTTCGCTCTATTATAAATAAATAAATAAATAAAATAGTAAGATAGTATGGGTAATTAATTATCAAAGTTAATCTCCTCAAAAAACGTGGTTTAAGTTACACATCCCCATTTGTTGGATGTTTCCATTTTTAAAGAGAACAATATGCCTTTTAAAGCCTGATGCATAAGTTTCCCACTCAGGTACCAACACTCCTCTTAACCTAGTCTTAACCTTTTTAAAACCCGTGTATCAACTAAATTTACTCTGTGCAAGTCTATGTTTCACACCGTTTGACAAAAAACATACGTCAACATGATGAGGGGCGAACGCCTGATACCAGTCGATGACCACAAGAAGAAGCAGGATATCACGGAAAATATCTCTGAAACTTTGCATGCTTACAAAAGTTTAGTTGAAGTGGTCAATAAAAAGGTGCTGGGGGTTATTCTTATCGGGGGATTTTAAACTGCCCGACAAAATATGTCCATCTAATGGCATTTTCAGTATCTAGCAATTAACGACAAAATACGTATGTACTTAGCTCGACAAGTTTAGTATTTCTAACGACAATTAATACTGCAGCAAATTACGTTGTCCACTCATAAAAGTCTACTTTTAATTTACTGTTATCAATATAATAATTAGGATTAGCTGTATTTTCTATTAGTTTTTCGCGTAATTACACAATAAATAATTTCTATAGACCGCCGTGTTGGCGGTCATTACTGATTGTTACCCAAAGAGAAGGTTCGCATAATTACATTACTGTACTGTTAATTGTTGCGTAAGAAATTTTATGAAATTATTATTATTTTTAAATAATTAATTTTTTTTTATTTTTTTTTTTACTATTTCACTTTCCTTTTGACTGCCCTCCAAACGTTGCCGCCCCATGCAATTGCATGGTATGGGGGCCGTTAGGCTACCTCATATTGACTGCATAATCTCCGTCTCTATAATGAATTTTAGAGCTGATGACAGAGATTCTCTAGGATTGCAAAATATGCAGAAGAAATTCCAAGCCAATTCTACATATCTTCTAGAATGTGGATCTACTGGAAGACCTAAATTGTATAAATGTTTCTTAGAGAAGTAATGTCCAGTAAATGATGCATTCATTCTCCTCAGCTATTTCCCTATGCCATAGAGGTATAATAGTATGTGTGACCTTGAGGCTCAATAATGAACTCTTAAACTAGCTTGAAGTTCCTCTGCTTTGTAATCTCATTTCTGATGAGGGAACCTTTCCTTAATGGCCTTACAAGCATTTGAGAATTATGGAAATCATGGGGAAATATCACTGAGCTAGATCTTCTATGACATCTCACCCGCATCTGGATTTGAAAAATAATGTAAGAAAAACCAAAAACTTACGGGAAGGGCGCAGCATTTTTTTTTTTTTTATAAGGTTGTCCAGTTTGCTATGTAAATATACCGGTTTCAGGGAATTCAGAATATTTCTTCTCGTTGGACTCCTGATCTGTGAATTGCTTTGAAAAGAGGATAGAAATGGACGAGGTGTCCTAAAAATACCAAAACCTGGCGAACAGAGGCGCTAAAGACATTTTCTTTTTTCATAATCCTTCTATTGATATTCAAATTGAGATATACGAGACGATTTTGGCTATTCCTACTTCATTAGAATGGACAATAAAGTTTTCTTAAAAGTACATAGATGCGATAGGGACAACGAATAATTTATCCAAGTTCCATTAGCTAGAACATAGTAATATTGTTAATTTGAAAAATTAAATTGTTAAAACATAAAATATTAAGAAAACTTTTAACAAAAATTTTACAGTTTCCATTCAATTTAAAATCTTGAAATACAAAGCTTAGGTATTCCAAGAGGGAAACTGTATAATTTTTACCTTTGAACGGAAGTTATTAGTAAGGGATTACAATTTAGTATTTGAGATCGTCCTGTTTCTCTTGTATCTTTTTTTTTTACTTTTTAAGCTGACTTTGAGTTGCTGTTAGATCAAAGAATGTTCTTTATATATCCAATTAATGGGAAGGAAAATATGGAGGAAGCCGCATCAACTTTGGACCCCCTTTCACTTACCTTATTACTTAATGATAACGTCATTATTTTTATTTATTTTATATTCTCTGATTTTTGCAAGAAATATTTGCGCTTTTTTAATAATGATTTGTTTGTGAATAAGAAACTGGAAATGCGAACTATAATAGGAAATTTAAATTTGGTATAACCTATAGAAACCACAAGGGAAGGCTATACGAAAGTTTCAGTAAGAAAGTTTTCAGTAAGGCAGTACGAAAGTTTTTTCAGAATTCGCTTCCATTATTTCTTTTCAAACTTGATAAATTTACGCCATGCGTCTCATTTTATAATTTCTCTTACTAAATCAAACATGTTTAGGTGATAAAAATAATCTGGTGTGATACAATTGAAAAAACCGCACTTCCGGTTTACTAATTTTCTTGAAACTCCCCGAATTTTGGCAATCTACGTATTTATTTCTAATTAATTTTGTTTGGATGGTAGACTTGTGTATTCAACTACGATAGCACTTTAGAGAAAAGCATAACCCCACCCCTCTTCGAGAAACTCCCTTAAATGATTTAACAAAAAAAAATGTTACACATAAAAGTTGTAGCTTTTTATTTGTGTAATTCACATTCCAAGTTTAAAGAAATTGGTTGGAGTAGTCTTAGAGAAAATAGTAAAAAAGTGAAAAATACTTCTTTGTAAAAACGCACTTCCTTGTCATCCGATTTTTTTTTTCAAACTCGCAATTTCAACAACATATTTAATTCTAATTAATATTATTTAGATGACGGAATTGTTTAATAAACTGAAATAGCACTTTAGAAGACAACCTAAGCCCACCCCTCCTCCAAAAGTGCCCTTAAATGCATTTTCCTGGGGAAATTTTTCAAATAAAAGTTGTATTTGTTTGTATGTGTAGTTGATGTACCAATTTCAAGAAAATCGTTGGAGCCATTTTTGAGTAAATTGCAAAAAAGTAAAAAAAAAAAACTAGTAAAGTGGTACTTCCGGTTGAGGAATTTTGACAGATAACGTACTGTCAGATCCCATAGTGATACCTAAACGGAATATCAAGTTTCAACATTCTACGGATTTTCGTTTTTGAGCTATGCTGTTCAAATACACACACACACGCAGACCACTTTTTTGGACTCAGGGGACCTCAAAACGGATATTTACGATGAAAACTCGATATCGAAAATTTGACACGATTACTATACTTCCTCTTACTCTAGGAGACAGAGAAAGTAACTAGTAGTTTTGAAAGAAACTAAGAGGCTTAAAATTAGTGAATTCTTAATTTCTAATCACATTTGAAACAAGAGAAGATACTTACTCCCATTTATGAGTAAAGCAATGAATTACAACGGTAATTCATTCTGCTTTTTTTGCGAGGTGATACTCTTCTAATAAATAGGGCGTTGTACTCATTAGAGGAACAGCTTCAACAAATGAAATAGGTGGACAAATTTAGTACATGCTTGATTACTGCTACAGATGTGGAAGAAGACTCGTATAAAGAAGAGCCTTCATCTATAAAGAAAAAAGATACACCAGGGAAAGGTAGTAGAAGTTTGTTACATTCAAAAAGTGGGAGTCCTTTATTGAAATGGATTGGTAAAAAAGATTCCACCAGGATCAGTAATATGTGGAATTGAAAGCAGAAAAAAGTCCTTCACCGCCATTAGCTTTTGACTTCGGCAATCACAAGAAAAACACGTGTGTACTCGATCAGTATTGTTCGTTAAGAGTATTTATTTAAAAAATGAGTCAAATATTATTTGTGTTTGTGAAACTTGATTAACGGAATTTGTGAAATTCTTATCTCCTACCTAAAGTGATTTTTATATCACAGCTTTTTCTGCCGCTTTAAATGAGAAAAGTGGAAAGCGGCTATGTAGGTCTGGTCCTATATAACAGTATTAAGAAAAAGTGGCCATATTATTTCCTATAATTTTGCATGTCCTTAATGGATAATTAGTAAATTTGATATCCCTCCCTGAATGAATTTAAAAGATCTATTTGTTAAATATAATGATTGTATGTTCATTATTGGAGGTGGATTTTAATTGCAAGGGTTTTCCCGCAATTCATGCTTACTTTTCTGGAATTGATGATAAGTCGGAACATTTTTGTAATTGATAATTTTGTAATACTTACTGAATTATATATAATTCAATGTAATTCTTTTGTAATTACTAATGGTGTAGAAGCTATCGTGATACTCCTTTACAGTTCATACAGTTCACATACATTCTAAATGTGAATTTAGTCATAAAAATATTATATAAGATTGTTTTTATTATTATAATTTGTTTTTTTTTTTTTTTTACAATCCCTCGCGGCCCGCAGGCAAGGGAGGAACCTGTTTTCAGTATTTGATATTATGGTTCTTACTGGAACCGGACAATTGTCCTATGATAAAGACAAAAGAAATAGAAAAATATGTCCGTGCTAGTCTCTGGCGTCTTCCCTTAGCACTTCCCTTACAATGCGGCAGGTGTGGAGGTGTATTATTATTATTATTATTATTATTAGTTTATCATCTTTGTTGTTAATGGTAGTGTTTATTTTGTTTTATTTTTTCACTCTCTTAATTAGTATAATTTTCTTTCTATTTCTACAAGTTTATTTGCTGATGTAAAACATCAACTCTTCTTTGTATAGGCAATTAGCCTTTAACAAATAAAAAAATTCTAAACTACTTTCTCTTACGATTGTAAGAGAGAGGAAGTCTCACGATCGCGTCATATTTGTCGAATTTGAGAAAGAAAAAACTAACTTTCCTCTAGAATATACAAATTTTGAAATTCCCAGCAAAACTTTCAAGCCCGGGTCCTTTTCCACTTTTATAAAGATAGAATATATAGTTTGCAAAATATTGCGATTTCTCGCTATTGACTTTTACTGTGTGCATAAAAAACACATGACAAAGATACAATGTACCTTTTCACTAATTAATTTTGCAGAGCTCCTGAAGAAAGGCACCAATGGTATCTGTAACGTTAAAAAAAAAAAGAAGTAAATCTGGCCATTGCCTTATAAACATCTCATTAAAATAGAAATACTAGAGAAACGTACAACCTCACTCCTCCCCCGGAACATTGATATCGGAAGTATAAATAATTAGTTTTACTTAAATAGTCTTAAAATAATAGGGAAAAAAATTATTAATTTTTCTTTATTATTACTTTATGCATTCATTATTATTTCTGGGACTTGTTTATAACTTTATAATCATTCTTCTAACGATATTTCTGTATTTTTATATGAGAGATGTTAAGAAGGGCTGTTAAAGATCTTAAAAATGTTAAGAATGGATATTAAATAAATAGATTTATTTATTTATATTTATCTACGACTTAACGCCCAAACTAGCTGTCAACATGCTATTGAATAGTCGAAATTCGAAGCCTGGTAGAAAGACATCATTTTTTGTTTAAAGTAGATATATAAGCAGCGTATTGAGCTCTGTGCTCAACGGGGGTCGCCAAATGTGAAAATATGCGAAGCTAGGGATTAAAACATGTTTATTAATATATCGGGTGTCCCAAAAGGTACTTTACAACTTCACAACGCAATAACTTGAATTGTAATTGATGTACAGAAACCAACTTTAGTTTATCTAATGCTCCATCTCATAAAGTTTTTTTTCTTGTTTAGTCCACTTCAATATGCGCACCTCTTGTGGCACGTACGATATCTAATCGGTATTCAACTTCCATCCACAATCGCCGTAACATGTGTTCATCAACAGTGACAATGGCATCGGTGAATCTGTTCTTCAGATCGTTGATATCATTGATAGGAGTACGATAAACTTTGTCTTTAACGTAACCCCAGAGAAAAAAGTCTAAGGATGTCATGTCAGGGGACCTAGGAGGCCAGGAAATGGGGCCACCTCTTCCAATCCAACGTTGCGGAAAGGTGACGTCCAGGACCTCTCTTACGTTAAGAGCCCAATGTGATGGTGCACCATCTTGCTGAAAAAAGACTGTTGGTTGTCGATCAGCTAATTGAGGTATCAGATACATCTGCAGCATGTCAAGGTAATTGGTACCATTAACTGTGTTTTCTGCAAAAAAGAATGGTCCAATAATGCGATCAATCATGACACAACACCACACATTAACTTTGGGGCTATCACGCACCACTTCTCTCAAAGCATGTGGGTTTACTGACCCCCAGATGCGGACATTGTGTGTATTGACTCTTCCACACACATGAAAAGTCGATTCATCGGAGAAAGCCACATTAAGGAAATTATTAAGGAAATTGTTATCCTCTTCCACACGTGTCAGAATTTCCACAGCAAATTGCATGCGCTTCGGTCTATCATTTGGCTCAAGTGCCTGCAGTAATTGCAGACGATATGGGTACAACTGAAGACGTTTTCGGAGTACCCTGTGCACTGTTGTGCGAGGGATTTGCAGTTCCTGTGAGGCCCTTCGAATCGACTTCTGTGGCGAACGCTGGAAAGCTACACGTATGCGTTCGACGTCTGCATCACTCGTTTCGGGCCGGCCAGTATGAGGCTTTATATCAACACAGCCTGTCTCCATGAAGTTGTTGTACCACTTTCTTATTGATGGTCGAGAGGGTGGATTCTTGTTAAATCGTGTCCTGAAGTTTCTCTGTGTCTGAATGTCAGATCTGGTTTCAATAAACCACTTCACACATTGTGCCTTTTCTTGTGGGGTCGCCATTATTCTTATTCTTGTTTCCTGTTATCTGAAACACGAGGGAAAAAAAAACTTTATGAGATGGAGCATTAGATAAACTAAAGTTATTTTCTCTACATCAATTACAATTCAAGTTATTGCATTGTGAAGTTGTAAAGTACCTTTAGGGACAACCTATATATAATACAATGAAATTTGAACAATTTCAAGAGAAATATGATACCGTTTGCCATCCTTTTGAAGGCTTAAACTTTGGAATCTTATTTCATCTGCCCGCCGTACTACTTCTTGATTCAGAATAATATTTCCTTCAATTCTTCCCAAAACTATGTCCTGCCAGGTGATCCATGTGGTTTGACTTTACTTTTTTGTTTCTTTTATCAACAATTTGACACCATACTCACAATGATATTATTTCTTTAAAAAACAAATTTAGACGTAACAAAAATATATAATATAGATGTTGACAAATGTTTTCTTTTATACGTATGTTGTAGGTTCGATAAGCAATCTGGATGACGCTGAGCCAACTTGCAATAAAACAGCACGAGCCAGAAAGGTTATATCTGGAGTTGTAGGAGCAGCGTCGAGCGTAACATCTGTGCAGGTGGCCAATCTGTTAAGGTTGTTTAAAATTCCACAGGTTTGTTTTCACAAATTTGTGCATGAATTGTTTTTGTATTTTTTTTATTTATAATCCTTTTCTTATAAAAACAAAAAAATTGGTAAAAATAAAGATCGCATTTATTATCTATTTATAATGCACTTTTTCCCATACTCTCAGCCTCGTCCAACATGATGCTTATTTTATTTCCGGTTTATAAATTTATTTTGCGTTATATTTTTTTTCTAAAATTTGGGGCTTATGCTCAGATTACTATTCTGTATAGATATGATTTTTGATAACATATTTCTGTACAGAATAAATGGAAAGTTTGATAATCATTGCAAGTTTTTTCAATACAATTCTTCCGATTACATCCAGCTTGCATTTTTAATAATATTTAATATTTAAATACCTTTACATTTTTCCAAATACCTATTGACAAATATCTTATGAATAAATATATTTATACAATTAAATGCATTCAATTACAACTCACATACCAATAAATACTTTCATACGATTTATTACTATCATTCTAACCATAACCAGGTAATGAAAAACCATAACCCCTTATTCTTAAATGCAGGTTAAAATTTGTTTACACTTTTTAGACAATATTCACAAAGTGCCAGGTTAGCCAATCCCGGCTCACTCCCACCCCTCCGAGAAAAGTGGCTTTCATTTCTACGCATTAAACTTGGCGCTACAATACTGGTCACAATGACTCCAATGCTCTTAATCAATTCTACACAACTTTTCTTCTTTCTGACAACCTCATTCGGTGTTTTAAACAGCGTTGGATAGCAATATGTGATTTTTATTTGGAAAATCGTAGTTCTATTCTTACAGTTGAAACAATTTCACTAACGCAATAAAAAATATTATTACAAAAAACAAAGGAAGCGAGAAAAGACTACCTTTATGAAAATGTATGAAGCATATTTTAATAAAGTGTGTATTTTCATAAAAGGAAATATATACTGCACAGAAGAGGCTAAAAGAGAACAAGTTTCTAATGTGGAACAAGTTTTTATGTTCACCATTACACTTGTTCATGTTTCATCTCTTTTCATCTGCAGTTACAGATGATAAAGTATAAACTTGCCTTTCACCCATTCAAAACTTCCAACTAAAACTGGTGTGAAACGATCACACAACTTTCTCTTAATGCAATTAATACAATCGAAAAAAAAAATGAATAAATTTCTTTACTTTGATGTTTAAGTTGCCTGACGTAGTGCATGATTTTCAAATATGACTTATTACAAAATTTGGATTAAGAAATCTGACGCCTCTAACTAATGTTCTGGCGATTTTCCATGAAAAGAAGTTCCGAACAAGCCCAAAATACCTATTCATCTTCTATAAGAAGGACAATGAACAAGAGGGTTCTCTACCAAATTAAACTGCATTGTAAAATTTGAAAAGGATAATAAGCCCACTGCTGCATCGATAATAATGTTTATTTACCTTTTCTAATCATTATTTCTCTTGGAATTCATTTGTTATGTGCTCCTGATCATGAGTACAAGCTTGAAGATCTCCATTTTAAAAAGTATTAAAGTCAATCACTTTGAGATTTTCGGCCCGTATCTTTGAGATACTACAACTTCATAGAATGAACTACTAGCATTCTCGACAGTCGGCTGATTGTCGACAGTCTAAAATATTGGACGGGATAGGACCAATAATGAAATGTTGATGTGTCTTTCAGGAATATCTCTTAAACTCCTTTTAGGATCCCTTACTGGGTATGGTGATTTAAAGAGACATTTTTGTAAAATGAGGCTTATGTCGGGCGGGCTCTTGTAAAGTTTGCAAGGCAGAGGAGGGAAAATAACCTTTCATCTTAAGACAGATTGCTTGGGTTATGGGGAGATTAGTTTGAAGATCCAAGAGTTTGGCTCTTTCCCCTCAGGGTTGCTTTCCGATTTGTTTGTGCTGTTATAATCTTAGGTTCATTCGGGTCTAGATTTTTAACTCAGTGGAGCTTTGGAAAGAATAGAGCTTTGTCCCTCCTTACAGACGAATAATAATAATAATGCACTGCTTTATTATTTTTGGAATAATAATAATAATAAATTTCTGTATTTATGAAATATTACATATTACAGGGAGTCTGGTTTGCTTTGACATACAATATATAAACAAAGAAAAAAAAGAAAACATTCTTAGATTAAAATGAAATAAGTAAGCACATAAATACCTGAGATAACTAAATAAATACAAATCTACTCATTAAAAATAAAAGATCTTAATTTCAAAACCCCACTAATGAAATAGTATACATGGTTGCATTTTTCTGCACTATTAATGTCCAAAATATTTAATACATTGTCTCTTAAAGAGGATTGTGGCAAAATATAATTTCTGAGAAACCTTTCTCTATATGGGTTATATACTGGGCATTCCAACAAAATGTGATCGAGGGTTTCCAACTTGTACATGTTACAAACAGTGCACAGTTCAGAGGCACTTCAGGTGCACAGAGTATACGGCATTTTTTTTATATAATTTTTTTCTAATTAAGAGTATGGTGTAAAAATATAGATAAGTATGAAGTATAATAAGTTAGTGGCTCAATTTCACTACTTATAAACAGTAAAGTTCACCTGTTTGTTACCATACTGCTGTAACTAGTCAAGGTCAAGTGACGTCAAATCTACTGATACTAATAAGTTGAAATAATGTTTTTAATTATTTCTAAACACTGAAGAAATTAACACTTTTAAAATAATAAAACTGACACGCAGTAATAGCTCTATAAATCTCACAAATTTTTAATTAATAAACTCCTTCGCAACTACTAGAAAAAATAACAAAAACAGAGAGAGTTTAGAAACGTGTGCACAGTATGACTGCTCAAACCAGACTCATCTTGGAATAAGCTTCACCAGATATATATTAACTTGATATATCGCACTGATGGCAACCAAAATTGAACTTGAAACATTCAATTTTTGAGGACCAATCTTCTGAATGAAAGTTGAAATAGTGGAATATGGGGAAAAATTAGTAGACAAAAAATGACTAAAAATTTTAGAACAATAAAGTTTCGCTATTTCTGTCAACACTAACTGTTAGCAAATGCGATCCCGCTCTACCAGAGTGATTAGAGTTGAGAGATTAAATGATCCAGCCAACCACCTCCGTTCACGATGTCTGATCGATATTGGAAGAATTGCCCATCTGAAAAAATAGGCATTACTATACTTAATTCGAAAATGCTATTGTAATGAATTAAATGACTTAAATAAAAAAATAAATACATAAATAAATCAAATTGGAAATAAAGTATTAGCCGCTTTATATATATATTTGTAGTAAATAAACTTACAAGCTACTGGATAGAAAAACTAGTAAAGCAATATTTTTTGAGTTGAACTCCCAGCTATCAAAATATATTGTAATTGCCTTGCCCTATCCACTTGCCCTGTCCTCCGGCGTTTGAATTATGTCAACATCAGGTTTCCCTTACTCCACTACAGTTAAATATAAGCAAGAATTTTCTGACAATGGTTTGTTATTGGATCACGTCCAAGTGGAAGAGCAATGTAGTTGGCTCCATAATGGAAGGTTGTTTATAATGTTGCTAGCTCTCAGATACATTGTTGTTAAAATAGTTGTTTTCCACTATGGTTTTCCCTTTTTAAATATTTTCTTAATATTTTTGATAGTACTAAAATTTGCGCATAAACATGAATATTCCTGGAATTTCTTCAGATTTTATCAGGTGACTTAAATTATGAAATCTAATTGGTTTTAAATAATTAGTCTGCGTATACATTTTGTAAACTTCTTCAAAATTTTGGATCGGGAGTCAGGGACCGGTAAATTGGCCTTCCAGATCGCCAGATTTAACCCCTCTTGATTTTTTTCTTTGTGGATGTCTCAGAGCAAAAATTTATGCCAAGGAACCAAGGAACCAAAAACTCCAGAAGCACTTAGAGAAGACTTAATGCAATTCTGCTTAGCAATTCTGGCAGGATATGATATGATTAGCAACTTTATCTGTTGGGCAGTGACTGCGCTTGTGCCGTTTAAACCTAAGAGGTCATTTTGAATAAATAGGAAATATTTTTTTATCGATTTTTGTAAATAAATTGGAAAATTGTTTTGTTTTAATGATGTTTTACCTAATTTTTTAAGTCCTTATGGTTTTAAAATAGGTTTTAAGTTTTATCAGCATTTGAACTCTCTTATTTATTAGAAATTAATAAGAAAATCCGCTTTTAATTTTAGACTATAGAAACAAAGAAGGAGGAAAAAAAACGTCCAAAATTTCATCTTTACGATTGAATATCTCGGCAACAGTTTGAAATATTGAAGTGAAATTAACGGCATTTTTTTTTCATTTTTTAAATAGCTTTCAATGCAGTAGTAAAAAGTGGGGGTCAAAAAGGCGGCAGTAAAATCAAAAAATTCTGACACAATTATAAACTAGAGCAAAAATACTTCAACAATGTTTATGTCTATTTTTAGATGTCTTCCTTCGTTAAAGAGTTATTTCAAAAGTGGCCCGTTTAAGTGGGAGACCCTTTATATGTAAGCATGCCTAAGGAAAAGGTCTTCAAGAAATCTCAAGAAAGCATCAGGAAGCAAACATTCTGCCAGTTCAGTCTATCATTCTTCTCTCCTTTCTATAATATCAGTGCTGTAAAGTCGCTGCAGTACTCTTATGTTCAGTTCAGTTTATCAGTAACTTCAATAGTCAGTGAGAAGAAAGATTGCTATAGTGGATATGAACATTGTAACTGCCCATTAGTTTATAAAATAATTACCTAATTTGGTAGTGGACGTTAAGCCCCCCTGAAAAATAGTGCGTGTACTTTTCTACAATTCTCTGTTGGGTCCTATAAAAATCCACTACAGATGTCAAATCATATAATTAACAATTTTTCTAATAAAGAATAAATTGATGATTAATATTACCAATAAAGAAGTTGAGGATAATTATAAATATTTTTTAACATAGTTCGGAGTTCACTTATGGTAAAATGACCTGCTCCGCATTTACTACCCTGCTTTAAATGCAAATTTTGCATATAATTTCATTTAGGTAACTAACATTAGCTTAAATTCTATCAAGTAGAAAACTAATTTTTTTTGTTTTCTTCAGGTATCATATTTTTCCACAAGTCCAGAATTAAGTAACAAGC
Source organism: Triatoma infestans (assembly GCA_011037195.1). NCBI lineage: Eukaryota > Metazoa > Arthropoda > Insecta > Hemiptera > Reduviidae > Triatoma > Triatoma infestans. The sequence goes on along the minus strand of JAAEAF010001099.1, from coordinate 196,820 downwards.
AAAGATTTGAATATTTTACTAGAACAATTCCGTCAGATCATCATCAGGTACAAGCGATGGTTGAATTGGTAAAAAGGCTTGGATGGAGTTATGTATCCATAATTTATGAAGAATCCAACTATGGTATTAAGGTGGCTATTGTTGATTTTTATTTATTTTTTTTTCCTTTGATACGACTTTAATTTATTTTGAACAAATTATATTTGAGCTTGTTGAAACTTAATAAATTTAAAGTTGAGAATTAGTCCAATTATTTGTAAATGTATATATATATATATAATTCTTTTCCGATAATTAACCAAGGTTAAGAGCTTTGCTGTTAATTTTCTTAAAATATTGTTCATTACTATGCTGAATGCTAAGATATTCTAGAGGACATGTTTATTTTGAACGCTGTATAATGTAGAACACCCTTTATGCTACTCATTGAAGGTTTTGCTTTTGAATTTTGAAGCATGAAGCTTTTGAATTCCCTCCATCTTTATTAGTAAAGTAGCATGTCTCTCAGTTGATCTAAAACTACATTTTTGACATGCCAAGTTTAAAAAAAAACTTTATGACTTTTTTCAAGGCATTTGAAGAATTAGAAGTGTTATTGGATAAACATGGTATTTGTATAGCAGTCAAAGAGAAATTGGTTAAAGATTCCGGTGTGGCCGAAGACAATGTATATGATAGTATAATTGTTAAACTGCAGACAAAACCTCGTGCCAAAGGTAAGTGTAGCTGGTCATTTTGTTCCAAGTTTCAACATCTTTGATTTGAATAACATGGTGTATTCATAGTGTGACACATATAAAATGGATGAATCATGTTACACAAAACAAGGCTGGAGGATGCTGGTTTCTCAGCTATCTTTCCTCTTCTTTCCCTGTCATCTGCCTTATCTCTCGATATTTTCATTCTAATTTTTCAAATTTCTCGTCATCCTTGAGCCGTTAGAACCTACAGTTTTTCCTACACTTGTCTTCCAGATTGCCATGCATTCTTCGTATAAATTCTAACTATCGATAAAGCTCCAAAAGCTCAAGTCACGAGTCCAAATTAATAACAGCCAGAAAGTCCATCTTGGATAACAATTTGAAACTAAGCATTCATGGGGATTTTCCATTCTCCGTTTCGGTATACAGAGCCATTTATTTTTCGGAGTATTTTCCGCTCGTTCTCATTTGTTACCATTCAGGTTTCACTTGCACAGATAACCATAAGGGTAAGTGTTCTTTCGTAAATTATCAGATCTGCATTTCTTGACAGATATATTTTTAGCAAAGCTGTTCCAACAAGACTGTGTGGCAATTAGTTTGTTGTCCTATTATCATCCAACATAGACTTAAGAGGCACATTCTCTCTTGAGCCTGACAGAAGACAGCCTTTGTAGTTTTTTGCCAAGAAGATGAGGAAATAGAAATGCTCTTGATATGTCGGATAGAAAGGCTCCTCGGATAGAAAAAAACAGGCCTTTAAACTTCACGCAAGACTTACTTTCCAAATCTAGTTACGTTAGTTGGATTAAATAGCCAGGCCAGTGTAGTTAGTGGGTTAGTTAGGCGAACCTTCATTTTAATTTTTATTACAAAGCGGACAGAGAGTCAAAACAAAACTTTTATATTTTTCTTTTTCTTCGTCAAATTATTATATTAACATGAAATTAAAAACTTTTGAATGTGCAGGTGTTATAATATTCGGTTCAGATCAAGAAGTTGCTGAATTAATGCGAGCGGTAAAACGATGCAACGCTACTGGTAGCTTTTCATGGATAGGATCAGACGGATGGAGCGCTCGAGATTTAGTATCCAATGGTAATGAGGCTCAAGTAGAAGGCACTCTGTCCGTACAGCCGCAAGCAAATCCAGTGGCCGGCTTTGAAGAATATTTTCTAAATCTTACTGTGGAAAATAATAAAAGAAATCCTTGGTTTGTTGGTCAGTTATTTTAAAAATAATTTTTAGGATTTGTTTATTGGTCTTTTTTTTGGATCTATATATTAATATATTATGTATTTATGTATCGTCACAATCGATAATCTTCATTTATTTATTATAATATATACATTGCAGAATTTTGGGAAGATCATTTTAAATGTCGATATCCGAATAGTACACCTACACCATACAACATACGATTTGTAAGAGAATGCAATTCTAAAGATCGTCTAACTAAAAGTGGTATTGTGTTTGAAAAACAGCTACAATTTGTTAGCGATGCAGTCACTGCACTCTCAGTAGCATTGCAGGATATGCACAGAGATCTGTGTGGCAACTATAAGGGTATATGCACGAAAATGAATCCAACTAAAGGACCAGAATTATTGCGATATCTCAGAAAAGTCAGTTTTCAAGGTATACTAGATCTTTTATTTTGTTCTGTTATTTTTCTTTAGATAGTTCTAGTTGTGTAACCTGTCGCAAGGGAATAAATTACCTTCGATTCAGACGTGACATTTTTTTTTTGCCGTCCGTTAGTAGTCACGTCTGAAGCCCAATTTAGTTTCCCTTCACTTTCGGTATAATCATTTTTAGACAGAAAAAGTAGCGCGTTCACTTTAATTAGTAATTTTCTAGTATATCAATCTCTTTTAAAATTATTTTTATTAAGAAAATACATGTATTTGGAAGAAATGTATGAGTTGAAGCAATTTTTAAAGAACAAGGGAGATAAAGAAGCTAAATTCTAAACAAGAATTTATTCAGTTTGAAACAAAAATAAATAAATATAGGGAAGGGAATAGCTAAATGGTTAGCGTTCTGGACTCCACGTGGAGGACCCGGGTTCGAGACCAGTTGTGCTGCCCTTAGATTTTTTCTTCCTAGGAGCCTCTACAGCTCACTGTCCGGAGGCCAGCAGTGCACTGAAAAGGCTCCGGGCGCCAATCACCATATATGTTGAAGCTCCTTAAATTAAAAAAAAAATTGTAACGCAGCCACTAGTGCCATCTAGGAGAAGAGGCGTAGACACCTGAAGTTCTTCTCGTGGGAAGCACTAGTGGGGCGCTTCTAAATTGTCCCACGATCTACCGCGCCGTAGAATGTTCGAGAAGCTTCCAGAACCTTCTCCAATGGTATAAATAGGAGAAGAACAGCTCGAGTGAGTCAGTCTGGATACAAATGGACTGCGCGCTGATTAAAAGTGAATAACAAGTGAACTGAGAGAACTTTTGTTGGTGTATACGTACAGTGTATTCAAATGCTTAATTTGTAATTTATTGTGTTGAACAATAAATTGATGTTGTTAGAAGTTAGTGCGTTTTATCTAAACCGAACCCAATGAGCAACTGCAGTAGCTAGTTACAATATCTAAAAATTGCCATTATAATAATGTATTTACAACATAATAATATCCAAGTTTTAGATTATAATTCTTCCTTTATCAGCAGGGGGAAAAATAACAGTAATAATCCCTGAATAGAGCTGATAGTTTCGCAAGCGACATTTTCGCCAAGACTGTTGTTTTAAAACTTTTCCTTTACAGCCTTCTTAAAAATTTTCCTTACTAGAATATTCACGCTACCTTAGATATTGACTTTCTCGTCCACGACATAATATTCAAAGACCTAGAAATTTACTTCCCACAGTGAAAATTAAATTTTAATGAATATAATTAAATTGTCCGTCCGCCTTTATTACATTATTTTCATTTATCTAAAATTTAAAAAAAAAAAGGTAGCTTTTTTTTTTATGTTAATTATATTTTATAAAATCACCTGCCACTTTGTGCTTTGTGTGCTGCATATTAAAAGGTAAGAGAATTAAAGAAAAAGGGAGGAAAGTCTTTTACTTGTTAGAAATAATTAATTAGTACTTTGAAGAACGCCGCCACCCTTTGCATTAAATGTGAAATAAAATTCTTTTCCTTTTTTTTTAATTCCAAACAGGCAATAAAATAAAAGGATTTAATTAGATAATTTAAAAGAAAAACATAGATTTTCATTGTAATGAAGAAATATTAGGTAGTTTATTTAGTTAAGAATGATAGGTAATGGATTTTGCTAAAAAAAAAAAAATTCTTCAGTTAGACAGACATTTTAATAAAAACCTACTTTACTATAAGAAATACAAAATATTGCTCACAATTTTAGCTAAATATACAGAAGGGAAAAACAATTTTCTCTAGATTTTCATTTTATTTGGAATAAAATACACAAAGTAAAACTTTTCTTCTTTTTTTTTAAAGCTTCCCGAGAAATTTCAAATATAATAACTAAGTGGGCAGAAACATTTCTTCTGTTTAGTTTTTTACTTAGTAAAGTCTCTTTCTGTTTCATTGTTTTTATTTGGTTGTGTAACCTTAATAATTGAGTAAAAAAGCATATTGCAAATGTAAGTTTGTTTTTTTTCTTTCAAAATATTGTTAGAAAAGAATATAAGGTAATAGAATACAATAATTTGGGTCAACGTGCTATTTACAGAGAAAGTATAAAACTAAAATAAATCCTCTTACAATGTAGTGAGTGTGTGGTATAGTAATCAAAATACAAAACTTGCTTTCTATACCTTCTATAATTATATACTTTTATGCATATTACTCTAGCGTCTGGCTGGCTAGCCTGCCACAAGGCAGCATAATGACATTTACAGTGTACTTAATAGTTCATATTGCTGGATATCACTGTAATGACATGGCAAAGTCATTGACATCGGCAAAGTACGCCAAAGAAATAATCAACAAAGGGTGAAAACAGTAACACTGTTGGCCGCCGACAGCCGCGGTCAACCAAACAAACAACAAAGCCTTTTCATCAATTCTCACATCAAAAGGCAGGCACCGCGATAAGTATGGCCACTAAATAAGGTCAGAAAACTACGAAGGTCGCACAAGGCCGCACACTAAGACAGATATCTTGGTGTGAGTGTGAACAACAGTATATAAAACCTCTATGATATACGACGAAGGATTATTATATCATCTACGACCAAACTATACACGAGCGGCAATTCACAGTTATATTCAACTTATCATTCTCGTAGTTGTGCACTTTAGTTCGTTATTTTAACCATTCTAAATTATCAGCTATTTATCTTCTATTTATTATTAAGTATTTTATTATAGTTATTAGTTACCATTTATCACGTTTAAATTATTGTTAAAATACAGTTTATTTTTATATAAAAAACCGTTTAATAATTCGAGCACTAACTTCCAAATCTCTCAAACTAACTTCCGCCCTCTTCAAGACATCTGCTACTCCAGGAATCACACATCAAATGATTCCATTACATCTAAGATCTGATTCCATTACAAAGGCAATTAAATATGTAATAATAATTAAATGTTGAAGAGAAATAGTTAATTATAACTACGTAAATTGCAGTAAGAAAAAGTTGGGCTTTTTATTCAGAGAATTTTATGCAATTCTTCCTCTTAGTGCAATAGCGGAAGTAAACAATCCTTGGAATGAAACACCCAAACGATTTCTATTATTGCAATCAAGAAATTATGCCGAATATTTTTCAAACTTGGAATTTTTACTTTAATTCCCATTTGTATTAATATAATTATAGTTGATTGGAATTATACCTACAAGATCAGCTGAATGTTACTATAGGGATGGCGCCCATCGCAAAACTTGCAGTTTACAGTTAAACCCAATTTATCTCAGTACCACCAAAAATAAATAAACTTTTCTAATGTAATAAATTTACACATTAATGTGCAATTAGCATTTCAAGTTTAAACAAAAAAAAAATGTGATAGCCATTTTCTGGAAAATTTTCAGAGAGTTCAATAGCTTATTCTATCTTCATAAATTTCGGTTAATCGATTTTCCTCAAATTTGGCATTCTAGCAATGCTTCCAATATATATTAGTATTATATAGATGGTGGTAGGTCTATACAATAAATTATTGAAATGGTACTTTAATATTACTGTTCCACCAGAAACACTTCAAAAGAAATCAATTTTTCCGGGAAAATGGCAATATGAATATAATATATGTGAGATGGAGAGAGAAAATTAGAGAGAATGGATTTTCAGAGAAAGAAACTAGAATATATGCTAGAACACTATAATCAAAGGAACACACAAACTGCTATGTCTTTTCAGTAAAAGTGAAGTTAGGTAGCGAGAGAAATATAAAGAGACAGACTGGCTGAGTGATGAGAAGATAGTAGTAGATAGGTTGCTGACTGGTTGTAATCTGGTCATAAACTGCCTTTTTGTAGGGCTAGCTCTATGTACATATATAATCTCCCACCCTAGTCTGGCCTAGATAGCGAGCAGCTAGGTTGATTCTTCATTCTTCGGATCCTATGAATCTTTTGTGATTCGGATCCCATTACAATGAAGTTTAAAGAAAATTATTTAAAAAAAAAATGCGTAAAACTAAAAAAAAAAAAAAAATATGGTGTGTAACACTCACACAACTTTCTCTTACTCCTGTTCTCAAAATTATAATTGACAAATTCTATAGTTTGTGTACCAACAAATTTAATGAAATTCGTCGAAAACTGAAAAAACTGTTCGATTAAAGCGCACTTCCAGTTTAGTAATTGCCTTGAAACTTGGAATTTTGGCCATCTATTTATTTCTAATTAATTTTGTTTGGATGATAGAATTTGTATAATCAACACTAGCGAAAAAGCACTTTAGAGAAAAATATAACCCCACCCCTCCCCTAAAAGTACCCTTAAATGAATTTTCCCAGAGAAATGTTTCAAATAAAAGTTGTAGATCATTATATGTTTAGTTTATATAAATATTTCCAAGAAAATCGTCGTGTCCATTTTGAGAAAATTGCGAAAAAGTGAAAAAAATCATTTAGTAAAGTGGTAAAGTAAACGCACTTCTGGTTATCCGATTTTTTACAAACTCGGAATTTCAACAACATATTCAATTCTAATTAACATTATTTAGATGACAGAATTGTCTAATATACTGAAATACCACTTTAGATGAAAACCTAATCCCACCCCTTACCCATAACTGTCCTTAAATGAATTATCCCAGAGAAATGTTTTAAATAAAAGTTGTAGCTCGTTGTATGTGTAGTTGATATACGAAGTTTGAAGAAAATCGTCGGCTAAAAACCACTTTTTTGGACTCAGGGGAACTCAAAAGGATATTTCCAGTGAAAACTCGATATGAAAATTTGACACGATTACAATACTTCCTCTAGGAGTAGGAGAAAGTAAAAAAAATTCAGTAAAGTTTCACTTCCGTTTCCGTTTGAACTTCCAAAAATTTTTATTTTTTGAGATATTTTGTACTCTCGTCTCACACACACACACATTTTACATAAAACCATTTTTTTTCACACTCAAAACCTTAAACCATATATTTGAGACTATAAAACATATACTTCCGGTGAAAACTCAATGTTGAAAATTTATGTCACGAACGTAATACTTCCTATTACCGGAAGTAACGATAAAGTTAAAAAGCAATCAAGTTTCTAACCCCATAAGACATTATCTAAATGAAAACCAACTTTTCAATACTCTTCATTATCACCTTTTACGATTTGCGATACATATATATATATATATATAGAGTGAGAGAGAGAGTGAGTGAGAGAGAGTGGAAGAGAAACAGGTGTTTGAGTTAGAGAGTTTGGGTAGTAGATAAATGGAAAGAGCAGAAAAGTAGAGTGGGGGAATTAGAAACTCTGACCTCACAGTTGTGGCAAAATCCTCTCCCCTAATGGATTGTAGCCGCATTCAGATTTTACTTTACCCAATGCCTTTCCCCACCCCACTCCCATTTTATACAATACTAAATTGCTAGGATAAATCACAAATAAATCCTCCAACCTCAATATTACGATCCCAACAAACAATATACAATTTCAATAAATTGGATCGAGTAGAATTTCTCCACTAACATCTTTCCCTACCTTCCCACAGCCACCTACCGGACTACTTCATAACCACAAATATAATACTAAATCTACGCTTTATATAAAATATTATGGAGTTAGGCAAACTGATAATAACATGACGTTTTTTTAATAAAATAAAAATAAACAAGTAAAATAGAAAGAATTATTACTACACCTTTCCACACAGCCTTCCTACACAATGCTTTACCTCTCCATTACTTTGTAAAAAAAATAAATAAATAAATAAATAAAGCTTCCAAAGCAATTATTTATTTGTATATCTTTTTATTTTGTTTTCCAGCAAATTTCAGCCGTACACACACAAAGAGAGAGTAAACTAGTGATTAACTGTTTGCAATAAGTTGAGAGTGAAATGGTACGTATGGTTTTGTAGTGTACATTGGGGTCACCATCTGACAAACAAATGTTTGTATCCAGTATAATTTGTAATCTCTTGAATGTTTTGGTTTTAACTTGGTTAATTAGTTATGCAAGACATACATACATAGTTGTTCACTTGTGTTTATAATTTCAAACTATTTATTAAAAACTGTTAAAAGTTTGGTTAAAAATATCATACTGAAATTATAAAATTCATTATTAAAACAATTACCTTTTAGATATTTCAGTTAAGGAGGAGTATTTCATTTGTGTTAGATTTGCGAATTTTAATTTCTATCAAATTTCTAAATTAATTAAAAATAAAAAAATAATAAAAATGAAACACTGCATATAATACAATTAATATAAAGTTGAATAAATTTTCTTTAAGGTTGTACATTGTTTTTTAATAAATAATACGATGTAAAAACTAAAAAGTGAGCTCTTTTTACTCCTATTATCTCAACCTCTAGTAGGCTGTGTACAGTAAATACATGAAACATTATTAATAATATAAATTGAGGTGAGATACTTCGAGTGGGCTCTGATTAGTAGAAAACAGCAAAAAATATAAACTGAAGAGTGGACTATATATTAAATATAATATAAAGGTGAGCAAAATGGGAAATTAAAATATTAAAATTATATGGACAAAAATGAATATATAAATTAAATTTAAAAATGAGTAGCAAATATTATTTATCACTTTCAATAGCTAAAGGAATGGCGCTTACCTTGAAACGAGAACCTTGCTTACCAGTGTTGGAAGACCCTTGTGTTCTTAGCCCATAGCCGGGGTCAAGAGGAGAGGAGAAATAGGAATAAGGAAATAAATCTTATGTATCAGTAACTGTTGAGTCTCTTGATCCATACATTGCTGCTTGGCTGATGATTGTAGACAATAATTAAACGAGCTCCCAGAAGTTGCACGGCAGTAAACCAACCGGGAGTAACAACCATATGATTTCACAATAACCTCTGCAGGCCAGAAGAGAATCAGAGCCGCGTTCTCGACAAAAGGACCAGTTTATTAATACTACCCAGGAAAACCAAAAGCACCAAACTTGGGTTTTCACAATTAAGGGCAACCGAACTGGCACATGAATTGCATAGGTATTACACTATGACTTATTGAAGGAAGTGTTGCATAACGACTTATTCCTTCGAGCTTAAAATGGCGTCTGAATAAGAGAGGAGAAAATGCATAGGTTATCCCCTTTCTACTCTCAGGACACAGCCTAAAAAATTAATAAATTATTATCAAGATAGTACAATACCCTCCCCGAAATGAAATTATTGTACGCGGTTGGCGGCAAATTTAAATTTATATTATATACCAAACAATTATATACCAAACAAAAGAGAGCGCCACTAATATTGAAACAAACTTTTGAAATTTAATCGCAATACCGACAAACCGATTTTCTCCAAATTTGAATCCTAACCAATGCGCTTCTAATGTATATCATATACATCATTTATCAATGATAGAATTGTACAGTGTATTGAAGTGATACTTTGGAAAAAAGCTTAACGCTATTGTTCCCCCCCGAAACGGCCAATGTTTCAAAGTGATAAGTAATTATCAATGTAGATAGTATAAGAAATTTAAAGAAAATCAGTTTTAAATGTCCTTGCAGAATTTGTAGCTTTAAACCCTATGGCGCAACAGCCCATGAAGGGCCAAGGCTTGCCAGACGGCGATTTGAATAGGAGGGCGTGTGGTAAGCACGCCGCATTTCCCACGCCATTTAGTTCCAGCCTTCGCGATCTACGGCGCTACTAAATGTACCTTCCCACTTTTGATCACAATGCTGGGTCAACACCGACTTTGCCCTCACGGGAATCGAACCGTCAATTCTCGTACGAAAGGCGAGTGCGCTAGCCATTAGACCAACGCGTGAGGACATTTGTAGCTTTAAATTTCAAATATATAAGATTGGTTCTATATTATTCCATATTATTCTTTTTATTCCATATTATTAGCTCTTCACTTCCCTACCTAGGGTTGCCCCTCGCCCCCACCCTCACCATCCTTCTATCTGTATGTTAGGGCAAATGAGCAAAATATGAAGTCTAAAGAGAATTCAGTAATTTCATTTTTTTATTGTTTATTACAGGAGTAAGAGAAAGTCGTGTCAGTGTTTTATACCAGATTATTTACTTTCTCTTAATTCCTAGTAACAGGAAGTATTGCAATCGAGTCGAATTTCCAAAACTGAGTTTTCACCGGAAATACATGTTGTGAGGTTCCCTGAATACGATAAAAATATCTTCAAGCGAAAGGCTCATATGTTTCTTTGTGAAATTTTCTTTTTTCTTTAAACTTTGTAGGCTATCTATTTTTATTAGAAGAATTTATTATTTTATTATTGTTTCGTTTCTGATGGAATGTAAACGTTATAATTTCCTGTAAAGTCCATTTCACTAAAACATACGGTTTCAGTATGTCTATAATACTAGGATACTTAAGAAGGAATGCTAAGATTCCAGATTTAAAGAAAAGCGGTTGCCCGGAAGTACGACATTAGACAACCTGTCGAGATTATCTCGAGAGCGATGTAGTGGAAGAAAGAAATGAAAGAAAATAACAGTTTTGAAAAATGGTTTAGAATATTTTATAGTTTGAAAAATAGAATTTTTTTAATATTTTAAATGTATCTCAGTGCAGTGAAAAGAGTCAGGTACCGTAATTTAAGGTCATTGCTATTAGGGAGACAAAGGCACAAGAATCCGTTAAATTAATGCAATGTCACTTCGCCAACTGTTTTGTAAGAGAAGGCATTCTTTCGGACCGTCTGTGGTAGGACCGAAGCAGAACACTTCAGGAATCAGTGCATATATAAGTTAAAACATAAGAGTTTATTCCAACTTATTTCAGTAAATTAATAAGGATATTGCTGTGTTATTGAATAGCATTTAAATATCTTTAAATTATCTATAATTTAATCTACCAGTATTTTCTTAATTATTCTTGTTACTTTCTCTCTTAAAATTTACAAACACGAGTCCCTTTACAAAACCGCTCGTGCTACACAAGCTATCACTACAAACATACAGCAACAACAGCACACAGCGATCTACAGAACAACATTTCAGCAATCTTTAAACTTGGAAAGCTTTTATTTCAAATATTTGTTGATATTTAAAATGCAGTTACAAGCTTTGTTGGTTAAGACAGTTGTTACTCAACACAAGTCGCTCAGGTACAACCCTACTCCTTTCTTGGCTAGCCCAACTAATTAATTTATATTAATTAGTGTAAAAGAAAGTGGTGTGCGTGTTTTACATCAGATTTTTTTTTTTCCCCCATTTTCCTATTAACAGAATAAATATTGGCAGTTCTAAATCTTTTCAAACTTTCTTTTTTTTTTTTTTTGTACTCTTCTCTAATTAATGAGAATTTAATAGCACTTACATTGCAACAACTTGTAAAAGAATAACTTTGGTCTTTTAAAGTTTTACATGAAATTGGAGTGAACAAACTTTGATTGGAATTTCTACTTTAATTACATTAGACGGTACATTCTTCAATTTTACATCTAAATGAGTTTCAAATCTCATTAAATATAATAATTAAAATTACATACAGAATTTAATCATTTCTCTAATTTTTAAAATAACCAAGTAATTTTTACAAATAGGGCAATGAGAAGGCGGATGAGTTTGCTAAAGTGGTACCTCCTCCTTACTTTTTTGTGGTCCCGCAGTAGCCGTCACCTAGCAATTTAGCAACGGGGAAGACAAATAGTGGAGGAATCGAGACCTGAAGAAGCAATTGAGGGACACGGAAGGGTGTCTAAAGACTTAAGAGATTTATGAATAGGCTACAACCTGAGTAGGATACAATTGAGAGTCGTTGTGAATGAACTGACTAGACATTCTTGGGTCGCCGATCATGTACACAAAATAGGCAGGGACTAGTTCTTTGTGTCAGAATTGTGACGAGGAAAACGGTTATATCACTACTTAGGTTAGTGTCCCAGTTTCACTAGTTTAAGGTTCCGCATATTCTGCTTAAGGAAAACGCAGCCTCTCAATGGAATGGAATGCTTTGGGAAGTTGAAGATTAAAGATATTTTATAATATTGTAGTCAGACCGGTTGATTGTTGGGGAAGGCTTCTTAGGAGTTGCTCTTCTCTTCTTTTTTTTGGTGTGGGGGGGGGATAAGTAAACATTGGCTTAGGTCCCGGGAATTCGGGCACTCATTATTAATAACAATAAATCTGTTACAATTGGCCTCCTTCATTTTTTTATAAACTGAAATTCACAAATCAACAGTTTTCCTGATGCAAAATCATTTGACTGAAAACTACATCAATTCTTTAGGAAAAAGACATATATTGTAGAAAAATGAGGATCAAAAATAATTTTTTTTAAAAATTAGCATGGAACAATACACAATAGTGAGTATGGCATCTGTAACAGCAACCAAAGAGAAGCTCAGCAAAGAGAAAAAAAGTAGAACCCAAAAACACTCTCTCGGACTGGAGTGGGAGAAGCTGTATAAATATAGCGACGTACAGTCCATAAAAACACAGTTGAAATCAGTTCAGTACATCCAACCGCTACGTGTCATTCTCATACCACTCTACCTTAAACATTCCTCTATTGTAAAGTCCAGGCAGTCTGTGTCTATTTATTAATATATTAGTACCAGTGTTAACCAAGTCTTCTTCTTATATCATCAACCAGACCTAAATTCTCTCCGCCTAACACATCCATTATACATCTTATCGAACAGAGATGGACTGATCTATATAAATAGGATCTAATTCACGTCTGACTTTGTATTTTTACTTTCTACTTTTCTATGGCTGTAAGAAGCCGATTATGCCATACAATCAAATTTTGAGTTTTCAAGAAAATATATTAGTCTCGGAACCGCCAATGTGAAAAATACCACTGATGATGTTCAATTACTTACCAGTCCAAAAAAAATGTATTCAGCGAGTGGTCTATGTGTTTGATGTGTATACATGTGTACATATATGTTTGTGTATGTGTCGAAATATTGCACCTACTTGGTATACTGCTTACTTATCTGAAACTATGAGATAATAGTTCCAATACATAACGAATTCACAACTAACTGTGTACGACAGTAACTTCAGAAACAGACGTAATTATATAATTTTATAACTTACCTTATCATAGTGACTTCCGTCATCTCTTTCGAAACCTAACAAAATCTTGATTTTCTGGGATTCGTTTATCCTAATCCATTCACTCGATAAATCTTACCCCAGGTTATTCTATCTAACCCACAAAGACGGGTAGCCATAAAATGAATTCTAATAATAATTGAAGACACATTTAGCCCATTAAATGGTTGACTTGATGATAAATGGAATATTAGTGGATTCCCAATTATCTATAACATAGGTGGAAATGAAGTAAAGCTGAAATTCGAGGCAAAGTACGAACACCTGAAGTTTCAGGACTTAAAAAAAAAAGATCTGCTGATGTTGACACTCGCACGACTCTCTCTTATTGCAAAGAGAAAGAGGAAACTTTTGAATTTAAGTATAAAATTAATATTTTTATAACCAGGGTATGTTGGCATTGAAGGGAATGAGATGGCTGACGCCCTGGAGAAAATAGGCGCTATGACCCCGCTTCTAGGGCCGAAAACCTTTTTGTGGGGTCAGCGACCAGATTCTCTTGGTGGAACTTAGGAAGGAGGAGGAGGCAAAGGGATCTCAACTCTGGAACTCCCTCCCCGGTTTGCGGCAGGCCAAGATCTGCCTGGAAAATCATAATCAACGGAGATCGGAGGCCTGCATTGGCTTGAGTAAGAACTAGCTCCGCGTTCTTACGGGTTTACTCACAGGGCTTTGCCAACTCAGAGGACACCTGACGAAGCTGGGTATGGAAAGTAACAGCACATGCAGACTCTGTGGGGAGTTGGAGGAAACTCCATGACAGATTGCGAGGCTGCCACTCAGAGAAGATTGAAGAAGCTGAGTAGCTACCAGGTGGAGGAGGGGGATATACCCTCCCTCTCTAGAGCCCGTCAAGTTACTAGGATTCCTCAGGGATCTTAACCTGATGGAGGTTCTGTTGAACGGATGTTCATTTGGGACAACTGCTCGGATGCTGTGGGCAGCCTGCGACATCCAGGGAGCACAGCACAATAGATCGAAAGGTCAATGCAATGCAATGCCTTGGCACCTTCAAAAAAAAAAAATTTTTTACAAATGTTTGGTCGGGCTGGCCATAAAAAAAGAAAAAGAAAAGGAGATAGGAGTTATCATGTGCACTTGAGCCTGACTTTTGTGACAGTGCCCTCTATTTCAATTCATCAAACTTGGAGCCGCAGTTGAAAATGTAACATAACCAAAACAAATACACCAGAATCCAACACGTTAAATCAATTTTACTGGAAAAGAGTTCCAAATAAAAGTGATAGGTTTATATTTGAAGAGATAGTAAACAAGTTTAAAGAAAATCGAGGGGCAGCTGTTCTCGATAAAATTTCAAAATAAATTCAAAAACCAATTTTGTAAAAATTACATTTCCGGTTAATCTTTTTTCTTTTTTTTTTAATGCTTTTAATCTATTTTAATATTTTATAAATGGTAGAACCATAAATTGTAGTTATACTTTAGAAATAAAAGTGTTAGGCATCTAGTTGTATAGACAGTATACGAAGTTTAGTGAAAATCATTGAAACCATTTTCGAGAAAATTTGAATAAAAAAAAAAAAAAAAAATCTGTAAGTTGCACTTCCGGTCGGATAGATTTTATCCAAAATTCTTTTTGACCGTGGCAGTGGTGGTATCTCAACGGAATATCATGTTTAGTTAGAGCTTCCTACGATTTTTGAGATATTTTGTCCTTTAAACACAAACATACACACATGACGCGCACATACACACACAAACAAACAGTATGCAGCATTTCTTAATCAATTTCAATTAAACAAATTTCACCGAGAAAAATACGACAAAATTAAAAAAAAATTAAATAAATTTTTAAAAGCTCTTTAATTATTTTCATTGGAACAAATAAAAGGGGCAGAATAATAAAAAATAAAAAATATTACTTAAAGGATCCAAATTAAAAAATATATATATATATATATGAATAAAAATTAATATAAACTGTAATAATATTTTATTAAAAAGAGAGGATGAATATATATTTTTTTTAATGAAAAATATGAAGATTTACAAACACAGAAATACAAACAGACGTGAAATAAATATATACATTACATTTTAACCATTGAATAAAATTAAATATAAAAGTAAAATTAAGCCATTAAAAATAAGTTAAATAAAGTCATCTTAAAAAAAAAAAAAAAAAAAAAAAAAAACTGATACAACTGACAAATTTTCAACCACCGTTTTTTTTCTTTGTAATACTTTTCATAATGTCCACTGTTTCATTTAAAAATAATAAAAAAAAAAAAAAAAAGATTTAGAGAGGAAAATTGTGGTATGGCATTGTAAGCAGTACAGAAGGATGGGAAAGTGGGTAGTGAGGTTGTTCAAATGGCCAACTACAGCCGTAGGTATTCGAAAGCTAACAACATGTTTAAATTAAATTTTACATTACACGAAAGAAATCGTTTTCTTTTCTTTTTTGCGTATTATTTTTATTTTTTAAATGTTAATTCTGAGATAAAGAAGATCTTATTTTATATGATATAACAAAACTCCAAAGAAAATCTCATTTATTATTTATTTTTCACTTACTGGGAGGGGGGGGGCAATCATGACAGAATTTCGTAAATAAATTTTTATCAGGAATTGTTTCTTGCAGTTTACTGGTATAATGGATATGATGAAGAAGAGAAAATGGTTTGGTTCAGATTAATAAACTAGAATGGGCTGAACACTATATAATGAAAAAGTGACTCTGACTACCTGGATTTTGTACTAAAATAACAGAGAATAGTAGAGAACTAAAGAGTAAGGTAGATGATACGTTGTGACTGCCGAGTGAACTCTGCTTGACTCCTATATCTCCCGTCGCTGTATTTAAGCAGTTTCTTCCACTCTGGTCTGAGAGAGTGGTACTGTCATTTTTGTCTCTCTCTCTCTCTCTCTCCTATGGATCCCCCTCTCTTTGGATCCTATTAATAACAGGGAATGGTAGAGAGGTAAAGCGTAGGGTAAATGACACTTTGTGACTGCCGAGTGAACTCTGCTGTATGACTCCTATATCTCCCGTCGCTGTATTTAAGCAGTTTCTTCCACTCTGGTCCGAGAGAGTGTTCCTGTCATTTTTGTCTCTCTCTCTCTCTGCTATGGATCCCCTCTCTTTGGATCCTATTAAATCAGGGAATGGTAGAGAGGTAAAGCGTAGGGTAAATGACACGTTGTGACTGCCGAGTGAACTCTGCTATATAACTCCTATATCTCCCGCCGCTGTATTTATGCAGTTGCTCCTACTCAAGTCCGAGAGAGTGGTCTTGTCATTTTGTCTCTCCTTCTTCCCCCTCTCTTTGGATCCTATTACAACTAGTTATAACAGACAAATTTTCCACAACTTATAATTCTTACTAAATGTTTATTTGTCTTCACTGTTATATCAACCCAAAATTTGATAAAATGACTTTCTTTGAGGAAATCTTCACTTTATACCTTCCGCTGCCCCCTCCCTTGAATAAACCCTCTCAGAAAATAGTTTTAACCAATAGTTGTAGGTCACTGTGTTTTTGGTTAGTATAACAAATTTAATGAAATCATCAATCGGTGTTTTTATGCAGAAAACTGAAAAAAAAAAACTGTTCAATAAAAACGCACTAACTGGTAAACCAAGATTTTTCGAACTCAAAATTTTCGCAATAAATTTAATTCTACGTAATTAATAGATGAAAAAATCGTATAATAAACTAAGTCACCACATTATAGGAAAACATAACTACAGTTGTTTCACATTCTCTTACTACTAGTAAGAGGAAGTATTGCAATCGTGTCAAACTTTCGATATTGAGTTTTCACCGGAAATATCCGTTTTGAGGTCCTCTGAGTCCAAAAAAGTGAGTTTTAGAAAATGGTCTGTGTGTGTTAACAGCATAGCTCAAAAATGAAAAATTGTAGAAAGTTCAAACATGATATACCGTTTAGGTATCACCATGAGATCCGACAGTAGATCATCTGTCAAAATTCCTCAACCGGAAGTACCACTTTACTAGTAGTTTTATTTTTTTATTTTTTAGCGTGTTTCTCAAAAATGGCTCCAACGATTTTCTTGTAACTTGACATATCATGTACACATACAAAGAGCTACAACTTTTAATTGAAACATTTCTCCGGCAAAATTCATTTAAGGGCAGTTATGGGGGTGGGGCGGGATTAGGTTTTTCTCTAAAGTGCTATCATAGTTTTGTGAGACATTTTTCGTGATAGCCTGCTTCATTTTGTGGTCATCGACCCGGTTTCGGGCGTTCGCCCATCTTCTGCTATCGTAGTTGATTATACAATTCTACCATCCAAACAAACTTAATTAGAAATAAATAGATGGCCAAAATTCCAAGTTTCAAGAAAATTGGTAAACTGGAAGTGCGCTTTTACTGATCATTTTGTTCAATTTTCGGCGAACTGTAATGAATTTTCTTCAAATTTGGTTACTCATACTATAAAATTTGTCAATTACAATTTTGGAAACTGGAGTAAGAGAAAGTTGTGTGAGTGTTTCACACCAGATTTTTTTTTTTTAATTAATGATATAGTACGAAACTCTTAAGTACAAAATACAGTCAACAGCCTCCAAAAAAGGTAGAACTATTCTGTCAACCCTATAATTCAAATTGATGCATGTTTTAGATACCTGTTGCATACTACACAAACAGCCCATGTTAACCAGTGTTATCTGTATTTCTAAGTAATAATATTTATATAGTACAATGTACTCAGTTTAATGGAAAATCTTTTACTATGAATGCTATAAGGGAAATAGAATGTATTGCATTGAGTGAGAATTTCTGAATTAGATTCACAGGAAATATTACGTTTTAAGATCGTCTGAGCATGAAAATGTGATTTATAGAAAATGATGTTGTGTGCGTTTGTTATGTGGGCGACACTCTCTCACATACGATCTCTCTCTTTCACTTCGCTCCTCCCATTATATATATAAACATATGTTTGTGTTACGTATTTGTCAGCTTAATTCACACAACTAAAGGTACTTGTTATTCAGTTTGGATAATAACAACAGGGATTAATAAGAAACTTTCCTTTAAAACTCTTCATCAGAAAGTTTAATTTACTTTTATCTTCACCACAATTTGGCATAAATATGAAAATATTAATAGAAACTTTGGATTATAATTAATTATAGATGAACAGAACAAACATTATAATATAATTCAAGAAGTTAGAACTCTTAAAAATTGTCTCATTATTTGCATTTTCTCTTCTTTTGGTAATCTTCTCTTATTTATATTTCATTAAAAAACAAAGCGAAAGTATTTCTTTTTATTTATTTCCACTTTAACATTTATTTATCTTCTTTTTTTTTTTTTTTTGTTTTACTTGTAGACAAAAAAGAGAGAATAAAAGGTCCCTTAACGGTCCCTTGAAACTGTGGAATATAATTAAATTTGTAGAAGTTCTTTGTCATATTTGAAGGCTTGAAATTCTTACGGTCAAAATCACAATATCAACTGTGCTGCCGACATAGAAAACAATTTATATTAAGAAATAAATGAATGATATTTCTTTTTTAAAATTTAATTTCTTTCAATTTACGAAAATGGGGTATGGTCAAGTTGTTCGCGTCCGAGATTGTTCTCTCACAGCCTCTCTGGATATCTAAAGGAAACTTTTGAGGAATGGTTTATGAACAAAATATTTCAAAAAAGAAAAAACTCGTAGAAAGCTTCAAATTTGTATAAATATAATCTGTTTCAGCTGGACGTGCGACTTTACCGGATGTTTTTTAAAGCTCCGAAATATTGAGATCTATCAAATAGAAAAAAAAATATAAATTTCACAAAAAAAAAAAAAAAATGGGTAAACCGGAAGTGCGACTTTACAGAATAGTTTCTATTTTTCTTTGAAATTTTCTTGATAACGGCTTCAATGATTTTCTTTCAATTTCAAATACTAACTTCATGTACGATATACAATAATCCAAGTTAGGTAGGGTATTGCTTGAAACATTCTACTCGAAAAATTACTTTTAGGTCGATACTATGGGCAAACTGTGACGTTTGATAATCTTGAAATTACACCATTAGTATGTTTGAAACTCAAATGGTAGCGCTGTCATTTGGTATACGATGTAGTTACATTCAGTACCTCGTAGAGGTCTGCGCCTTCCATTGGGGCCAGGATGAGATTACTCACTCTACAATACCCCTTTCAAGTTTGGATCTCTGGAACCTGTTAAGAAATCTCAGTATCTGGGAAAGGTATATTTTTCGCCATCATCTAATAAATATCCATGCCTTTTGTGGCTGATAACGTCGCAGTTTATCAGGAGGTCTCTTAGAGTCTCCTCTATTTCCACATAGAATGTGCAGGTGCTATCGCTTTCTATGTATACTATGCGTCCATTGTCTTCTTCAGGTGTCTTCTGAGTCTAGCAATGCCTAGTGAGGAAAATCGTCAACATGCGAAGCCTATTATTCCACTGACTGATGCAGGCTTCAATTTCTTTTCCCAGTCAAGTCTTAAGCCTGGGAGTGTTTTCCAGAGCTCTCTTCACTTTCTCCTCATTTTTGAGTTCTTCCCAGAGAATTAAGGTCCTGCCCCATTGGTGGGAATACAGCATCTTTCTCTGCCAGGATATCCACCATGTCATTTCCTTCCACACACGATGAAAAGAATTCTGTTATGCCCAGGTTGAGGTGTATTGTTTTTCATATATTTATATTATGTCCCCAGTTCGAGACCCGCGTATAACTGCTAAATTTTATATTCGTTTAAAAAATGCTAACAGTAAAGTAGCCTCTATCTGCCCCCCCGCCAAAGACACCTAATTTTGTAGTTGGACGTTAAGCCCGCCTGAATCAATAGTCATTACTTTACTTTATGATAAGAATACTGTATTAAGTTTATAATTTTATCAAAATCAACGTAATGCAAACGTAAAGTTACCAAACCGAAAAATACACTAAAAATATAGATTTTAGTATCTGAACTTATGGATAAGCATAAGAAAAGGGGAAACGGAATATTTAAGGAAAACGAAAAAGAAGAAATTGAGAGAGAGAAATTGTGAATAAGAATTAACACGTCTAAAGCAGAAAGAGAGAGAGATAAGAAAAAACTACGGAGTAAAATCCACATCCCCTGGTCTCTTTCTTTGTCCATTCCTGATAAGTGGTAGGGCATTATACAAATAAGTTGATTCATAAATATTAAAACGTTCTTTAGCAGAGCATTCTGATGGTCTGCTATCGTACAGCTCATCTCTTAAATAATATTTAGCAGTTTACTCCCTATCTAAACTGCAAAGTTAGGCTCTACTACTTACTAAACACAGAATAATGAAGATATCTTCTAGGGCAGACATACTTTATTTAAATAAAGATTTACTTTTAAAAAAATAACAAGAAAAAACTAAGAATTCCAACAGAAGAAATGAAAATAAGCTTCATACACTTTAAGACTGTATTTGAAATATTTGTTTATCACATTATAAAGCTGTGTCAAATTACAGGATCTAATTATTAATATCGTGTTTATAAAATATTAGTAATAATCCAACTGACAAAGCAGAAATATCGTACAACTACTACTTATTGATAATAAAATCGATCATGCAACTGTCTATGTCTCTTTTAAACTAAGTTATATAAAACAAAACAAAAAATAAAAATAAAAAAAAAAGAAAGCAGATGTCATAATTTTGTTCTAAATATTATTACTGCTACAGTTGTTTTGAAGTTTAGACAGTGAGTGTTTTACTATAAAGTGGATTGCGTGCGAGTTGTTGCTAAGAGATGACAACAAAATAACCACGTACAAAACTATGACAGAATGGTGTTTGTGTTAGACTAATTTAGGTAAGTTTTATTTTCTTTTTTTCTTTTACTTCCTCTCACTACTGTAAGAGAAAAATTCAAACTTGATATTCCGTTTGGGTTTTACCATGGGATCCCCTCCACCGGAAATTATCTGTCAAAATTCTCAACCAAAAACCACCACTTTACTGACTAGATTTTTTTAATTTTTTCGCGATTTTCTCAAAAACAGCTTCAATGATTTTCTTTAAACTTAGTATGTAAAGTATAAATATAAAGCGCTTCAATTTTTATTCGAAACATTTCATCGGCAAAAATTCATTTAAGGGGACTTCTGGTGGGGGGGGGAGAGCAATGGTGATTATGTTTTCTTCTAAACGCTATTTTATTTAAACAAGCTAAAAAATTAGTTGGCTGGGGCCAAAGAAGAAACTTTTAATTTTTTAAAATGCTTATTCGACGTTTTGGACATCTTTGGTGTCCTTCCTCAGGAACTGTTAAGGAAGAATGGAGAGTTACTTAAATGTTGGAGGAGGTTATTCAGAGTTTGACCGGAAATACTTTCTTTTTTTTTTTTACTGAACAGTTTTTCAATTTTTTCGCAGTTTTTCCCATAATAATAACCTCCACCAACATTTAACTCTCCATTCTTCCTTAACAGTTTGTGAGGAAGGTGTCCGAAACGTCGAATAAACCTTTTTAAAATATAAAAAGTTTCTTCTTTGGCCACAGCCAACTAATTTTTTAGCTTGTTTAATTAACAATGGCCAAACATAAATATTGTTTTACATTGCTATTTTATTTATTATACAATTTATCATGGATGTGAGAAGTTTGAGAGAATTAGAGAGAATGGATTTTTAGAGAAATAACCTAGAATATATGATGAACACTGTATAATGAAAGAACAGAAACTGCAAGGACTTTACAATTATAACAGAAGTTAGGTAGCGAGAGATATATGTATATAAAGAAACTGACTGGCTGAGTAATGAGAAGGTAGTAAGAAGGTTGCCGACTGGTTGTACACTGATCGTAAACTGCTTGAACTGTACTGCTGTTCTCTAAATTTGATTCATTTAATGTGCTTCTCCACTCTTCGGATCGTATGAATCTTTGATGATTCACATTACACAATTCTATCTAAATAATATTAACTAGAATTGAAGAAGTTGTCAAAATTCAGAGTTTGAAGAATATCAGTTGAGTGGAGGAAGTTCGTTGTTACTGAACAGTTTTTAAGTTTCTATAATTTTCTTGATAAACGGCTCCAACAAATTTTCTTTAAACTTGATATATTAACTAGAAATATAAAAAATTGCAACTTTTATATGATACATTTCTCCGAGAAAATTCATCAATTTAAGGGAGCATCTGGTGGAACTTCTATAAAGTGCTATTTAATTTATTATACAATTCTATCTAAATAATATTAATTACAATTAAATATAGTACCGAAATTTCGAGTCTGGAAAAAAATAGTTGACCAGAAATGTTTTTTTTACTGAACAGTCAATTTTTTCGCAGATTTCCCATAAAAACTTCGCTCGCGTTTCAGTAAATTTAAATTAAAATAAATTAAACTTTGTTATATAAACTATGAATACTTTTGTTTGAAAAAATTTTGCCAATAAGTTCATTTAATGGTGTTTTTTAGGCACGGGTGAGGAGTTACGCTTTCCTCAAAAGACATTTTATTAAAGTTAGATTCTCAAATATATTCTCTTATTAGCTGTAAGAGATCGTAAAAAACTGGTAGAATGGAATGTCGGTAATCGAGAAGGTAACTGACGCAGTTTACAGCCTGGATACCATCTGTATAGCATCTGTTCCCCGGTCTTATCACACTTACCTCCGGGGCATAAATCCTTCAATGGTTCCTGGGATGTTGAAAAAATGGTATCACTGAATCCTTTTCTTTATTATTATTCATTTAATCCAAACTTCGGTAGTACTGTGAAACTGATATTAGCATCGAACCATCAACACACAATGGAGTATATTCTGATTAAATATTATTAAAAGTGTAGGTATATGCAGGTGTTAGATTGTTGTAGAGGATTATTGCCTGTGACCTGAAAGATCTATTGTGCCCCCTGGAGCCTTCTCCAATGCACAGCCGGCCTCCAAGCAGTGTTCTCTAGCTACAGACTACACTGCCCATCACCGGACAGTGAGTTGTAGAGGCTCCTAGGAAAAGAAAATCTAAGGATGCTGTGTACGAACCAGGGATCTCCGCGTTGCTAGTCCAACGCGCTACCACTAAGCTAATCCCCTTCATCTCCCTTGGCTTATGCCAATTAACTAGGGACGGGGGCCCTAGTGTGTGTGCTGTATTTGTCCTTGTCTGTAAAGGGTAGAATGTATGTAGTTTAAGTGTATTGTATACTGTTCTCACGAAGTGTATGGAGTACTGAGCTGTGGTAACCCGTAGGGTCGTTGCTCCTCAAGTAACTGCCCGAAACAGGTACCCCTTGCAGGCTATATGCAACTGTTCGAAAATAATATATCGAAAATATGGATGAAAACTTACATCTTAGCCCATTACCGTTACGGAAAATTAATCTGGAGGGGGCTATTTTTTTCAAACAATGAAGGCCTGTATCCTGATAATTTTTTATGCTTTTTTCCGATAATTCTACTTTCTTCTTCAAGTGGTTAGCGCCCTCCAAGAGCGTTAGTGATCAAAACCATTAGTTGTACTTTAGTGGCGGCTTTTCTAAAGTGCTCTGTCTAAGGCGAAAATTTCTTAGCCACGTGATTTTACTATATTCTAAAACATTTTCCTCCTATTTTGTCTTGTATAGGTTATATTTGTGTGGTATGAGGTTATATTTGTTATTTTGTATAGTGTGACCAAAGTATTTGAGACCATGAGTAAGAGGAACTATTGCTATCGTGTCAAATTTACAAAATTGTTTTTTTCATTAGAATTAGTCTTATTGAGGTCCCATGAGTACAGGAAAGTCTGTTATTAGCGAATGATCCCCATATACGCTAACGAAAAATCACAGTAAGTCAAAGTTGGTATTCCGTCTAAATAACGAAGGTTTCTGGCAAAATCCATCAACCGAAAGTGCGACATTACTGAACGGTTTTTTCATTTTTCTTTTCTTTTTTTTTCACTTCGTATACTATCTACACACATAAATACCTATCACTTTTATTTGAAAAAAGTTCCCAGAAAGATGGATGGTTCTGGGAAACCAGTAGCGTTAACCTTCCCTCTATATATTAATACACACTAGAAGCACTGCTAGAATCCCAAATTTAAAGGAAATTGGTTAAGCAGAAGTGCGATTTTACAGAATAGGTTTTTGTATTAAAATGATTACAATGAAGTCTGTTAAACTGTAATATTAATATTGCATTTAAATCACATTTAATCATAATTAATATTTATATAAAAGATAGAATTATATAATTAACTGATGCGGCACTTTAGAAGAAAACAAAGGGACCACATCACCCCCTAATCTTCTCTTTAATGAATTTTCCTGAAAGAAAGTTTCGAATATAATTGATAAACCTATATGGGTGTATAGTGTACGTGGGCTCTTTAAAGAAAATCGTTGGAGTTGTAGTGGAATCAATTGTCGTGATTCTTGAGGTATGAAGTTAGATGTCTTGAAGAGGAATTTATTAGGCGGAAGTTAGTTTAGAGATTTTTAGAGAGTTATTGCTTGAATTACTAACACTGAATTTATAAAAATAGACTATATTTTTAACAATAATTTGAATGTGTGGTTTGGTAACAATTAACACGAAATGATAAAAATAATTAAATAATTTAAAGAGTTAAATAACAAATAATTTAATATGATTAAAATAAATAACTAATATGCACAACTATGAAAATAATTATAAGTTAAACCTTGTATAGGGACGCGCTCGGAACTCAAGTATAACTGCTGCTGTAAAATGATGTTGTAATGATGCTCGTGTAAAATGAATGATGAATGATCCCCTCCTCCAGTGGGCGAAGTTTATATTAGTCTTACTCACACACTGTCAAGTGTGTAAGTAAGTACTCATACTAAGACATCTCTTGTAGCGTGCGACCTTGGCCAGGTCGGTGACCAGTGATTTAGGTCAGTGGCCAGCTTTATCGGTGCTTGTCTTTGATGTAATGTATTGACCCTTGTATTGAAAGGGGTTTTTGTTTGGCCGCGGCCCTTGTCTTGAAGACAGCGGCCGGCTGGGCCACTAGTTATGCATTATCCTTTCTTCCTGCCATCCTTTGTGAAGATAGCGGCTGGCTGGAGCCACTTTGACATTGCTATGACCCTGATATGTCATGAGCCACTTTGACATTGCTATGACCCTGATATGTCATTACAGAGTCGTTTAAGAGAAAATTACTGAAAAAAAGCCATTCAGTAAAGTGATACTTCAAAGACATTTTCCGTTATAGTCTGCTTCATTTTGTGGTCATCGACCGGTTTCGGGCGTTCGACCATCTTCAGGATGCGTTTGTCACACAGTGTGATAACACAGATTTGCACAGAGAAAAGAAGTAACTGGAGTGTGTAAACTGAATTTGCTCTGTGTTATCACACTGAGTGACAAACGCATCCTGAAGATTGGGGGCAAAGTCCCGAAACCGGTCGATGACTACAAAATGAAGCAGGCTATCACGGAAAATGTCTCTGATGCTTTCCAGCTCTGCGGAATCAACCACAACAAAGTGATACTTCCTTTTTGATCAACACGTTATTGTCGAATTTCCAGAAAGCACTTAAACTAAATATCAATTCTGAACTTTCGGCAATATTTCCTTTCTGAGTTATGCTGACTACACGTATACACGTACAAACACCAATTTGCATATAGCTGATATTCCATTTATATTTAAATTAATCCGAGAAAATTTTGAAAAAGCAAAAAAATAAGCTATTTTGTTAAAATGGTACAGTATATTTTTAAAAAGTTCTCAAGTAAGATATAAATGTCTAAATACCCTGGAGGACTATTGTAAGGATGGTAAGCAGAAAGCTTACTTGCGACCGACCACACGGTAACTGATAGTATCACCAACTTCCCCTAACTTAATTTGTAAAGCCAACTTCACTAGACAAATTCACTTTTTAACCAAACATTTTTACAAAATTGAACTTTACCACCAAGGAATAAAAACGTTTCACATGAATAAATTTAATTTATTTTTATCTTATTTATTTATTTTTATTTTTTTTTAACTTTTTGTTTTACTTTATTTTATTTTAACTTTATTAAACATTTAATTTTCAGAAGATTTTTTTGTATTAAAGGAAAAAAAATTGATAAAAAAATCTGGTGTGATACATTACTTATTTATTATTGACTACATTTTCTTCAAAATATAATGTCCGCTAAATATCTAAATTGTCTGCAAAGTTACATTAATGGTAGAGTCTAAAATTGACAAAACTAATTTTTCTAGGAAAAGCATTTACTCCCCCCTCTTTCGAAACTCTCTTAAATGAATTTTCTCTGAAAATAGTTTCAAAACAAAAATAATAGAGATCTCTGTATATAAAAGTATTCAAAAATTTAATGAAACCCGTCTGTGCTTTTATGGAGATAATCGCCGATATCATAAAGAACTAATCATTAAAATCGCACTTTATATTCGCAAGAACCAATAATTATTCAAACTCTGAATTTCCCCCACAAAAAACAAATTATTTTCTCAATATTTTATACAGATGATAGAACCCATATTGAAAAATTAAAAATTAGCAATTTAAAGGAAAGCCCCCCCCCAAAACTCTCTTTAAATGAATTTTTTCGGAAAAAATGTTTCAAATAACGGTGTAGCTATTTATATATATTTAATTAGTATACCAAATGAAAATTAAATGTTGACAGCCATTTTTGAATTAACCGGAAAAAATGAAAAAATCCATTCATCCTGATTATTAGGTACATCCAATTGACCGAATTTGACCAAAATCTTACTGTCAGGACCATTGGTGGAACCTAAACGATATATGTAGATTTCAATTTTCTGCAATTTTCCTTTATTGAGTTATGCTGACAAAAAGCACACAAAAAGAAACCAAGAAAACCACTTTTTTTTTATTCTAGATATCTCAAAATATGCAATTCCAGTAAAAACTCTCAACATAGAAAATTTGACAGGCTGCCGTACTTCCTGTTACTAGCAGTAAAAAAAAAAAAAGGCTTGCTATTTAGCGATGTGTGTTGAGGGGTTTGTGGTAAGCACGCTGTGGTCCCGGGCTGCCGCTACTACCTAGGTGTGTTACCAAATGTAGTTTTTTTCCCACGATGCTGGGTCAACACCTACTTTGTCCTCATGGGAATCTAACCCCGAATTTTCGCACCAAACGCGAGTGAGCTGGCCACTAGACCAACGCGTGAGGTTTACCAGCACATGAGGATTACACAAGAGAAAGTACAAAAAATTGGTGTATAACACTTACACGGCTTTCTCTTACTCCTCCTATTAATACTCCTCCCTAACCCTGTGGCGCAAGGTTTCCTCCTATGAAGGGCCAAGGTTTGCCAGCCGGCGATTTGTACTGGAAGGGGGAGCGTTTGGTAAGCACGCCACATTTCCCTACCCTTTTAGTTCCGGCCTTCGCTACCTAGGGCGCTACCAACTGTAGCTTCCCACTGTTTCTCACGATGCTGGGTCAACACCGACTTTGCCCTCAACGGGAATTGAACCCTGAATTCTCGCACTAAAGGCGCATGCGTTAGCCACTAGACCATCGCGTGAGGACACTCCCGTTAATACTTATATATTTAAACAGTTGTAGCTTTTATGGCTGTTTATATTCCGGTTTAGTTGTGCTGATTATGTAGAAGAATGAATCAATATATGCCCTTAATTTTATTTTATTTAAACAAGATTACATTTTGTTTTTGTTTTTTTTCTACGTTTTGACACTGAGCGTGTGATTTTCAAGGAAAATTATTATTACATTTTTATACAAATCTTTTTTATTATGTTGTTGTTGTGATACTAGACCAATTTACAAAGAAAGTAATGTAAAATTTTTAAATTAAATAAGTAACAGTAAGTTACCAGTCAGAACATTGTTTTTTATATAAAATGATTTTAAACGTCGTTATTTTTTATTAAAGAAGAATTCCTAGTATGAACTGGTATTTTATTATTTTTGATAACTCAAATTACCCACCATCTTTCCTTCTGCGAGGTGGAACTCAATCGTACAGCCTAAAATTTATAAAAACTAGTGGAATAAGTCTAAAAAAAAAATAGCAAAATTTTCTATGTAAAAAGGAAAAATGTGGTGACCACGTGGTGCTTAATCTTATAAACCAAATTAATCACAAACATATCAAAAATAATAGAATACACGCTCAGTGTCGAAACGTAGAAAAGAAAACAAAATGTAATCTTGTTTAAATAAAATAAAATTTAGGTTGTATGTCGGTTCATTCTTCCACATAATCAGCACAACTAAACCAGAATGTAAACAGCCATAAAGCCTACAACTGTTTAAATATATAAGTATTAATAGGAGTATCTTCACGCGTTGGACTAGTGGCTAGCGCACTCACCTTTGGTGCGAGAATTAAGGGGGGCTTGTCCCATGGAGGGCAAAGTTGGTGATGACCCAGCATCGTGAGTGGGAAGCTACACTTGGTAGCGCCCTAGTAGCGAAGGCCGGAACTAAAACGGCAGGGAAATGCGGCGTACTTATCAAACACCCCCCCCAGTACAAATCGCCGGCTGGCAAACCTTGGCCCTTTAAAGGCCGTTGCGCCACAGGGTTAGGGAGGGGTATTAATAGGAGGAGTAAGAGAAAGCCGTATAAGTGTTACACACAAACTTTTTTGTACTTTCTCTTACTGCTAGTAATCATCACGCGATGGTCTAGTGGCCAGCGCACTCGCCTTTGGTACGGGAATCCGTGGGGATTAGATACCCATGAGGACAAAGTCGGTGTTGACCCAGCAGCGTGGGAAAAATTAAAAAAAACTACATTTGGTAACACACCTAGGAAGCGCCAGCCGGGACCACAGCGTGCTTACCACAACCCCCCAACACACATCGCTCGCCTGGCAAGCCTAGGCCCGTTCACGGCCCAATACTTATGTATATATATATATATATATATATATAAAATGGCAAATTTTCTTTAAACTTCAAATTTTGCTCACTTGTCCTAAGAGTGGTGGGTACAAGTATCAACCTACAAACTCAAGCTGTTAGGGAAGTGAAGGAGAGCGCGCCAATAACATAGAACCAGCCCCACATATTTGAAATTTAATGCCACAAAATGGTGCAAAACTATCTAAAATCGGCTCTTTTTTTCTTTTCCTTTTTTTTTTTTGGAAAAATGCTTTAAATAAAAGTGATAGGTTTATATATGTGCAGTTAGTGTTTCCAAGTTTAATGGAGGAAATCGTTATAGTCGTCGTTTTTGAGAAAATTCCAAAAAAACTCAAATAACTAATCTGTAAAATTGCATTTCCGGTTAGCCAATTTTTTCTTCAAATTTGGAATTCTAGCAATGCTTCTATCGTAAATTAATATTATAGGGAGGTGCCACAACCATTAATTGTAATGAAGTGGTATTTTTAAAGTAAAATATAACGCTACATTGTCCATAGAACCCCTCCATACAAGAAACAATTTTACCGTCAAAATGTAAGAAAATAAAAGGGTTAATATTTACATGTATATGTAATAGGATCCAAAGAGAGGGATTTAAAGCAGAGAGAGAGAGAGAGAGAGAGAGAGAGTGAGAGAGACAAAATTGAGAATCTCACTCGCTACTTAGGCCAGGCTAGAGTGGGAGACTCTGTATAAATATACAGCTGCGCTACACCTACAAAATATAGTCTTTAGAACAGTTTATACAACAGTTACAACGCGTCAGCACCAACTACTACATTTCTCTTAACTCACTCCAAATCTCGCGCTACCTAATTTTTTATTTACGGGTAAAGTCCTGGCAGTTTTCTGTCTCTAGTTAATTATAAAGTGTTCAGCATTCATTCTAGCTTATTTTGTCTAAAACTCTTCCTTACTCATTTCTCACCTTCTTAAATCTATTAAATGCAAATAATAAAGGAAGTTTAGAGAAAATCATTGGAACCGTTGTCAAGTAAATTGTCTGGAAACTGAAAAAAAAAAAAAAATCATTAAGTAAAGTCGCGACTTTCGGTTGATGGATTTTGATAGAAACCTTAGTATCAGAAGCGCGATTACTATCTAAACGGATAAATACCAGGTTTGAGATTCCTGCAAATTTTGCGTTTTTGCGATATTTTGTTTTTAACACACAACCACACTCACACACAACCACACTCACACTCACACACAACCACACTCACACTCACACACAACCACACTCACACTCACACACAACCACACTCACACTCACACTCACACAACCACACTCACACTCACACACAACCACACTCACACTCACACCACGACACACTCACACACACCACACTCACACATCACACACAACCACACACACACACACACAACCACACTCACACTCACAACACAACCCACACTCACACTCACCACACACACACTCACACACAACCACATCACACTCACACACAACCACACTCACACTCACATACACACACATACACACACATAGAAAAGTTCATTTTCCCCACAAAATATTTTTGTTTCTCACAGCATTAAGAGAAAGAAAAAAAACGAAAATAATCAAACAATAATATAGTTTATTAGATCAGGTCATTACAGTCCCCCCTCCCATTAAAACTATTTTTTATCCTAAATAAACAAACTTCATTAATGAAATAATGTTAGTAAAATAATTAAGGGGTAAAGTTAGTTTGTTTAAAAGTTTTACAAGTATTTTCCCTATTAGATAATTATTCAAAGAAAACTTTCTTCGGTTGATTGAACAATTTGCAAAAACGTAAAATTTAATTAAAGATTGTTGAAAATAATTTCAATAATGAAAGGACGTTGCAATTGTTTGTTTTTTTTTAAATGAAACTGCTGTTAATTAGTAACTCCAAAGATTTTGATTATTTAAAACCTCATTAATCTTAAAACTTTTCTCAATTGTATTATATATTTAAATTAAAGAAAAGATAGAGTTAAAAGTTGGAAAGTTGAAAAAATAGAAACGGTAGGGGCGAATCCCGAAAACTACCTAAAATGTATCTTGAAAAACATTTATATTAAAAAAAAAGAGGACATTAGCAATCTAAACGTCATGATTTAGAATTACTCGCTGGGGAAACTAGAGATCATGTTTTAGCCCTTTTCCCAATAATGATTTCAAAGGGGTAGTAGCCTTAAATTTAGTAATGGAAGGATTAAAGCCGGTAAACAGCAGAACCACCATATGTTGTTGGTGAGGGAAAGATATTAGCATTGCTGGCAATCTATGTTAAAACAGATGTTAGGTTAATTACAGTTTAATTTGTACTAAAGTAGAAAAATGGGGAAAATCTAGCTAACTAGCTTTTTACCCCCTTCAAAGGTACTAGAATACGATATTAAATGCGTATAACAGAAACAACCACTTGTTCCTACTCACTCAATCAAACATCTGCGATTTATTTTAAAATAATGTTTTCCTTAAGAGATGCATTTCATGTGAAACGTAATTGCTCAAGCTCAACTTGACTATTCAAGAAAATAATGAAAGAGACCTTAACAAAAGGTCAAGAGTTATATTTATACCACCAATTGTTTCATTGGACTCCCTTCGCTTCTTTTTCTAGTTTCTCTTACTTGCTGATAAGTTGTGATCGCGTCAAAATTTTTGAAAACTCTGAAATCTGATGAAAACTCTTGTAGATCCTTTATGTGCGTGTGTCGCAAAAAGTTTAAACTTGATATTTGGAGGAAAAGGATCGTGAGTTTCGGTCTTTTTTTGAAAAAAAATAAAAAAACTTAAACTCTTGCCAACGTTTCGACAAATATATTGTCTTTTTCAAGGCATAAAAAATAAATAAAAAATAAAAACTATAAAATAATCTTTAAAACATATCAAAACTTGAAAACTTATGTATAATTTTGTAAATAAAAAATTGAGAACACCTCAACAACACAGAGAATAGTGAACAAATAAGACAAGAGTTGTTCACAGAAAATAGTGAACAATATATTTGTCGAAACGTTGGCAAGAGTTTAAGTTTTTTTATTTTTTTTCAAAAAAAGACCGAAACTCACGATCCTTTTCCTTCATACAAGCAACGGTCGAGAAGAATCTTCCCTTGATATTTGGTTTAAGTCTTAGCAGAGGATCCGATAATAATTCATCCTTCCGGCCAGAATCGGTCAACCGGAAACAATGAATGGATGTTTTTAGTTTTTGGCTGGGCGTATGTTAACGGGGTCAAGCGAGACAGTCGAGATTTTTTGAGCCAGATGGAGGAAGGAAATCTTGCACAGAGTACTCAACGGAAATGACACCTTCTGCTTGTAAAATGATTTCGATAGTTGCATTGGGGGATTTTGATAGTCGGTTTACTCCGAAATGGGGCAGAAACGGTCCTTAAAGTTCTTAACAAGGATTACATTATCTGTGGAACAGAGTAGAAATACCAACTAAGCAGCCAGCTTTGTTAACTCGGCAACGGAACAGGCTTTTTAGAATCGCATACAACATGATTTAACTACAAAAGACTTTCAAAAGAAATGACTCAATTTTCCCCACATTGTTAATGTTCACCATCAAATTTGCCACACAAAAGTTGGAATCAATAGTTTCATTAGCAGAGGCATCTTTGAGCTTCCATGCGCACACCAACTAAGCCTTATCATACCTTTGGCAAGCCTTTACCTCCATTGTCATAATGCCAACTAGAATGTATTGGGGAACGAGCTTCAATTTCGACAGTGAATCTCCTAGCTAAAATTTCTAGGGGAAACTGATTAAAAGCAGGCAATCTGAGGGCTTAAGGAATTAGCCGCTAAATAAGCTTTAAATAGTAAAGATCATTCGCCAAATCAACTTCGTCAAGTTAAGAAGTTTCAATCTTTGAAAGGTTCATCAAGCTAGTGACGCTAGCTAATCTACCGTTAGTAAATTAATTAATCTAAATTTATCTTACCAGTCTTAAAAGAAATATCCTATTCAGTCGGTGAAAAAATTAAAATTTCTGTCAAAGATTTACTGAATTGCAATAACTCCCAAGGCCCTGTCACTTAGAAAACTTAAGTCACATAGGAAAATAAATTTACCAAATTATTCAAAATTTAATGAATGCAATTGGCCCATAAAATATCCCTCTCTAAAAAATTTTGCAATATATATACACTACAGTTATTATCTAAATGTCAGCAAACAAACATGAAATGTCTGCCATGTTACCTAGAATATCAATAGGACTTTTTTAGAATTGAAAATCAAACAAAATAAGCATCACTGATAGACACATTGTTTTTCTAACTTTATTTTGGGTTTTTCCAAAGCTTGACACATATTCAATAATAGATTAAAAGGCAATTCTACAAAAAAAAATTAGACTCTTTTAAAAGTCTTCATGTTGTTGTGGTGGTTGGTTCCGCAGAGCTGGAAAGCATCAGAGACATTTTCCGTGGTAGCCTGCTTCATTTGTGGTCATCGACCGGTTTCGGGCGTTTCGCCCATCTTCAGGATGCTATTTCAGACAGTGTGCCAACACAGACTCGTACAGAGACTTAGTTTCACACTAACTCGTGTGAAACGAGAGTGAAACTTAGGAACGAGATAGGCATTCATGTGAGTACATAGTATATGAAATTTAAAGAAAAATAATATAGGCCATTTTCGAAAAAAAAAAAAAAAGGAAGAAATAAAAATAAAAACATTCAGTATAATCAAATTTCCGGATGATGAATTTTGGCCACAACTTTATTTAAAGTTTGAGATTACCTAAGATTTTTTTCGTCTTTGAGATATATTCTTCATATACCAACAAATGTGAGAGCAAGATGGCGAGAGAGTCTGTTTTTTCTTCTTTTTTTTTGAGAGTCACACATTCACACAGACCAATCACTAATTTTTTTATTTTTTTTTCATATTCAGAGGACCTCAAAACATATACCGAATCTTGTGAAAACTTAATTTCATAAATTTAACTCGATCACAATATTTCCGGTTTCACAGTCAGAGAAAGTGGAAGTGTTTCTAATAAATTATTCGCGATCTACATCTGTAGTAAGTGACAAAATTTTGAAAAAAACAATCGTTCTATTCAGTCCAATTATGTTAATATCCATGGGGAATATCATTATATAAATTGTAATTTTTTGCTTTTGAGTTATACTGTTCCAATATATATGTACATGTACATACATATACATATATAGACACATACGTACATACTCATAATCAAACCATTTTCTAAAAATCATTTGTTCGTAGTGAACCATGTTCTACCATTGAAAATCAATTTTGGATATGTGACTAATCACAATCATCCCCCTATAAATGATATGAGAAAATAGAAATAAACGATAAGATTGACAATCCATAGTTAATAAGCAATTATTTTCAGCAGAAATGGAATAATTTTAGGTAAAATTATTCCATTTCCATAATGGATTTTTTCGATTTTGTGTTATCCTGCTCCAATATATACGTACATGTACATATAGGTACGGGACGGGTGTTGATGTAGTGGTTATGAGCATGGACTTGTAAGTGGGAGGTGCCCAGTTCGAGTCCCGCTTATAACTGCTAAATTTTATATTTGTTTAAAAAATGTTAATAGTAAAGAAGGTGCTTCCGCCCCCGTCCATGACACCTAATTTGGTAGTTAGTTGGACGTTAAGCCCGCCTGTAAAAATAGGCATTACTTTGCTTTTACTTTACTTTACGTACATGTACATTCTATACAATGCCTAGGCATTTCATATAATACCATGCATGGTTTATACTCAGATACCAAATTAATACCGTGCGTGGTTTATTCTCAAGATACTAGATTATATTTCTTATGATAAATTTTGTGTATTTGAAAAATATTCTTTTAAATATTCCTATTATTCATTTGTTAACTCGGGAAATTCTATTGTAGTGTTTCAGTATAATAAATCATGGTATTCACAAATGGTGTTTCAATAGTTCTGGTACTTTAAGTAAAATAATTTAACTTTTAAATAATTACTATTAAAATATATTTTGAAATCGGGATGTAATAAAATAAATGTGGGCTTGTCCGGGATAAATTTCATACTTTGCCTGAATTTCATACTTTGCCGGTATGATAAACACTCATAATCAAACAATTTTCTAAAAATCATTTTTTTTTCGTGGTAAACCATGGTCTTCCATTGAAACTATATTCTAACTAATTTCACATAAAATATGGATCTGATACACATTTCTAGATAACATATTGGAGAGTTTAACTACGGCAATATAATGTGAAGCATGCATTTATCATTATAACATTAGCATTCTAATTATTATCGATGAAAATATCCAGATTGCATAAAATCTAACTACCAAACTAATAGTCAATCTCTCTGTCTTTCTGAAAACATTTTGAGCGGGTTGAGGAATTTTGAGTGTAACTAGAATCTTGGTTCAATTATTCTATACATACAAACAAACAGACTAAACGTTAAACTTGGTAAATTTTTCTTATTGCTTAAAGAAGAATTATTACGATCCTGTCAGATTTTCAACGAAATTGATTATCACCCGGAAATACATGTTTTTCAGATTCCCGGAAATAAGAGAATGATTTTTACTGTTTACTTCCTAGTAGTAAGAGGAAGTATTGTAATCGTGTCAAATTGTCGATATCGAGTATTCACCGGAAATATTCGTTTTGAGGTCCCCTGAGTCCAAAAAAGTGGTTTTTAGCAAATGGTCTGTGTGTGTGTATGTATGTGAACAGCATAGCTCAAAAATGAAAAATCGTAGAAAGTTGAAACTTGATATTCCGTTTAGGTATCACCATGGGATCTGACAGTACGTTATCTGTCAAAATTCCTCAACCGGAAGTACCACTTTTCTAGTTTTTTTTTTTTTTACGTTTTTGCGATTTTCTCAAAAATAACTCCAATGATTTTCTTTAAACTTGGTGTATCAACTACATATACGCTGAGCTACAACTTTTATTTGTAACATTTCGGCGGAAAAATTCATTTAAGAGCAGTTATGGGGGAGGGGTGCGGTTAGGTTTTATCTAAAGTGCTATTTCAGTTTATTAGACAATTCTGCCTTCTTAATAATGTTAAAGAATGAAATATGTTGTTGAAATTCCGAATTTGAAAAAAATCGGATAACCGAAAGTGCGTTTATTTTAACACTTGACTAAATGATTTCTTCACTTTTTCGCGATTTTCTCAAAAATAGCCCCGACGATTTTCTTGAAACATCGTATATAAACTAACCATACAATGATCTACATCTTTTAATTTTAAACATTTCACTGGAAAAATTCATTTAAGGGCACTTTTAGGGGAGAGGTGAGGTTACAGCTTCCTCTAAATTGCTATCATAGTTGATTATACAATTCTATCATCCACAACAAAATTAATTAGAAATAAATAGATGGCCGAGTCTTAAAATTCCGAGTTTTAAGAAAATTAGTAAACCGGAAGTGCGCTTTTACTGAACTGTTTTTTTCAATTTTCGACGAATTTCGTTAAATCTGATACATTGACTATAACATTTGTCAATTATAATTTTGGGAACAGATGTAAGAGAAAGTTGTGTGAGTGTTTCACACCAGATTTTTTTTTTTTTAAATCTAATAATTCAAAAAACTAAAAATAAAGCTGGAAGCTTGATAAATCAGTTTTTTTTTTTTCATTTTTTCGCAGTTTACTCAATAAAATATAAATAAAAACGTAAAATGTACACGCTAAATCGTACCATATATCACTTTTATTTGAAACATTTTTCAAGAGATTGGCTTCAGGGGAGATTTGACGGGAAGGGAGAGGCAACGGTGACAATTCGCTTTTCTCTAGAGAGTCATTTAAATATATACACCGTACGGTTCTATCACATCTATAATAACAGACGGTATTAAATCTCCCGCATAAATCTCAAGGTTGGGGAACATTATTTTACAGATAAAAGTGATTTTACAGAAAGTATTTTTAAAAATCTTCCGCTATTTTTTTTATTCTGAAACAGCTTCAACTATATTCTCCAAATTTTCTTATATTTTAGTAAGTAGATTTGTTTAGTTTCCTTCTAAAACAGTAATTAAATATAATATGTGTACCGCCATCTATATAATATGCAGAACAATTTTAACATTCATTAAAATATTAAACAAATTTTTTTTTAAGAACATCTGTCAAACATAATTAAAAAAATTCAAACGGTATCTGTCATAATATGGCAGTTGCAATATGCGTAGAATACGTTTTTACGTTTTCCAACAACCACAGAAACCCGTCCAGAATCCCTCCCTCCTAACTAACCTGCTATGACCAACCTACGTTCGCTTTTCACCAAATAAGTGTTGATGATTTATTTATTGGACTGTAAAGTAGGAAACAGATAGACGCGTAAGAGGCTGGGCAGTTGTTTTAATCCACCAGATTACGAATGAAGTGTGAAAAAGATGTGAGTCGACTTGTACGCTGTGTAGAAAACTTTGGAAAAATGATGGCCTTGTCACTTGGAGGTAAGGCTAGTGTAGTGGAAGAACGAAATAGAAAAATAATAGTTTTGAAAAATAGTTTAGAACATTTTATAGTTTGAAAAATCTAATTTTGTTAATATATTAAATAGTGAATTTACCTTCAAAAAGAGTGTATTTAGAGTCAGGTACTGTAATTTTGGGTCATTGCTATTAGGAAAACAAAGGCACAAAAACCCGTTAGGCCAACTCTTTTGTAAAAGAAAATCCCCCGCTAAAGAGAGCATTCCTTCAAGACAGATTTGTTGTAGACACCCAGGAGAACACATCAGAACTGTACCAGTTTTAAGTTATAACATAAGAGTTATTCCAGTTATTATACTTATAAGCTTATTATTGTGATATTTTAAAGTAACTTAATTTCTCTTAGAGAATATATCTATTTTAAAAACAGTGGTGCTCTCTTGATTATTTCTTAATACTTCTATCTTTATCTCAAACATATATACAAGCCCTTTTACTAAACCGCTCACGCCACAAGCTACCAGCACCACAACACATCTACACCAATAACATTTCACTTAGAGAATTCAAAAATCTTCGTCAAGGTCGTTTGCTATAGACCTCTATAGAAAATTGTGGTCACAAAAATTGTAGCTAATCTAGTCAATGCTTCTAGACGTACTACTGTAGAAAGGGCACAGTAGCCCGTTGTGTAGGTGCATTGGTGGGGAGGCCAGAGCTGATTGGCTGCCGACTCTTCACCTGATGATTTATGTGTTATGTCGGAAATAGCATCCCTGGGAAGGCAGGCGTTGACGTTCGCTGATGAAAGTTGACTGACGTATTTAAATGAATAAACCAAAAAAAAATACAAAGCAAACCCAAATAAAATAAAATAACTTTTCGAACATATTCATAAACAGGTGTCTTCCCAAAAAATTACTGTATTCTACGTTAAAATGCAATAAATTATATTGGTGCATCAAAACTATATTTTAAGTGGAAGTATTACGATTTTAACAAAATTTCAAAATTTAAGTTTTAACTTTTCACCGGAAATATCATGTTTTGAAAAACCAAATACCAGGAAATTGTTATATTATTTGCCGGTGTGTATATTTATGTGTATGTGTTTAAATAAAATAACTGATAAACGTAAAAATCAAGGAAGCACAAACCTGGCATTCCGTTTAGATCCATCATGGCAAACACGACAGGAAAGTTTCGGTCTACCGGAAGTGCGACTTTACAGAATAGTTTTTAACTTTTTCTCATAATGACTTTATTTCCAACGACTTTATTTTAATTATCAAAAACAAACTTTTGATGTTTTGAAAGAGCTATAACTTTAAAATTACCTACAAAGGC
The DNA here is from genome assembly GCA_011037195.1 of Triatoma infestans. Classification (NCBI taxonomy): domain Eukaryota; kingdom Metazoa; phylum Arthropoda; class Insecta; order Hemiptera; family Reduviidae; genus Triatoma; species Triatoma infestans. The sequence goes on along the minus strand of JAAEAF010001099.1, from coordinate 157,803 downwards.
GAACCCGTAACTAGTACCTACATTAAGGTACATTAAAAACTTGGCTAAATTCTCAGCTGAAGAAAATCGATTAACTCGAATGCAACTTTACACGATAGGTTTCTGAGTTTGTTTTTTTTTATTTTTACTTTCTCTTATTACTGATAATAAGCAGCATTGCGATCATGTCAAGTATTCGATATCTAGTTTTTACGGAAACTTAAGTTTTACGAATAATTAGGACGCTCACAATATAACCAGGTGATTTGGAACGGGATAATATCCCGAGAGATTGGATTTGGTCCTATATTACACCTACGTCTTAAAAAAGAAACAAAAATGATCCCAGGAAATCACTGAGGAATTAGTGTAATGTCTGCTTTCAAAGTAGTATTGTCAAAATAGACGTCTGTAGGAAATGATGAAACCAATGCAGACCGAGGAGCAGGCAGAATTTACTTCTGGAAGGTCATACATTGATCATATTTTTGCAGTGTCCCAGCTAACGAAGACTAATGGTGGCAAAAGACAAAGGAAGTCCACTTGGTTTTTTGTGGATCTTCAGAAAACTTATGACTAAGATTACTATCAATAAGATTTGGCCAGCATTGCCAAAGATGGTTAAGGATAAATTGATCTGGCTGATCTTATGAATCTATCAGGACTGAAGGGGAAGTGTAAAGCGTCGCTTTACATTTTTTAAAAATCTACCTATAGAATTGGCAGCTGTGAAGACGACATTTTAAGCAGGGTCAATGCTGCGATTCATTGCTTAAATAGAGTCCACCGGTGTAAAGATATTTCTTTAGATATGAAGAGATTCATACTTCGGGTAATGTTGGAATACATCCACATGTACGGCGGGAGAGAGGTGGGCACTTACCGAGCGCACTTACAGAGAATAAAATGCAGTAAAGTTGGCTGGCTTGAGGCGTAGTGTGAGGGTTATAGATATCGTACGTAAATAGAAGCACGAGAATGAGGGAAGAAAGTAGGCCAAAAAGAATACATTCTGGATGAAGAAAAATAGGAGGGTCCCAGAATTACATAGAAAGGACGCGTGGAGAAGTCCACAAAGAAACTTAGGCCTGGAAAGACTGTAGATTGTAGATTGTTGTAGGGGATAATTGCACTACGACCCGAAAGATCTACTATGCCCCCCGAAGCCTTCTCCAATGCACAGCCGGCCTCCAAACAGAGCTCTCTAGCTACAGCACAACTGGCCATCACCGGACAGTGAGTTGTAGAGGCTCCTAGGAAGAGAAAATCTAAGGGCAGCACGCTGGATTCGAACCCGGGACCTTCGCATTGCTAGTCCAGCGCGCTACCACTGAGCTAATCCCTTCTTCTCCCTTGGCTTTCGCCAATTAACTAGGGACGGAGACCCTAGTTTGTGTACTGTGTATGTGCTTGTCTCTGAAGTGTACAGTGTATGTAGTTTAAGTGTATTGTGCACTGTTCCATGAAGTGCATGGAGTACTGAGCTGTGATAATCCGTGAGGTCGCTATTCCCCAAGTATAACCCCTTGCGGACTAGGCCTGGAAAGAGTGATTCACATGGTCTTTGGGAGTTGAAGATAACCGCGGGAATCGTGGAAACGTCCAAAGAAAGATATATAATTAGATTTGAGGTTCCCTGAGGCCGAGCAAGTGATTTTTCAGAATTTGCGTATATGTGTGTGTGTTTTATGTATGTATGTATATCTCAAAAACAAAAAAAAACGCACTAAGTTCAATTTAATATTCCCTCTGTGGTATCATGATGGGATCGAATACGAAGTTATCTGTCAAAATTCCTCAACCTGAAGTACTATGTGGTACTGACTGAATGGATGAATCGATTTTCGAGTTTCTTGCGCTTTTTGGAAACAAATTTTTAAAATTTTATGTGTATATACACTAAATATATGGTCTATGACTTTTATTTGACATATTTTACCGGGAAACAATTCATTTACGAGAGTTTTGGGCGAGAGGATGTTATGCTTTCCTCTAAAAGGTGCTATCAATTTATTATATAATAAGATTCTATCCTCTATAAATATTAATAATAAGAATTAAAAGGGAAGGGATTAGCTCAGTGGTTAGCGCGTTGGACTCCCACGCGGAGGTCCCGGATTCGAGTCCCTTAGATGCTACCCTTAGATTTTTTTCTTCCTACGAGCCCCTACAGCTCACTGACCGGTGATGGATAGAGTTGTCTGTAGCGAGAGAACCATGTCCTGAGGCCGGCAGTGCACTGAGATGGCTCCGGCGCCAATGACCAGAAATGTTGAATTGAAAAAGAAAGAATTAAATTCCAAAAAACGATCGATTTTAAAGAGGTTCTGGGTGAGCTGGGGAAGGTCGCAGTTTCCCCAAAAAAGGTGTTTCATTAAGTCTATCGATTAATCAAAACAATTAAAAATTGAGAAAAAATTATAAGTATGAAGAAAATTAGTCGTCAATGTTAAGTACCTATGTAAATGTTTCTGCAGTCAAGAGTTTCTGGGAATCGTAAAATCCATCTACTATATTTATGTGAACCTATTGAATACTTATATATTCAGTAATAATTTCACTTTTGAAGTAACTTTATCAATTTGAATTGTAACAATAAGTTGTATGAGTTTCAAACCAGATTATTTTCTTATTGAGGATCTCAAAAACAAAAATTTGTCTAACAGCGGGTTAAAAATGTAAAAATTAAAAAGTAAATAATCTTATACTCAAAAAGACTGAATAATGTAAAATCTTTTTTTTTTTTACAAAACAAAATAAATTCACACGATTATTGTGCTTAATGTATTACTGAAATTTCAGTATAAACTTTAGGCAACTAGAAGTTTCTCCTCCTGATGCCAAGTTCGGAGGAAGTTACATTTTCAACTATAAATTAACTTGTAACGCAACACCGACCATTAATATAACAGATGGTGTGTCTTTTCATAATGTGCACAAACAAAAAAACGTAAAGAATAAGTAATGTTAATAATAATAAATGAATGTGAATGAAATGTTTTTTATAATAATAATTGCAATGATTATTATTCAATTAACTCGTAATATTTAGTTATTAATAAATTTCCAAACAACGCATAACAAATTGGAGTACTTATGTGTGCAATTGTACGCAATAAAATGAAAGACAAAAGTAAATTAATGACTAAAAATAATTTAGAAACCAAAAAAAAATTTGGTGTGAAATACTAGCACGATATTCTTCAAACTTAATTATTCTTATCAAAAGGTTTCCCTTAATTGTTTTCAATGTTACTCGTATATCAATGCAATCACAATTTTTAAACTTAATAACAACCAAACCACTTTTTTTGAAGAAAATATAGCCCTCCTATAACCCATCCCTCCCATAAAACCCCATTAATTAAACTTTCTTTGGGATAACAAAAGTGATATGTCTCTTTACTGTTCGTTAGTATACCAAAATATAATGGTCCATTGGTGTTTTTATGGATAAAATCGTATAAAACTGGAGAAAAAAAATACTGTTCAGGGATAACGCACTTCTGGTCAACCAATATTTTTTTTTCAACTCAGAATTTTGGTAACATATTTAATTCCAACTATGATTTACATAAAAGAATCGTATAATTAACTAAAATATAGCACTTTATAGGAAAACATAAATCACCTTCACACCAACAAAAGATCCTCCCACTTAAATGAATTTTCCTGGAAGAATGTTTCAAAATAAAAATTGTAACCGTGTAATTGTAATGTGTGTAATGAATTACGTAATATTGCAGGGAAGTGGTTAGCTTACTGGACTCCTATGAGGATGGCCCTGGTTCGAGTCCAGCTGTGCTGCCCTTAGATTTTTTCTTCCTAGGAGCCTCTACAGCTCACTGTTCGGTGATGGACAGTGTTGTCTGTACGAGAGAACACTGCCCGGAGACCGGCAGTGCACTGAGAGAAGGTTCCGGGCTCCAATGACCATAGATGTTGACGCGCCTTAAATTAATTAAAAAAAAAAAAAAGAAAGAAATTAAAAAAAATTAATATTACAAGAAAATCGTTGTTGCCATTCTGAAAAAAAAGTGGAGGAATTTTATCAGATAACTTCCGGTCGGATTCCAATGATGATACCCCCAAACAGAATGATAAACCTTGAACTTCCTGCTAGTTTTTGTTTTTGAGCTATACTGTTCATAAGCATATCCCCCAGCCCCACAAACATACACTCTCACAAAAAACACTTTTTCAAACTCAAGGGATCTCAAGCTTGTATTTCCGATGAAGACTCGATACCAAAAAAATTTGTCACGCTCGCAATACTTCCTCTTACCAGAAATATAAATAAAAAAAAAACTGACAAAGATATTAAAAACCACATGTTGCTAAGACATCAAGAAAATTACCCACGTGTACTTTCAGTATTCAAAACAATATGATTTGCTAAATGATGCTTCTAACTACATCATTGACATAATAATATATACTGCTATTAAAAATCACAAACATATCCCCTTCCTCCAAAAATTAATTATTTATAGATATATTAACAAAAATTATTGCCAATAAAATAATTATAAAAATAATTTAATTTCTTTTAAGATTTAAATTTTATTCAAGAAAAGAATTCTATAAAAAATTGTAACCAAATTTTTGTGACACGTTAGGGTACGTTTGAAAAATTTTGCCACCTAAAAAAAGGTAATTTTTTTTTTTTTTTTTTTTGTTTTATTTGGGTGTCTAAAAAAAATGTGGATTTATACAATTAAAATACTTAAGATAGTCTGATTGAAAGGATTTTAATAATAAAATACTTTAAAAACATAATTTAAATTTTAAAAAAAAGTAAGAGAAAATAAAAAAATTAAAAAACATAAAAAATACCTGTAGCAAAAAGAAATAAAATAAGTTGCAGCAATGATGACGTCATAGCCCTATTTAACAGAACTTTTACCGGTGCTGTATTGAAATGAACTGCCCGAGTTCCATTTGATTTGATTGATATATATATATGTATATATTTATTTATTTATTCTTTTATATTTGTACAAATGGGAGACAAAATAAATAAATGAATAAATAAATGAACAAATAAAGTTCAGTGTATACGAACCGCTAACTAATAATAATCGTCGTCTCGATTCGCGCTTCAACTGAAAGAACAACCAATGGTATAGCTAGCCCGAGCGAGCAACAGCTATCCCAATCATTCGGCTAGTTCCGTATAATTCCGTACAATTGATCCACATTAAATCTACATTTTATATATTTTTTTTTTTTTTTTTTAATCAAAAAAAGTAAAATAAAAATTAACAAATAATATACAATGTTTTTATTGTTTATTTATATTATAACAATAAATAATATATATACTAGTCATTATTACAATTTATTGCATTCATTCTTTGAGAGTTTAAAGAGCAAAGTTTATAATATAAAACATTCTAGGAAGTATAACCAATAAATATTAAAATTTAATTAAATAAATAAAGGACTTTATTCCAAAAAAAAATGACATCTTTGCAAACTGAGATGCTTTATTTACAAATGGTTGTTTACAATGAACACGAAAAAAAAAATTACAAGAATTTTTGTTGTTTTCTTCCGCTAGTAACAGGAAGTAAACATGCTAGTAACAGGAAGTATTATTGCTAATCATGTCAATTTTTTTTTTTTAAATTGCGTCTTTCCGGGAAAAAACATGTTTCGAGTTCCCACTGAGCATTAAAAATTTTTTTTTCACGATAAGTCTGTATGCGTAAGTGTGTATATGAACAAAATATCTGAAAAATTAAAATAATCACAAGGAAGGTGAAATTCGATACTCTGATTTAGGGTTTACCACAACCGCATCTATCTAATTTTGGTCCAGTTTTGTTCCAGTCCAACTTGAACCAGGTTTTTTTGCCAAAAATTCATCAACCGAAGCACTGCCTCAGCCGGGAGCTTACTAAATGTTTTTTTACTTTCTCTTTCTGCTGGTAAGAGGAAGTATTGTAATCGTGTCAAATTTTCGATATCGAGTTTTCGCCGAAAATATCCGTTTTGAGGTCCCCGTGAGTTCAAAAAAGTGGTTTTTAGCAAATGGTCTCTGTGTGTGTGTGTGTGTATGTGTGTGTGTGTGTGTGTGTGTGTGTGTGTAAGAAAGTGAACAGCATAGCTCAAAAACGAAAAACCGTAGAAAGTTGAAAACTTGATATTCCGTTTTGGTATCACCCGACAGTACATTATCTGTCAAAATTCCTCAACCGGAAGTACCATTTTACTAGTTGTTTTTTTTACGTTTTTTACAATTTTCTCAAGAAATGGCTTCGACGATTTTCTTTGAACTTGGTATATCAACTACACATACAAAGAGCTACAAGTTTTATTTGAAACATTTCTCCGGGAAAATTCATTTAAGGGCACTTTTGGTGGAGGGGTGGGATTACGTTTTCCTCTAATGTGCTATTTCAGTTTATTGTACAATTCTGTCATCTAAAAAATATTAATTAGAATTAAATGGCGCTTTTACTGAACTTTTTTTTCAATTTTCAACGAATTTCATCAAATTTGGTACACAAACTCTAAAAATTTGTCAATTACAATTTTGAAAACTGGAGTAAGAGAAAGTTGTGTGTGTGTTTCACACCAGATTATTTTTCTCGTAATTTTCCTCGATTTTCTTCAAACTTCGTATACTATCTACAGACATAAATACCTAGCACTTTTATTCGAAACATTTTTCAAAAAAAAAAAAACAGAAAATCTGGTATGAAACACTCACACAACTTTCGCTTACTCCAGTTTTCAAAACTTTTATTCACAAATTTTATAGTTAGTATATCAAATTTAATGAAATCTTTCGGAGTTCCTTGAAATTCGTCGAAAACTGAAAAAACTGTTCAGTATAAACAACGCACTTTTGGATTAGTAATTTTCTTGAAACTCGGTATTTTAGCAAACTATTTATTTCTATTTAAAATTTATTTAATTTTGTTTAGATGGTAGAATTGTATAATCATCTATGATAGGATTTTAGAGGGAAACATAACCCTCCCCCAAAAGCCCACTTAAATGACTTTACCAAGAGAAATGTTTTAAATAAAAGTTGTAGCTCTTTATATGAGTAGTTTACATTCCTAGTTTTTAAAAAAATCGTTGGAGCCATTTTATAGAAAATATCAGAAAACTAAAAAAATACATTTCAATAAAAACTTTTTCGGTCATCTGATTTTCTTCAAACATATAGGAATTTCAACAACACATTTAATTGTAATTAATATTATTTAGATGACAGAATTATATATATTAAATTGAAATAGCACTTTAAAGGAAAACCTAATCACATCCCTTCCTCCACCCAAAAATAGCCTTAACTGAATTTTTCCAGAGAAATGTTTTAAATAAAAGTTGTAGATCTTTGTATGTGTAATTGATATGTCAAGTTTGAAGAAAATCGTCGTAACCATTTTTTTTTTTTTTAAATCGCAAGAAAGTGGAAAAAAACTATTCAGTAAAGTGGTACTTCCGGTTGAGAAATTTAGCCAGATGACCTACTGTCGGATCCCATTGTGATATCTAAACAGAATATCAAGTTTGAACTTTCTATGATTTTTACTTTTTTGAGCTATGCTGTTCACAAACACATACACACACGCACACATCTAAAAACCACTTTTTTGGACTCAAGCGACATCAAAACGTGTATTTCCGGTAAAAATTCGATATCGAAAATTTGACACGATTACAATACTTCCTCTTACTAATGGAGTAAGAGAAAGTAAAAATTGATTTCAACGGCATTTATGGCGTTAAATTTCAAATATATGGGATTGTTTAATGTTATTGCCACTTTATTCTGGACTACAATGTAATTATTTTTCTACCTGTCTGGTTTGGTAGTTGGGAACTTGCCCCAACTCCCCCCACCCCCCAATAACTCTACATTTACGTTAGAATAAAGGTGTAAAAGTTGAAGTTTAAAGTAAATATGTCATTTTATATACAATTGTGTATTAAAAGGAGTAAGAGAAAGTCCGTGTGAGTGTTTCACACCAGATTTTTTTTTTTAAATAATTTCTATTGTTGTTTATATTAAATAAATGTTTTAATGTCTTGGAACAAACATTACAATTTATAATAAATAGTCCAATGAAATTGTTGTTTTATTTTTTTAGTTTAATTGTTTTAAAAATGTCCTGGTATTTTGAACAGAAGAATTTTTATAATGAATATTCTTATCCTTTATAGTGTTCGTAGGTAGCATACCATATCACATCGAATATGTTAAAAATAATTTGACAGCATTTGGTATATGAATAGAATATGTTTGAAGTTTTTTTATCCCTATTGTCTAATCTGATACAGTTGAACAAAATATTTCAAAAAAACCATAATTGTAAGAAGCTCAACTTTGAGTTTTCTTATTTATTTATTTTATTTTATTTTATTTATTTATTTATCTGTTGAATACAATTTAGTACATACAGATAGAGTTTGGTACATTTTTATAAACTCCTAATTGACAGAAATAAAATGACAAAAGAATAAATTTATATTCACAAATAAAAAAAAATAAAAAATTGACACTTAGTACTTCTATAATTGGAAAGCGAGAACTACAAAATTAATACAGTCAACTTCATTTATCATAACAGCTGTTTGTTTACATTGCTTAATTAAATAATAAGTATTAAACTTGAGATAATATCAAAGATCTAGTTTTCAGTATGTTTATAAAGAAAAAAAAAAAAATCTGGTGTGAAACACTCACACAACTTTCTCTTACTCCTGTTCTCAAAAATCATAATTGACAAATTTTATAGTTTTTGTGTACCAAATAAAACGAAATTCGTCGAAAACTGAAAAAAAAACTGTTCAGTAAAAGCGCACTTCTGGTTAACTAAATTTCATAAAATTCGGAATTTTGGCCATCTATTTATTTCTAATTAATTTTGTATGGATGATAAAACTGTATAATCAACTGTAGAGAAAAACATAACCCCCACCTCTCCCCTAAAATTGCCCTGCCCTTAAATGAATTTTCCCAGAGAAATATTTTAAATAAAAGTTGTAGATCTTTGCATGTTTAGTTTATATACGAAGTTTCAACAAAATCGTCGGAGCCATTTTTGAGAAAATTGCGAACAAGAATAAACAAGAATAAATCATTTAGTAAAGTGGTAAAGTAAACGCACTTCCGGTTATCCGATTTTTTTCAAACTCAGAATTTCAACAACATATTTAATTCTAATTAACATTATTTAGATAATAGAATTGTTTAATAAACTGAAATAGCACTTTAGATGAAAACCTAACCCCACCTCTCCACCATTACTGCCCTTAATTGAATTTTCCCAGAGAAACGTTCAAATAAAAGTTGTAGCTCATTGTATGTGTAGTTGAAATACCTTGTTTGAAGAATATCGTCGGAGCCATTTTTGAGAAAATCGCAAAAAAGTAAAAAAAACAACAAGTAAAGTGGTACTTTCGGTTGAGGAATTTTGACAGATGACCCACGTCAGATGTCATGGGATACCTAAACGGAATATCAAGTTTCAACCTTCTACGGTTTTTCGTTTTTGAGCTATGCTGTTCACATACACACACACGGACACACACACACACAGACCATTTGCTAAAAACCACTTTTTTGGACTCAGGGGTCCTCAAAACGGATATTTCCGGTGAAAACTCGATATCGAAAATTTGACACGATTACAATACTTCCTCTTACTAGGAGTAAGAGAAAGTAATATACTTTTTTTACTTGGTTTACATTTTCAAAAGATAAACAATGATCCATACTTTTGGTATCAAGATCCAATAAAAATTGTATTCTAAAGTTTTCATAGACAGGGTATACAAGAAAGATGTGATGCAAGCTATCTTTAACTTTGGTGCAGAATTTACAATATTCTTCTAGGTTTATGGTATACCTGCTGCCTTTGTAGTAAATGATTGCTTTCTCTGAGGAAGATACTCTCAGTTGGCTTATTACACGAATAAATTGAAGCGAGGTTGAATGATAAATACAAATTGTACGGTCTGTTAGTAATTAAGTTTTTATATTGAGGATTATATGAAGATGCAGTGACTCTATCCAAGTCTAATTTATGTAGATAGATAGAATTTTAGACTTTGAGTATTCTTCTAAGTACCTCAACAGAACGAAGATTTCCGACAAAATTCTTCAAAATGGAAGTGTAATATTATTGAATAGTTTCATTCAGTTTATCGTAATTTTTCTCGAAAATCACTCACTAATGATTAAACATCGAAGATGTGTTTTGGTTCCAGAATTTTTAAACCGATAATCTGCAATGATCGTTTTTTTTTTTTTTTTTTTTTTTAAATTTATTGTAATACAGTACCAACACAAAATGTGTTTTGCCTGTAATGCTGTTGTCTGTATGATAATGTACTGACGTGTAGAACGTGTGCAGGTACCCCATCCAATGATGGCCCTGTTGGAGTGATTTGTTTATGGAGTGAATAAATGAAATGTGAAGTGAAATGAATGTATGGGTGTGAATGTAATTATGCTAGTTCATAATGTCGTTCAGTGAGGTCTGTCAGTCAGTATGAAGTTTGTCTACGGTGGATGTAACAAGTCCTGTGGCCATCTCCGTTTTAGTCTTCTTCCTGGAACTAGAGTTGTTTGTAAATTGTTGATTAGAAGATTTGTATGACTGTTCAGTTTGACATGATACTTAGTGTACAGTCGATGTGCTGCTTGTTGTACTGTTTCAGTGTTTGTGTCTTTATGTATTGTTTCGTTTGTAACATAGAAAGGAGATGAAAGTATAGTCCGCAGTGTGCGAGATTGGAATGTCTGAATTTTTTTCAAATGTGTCTGTTTAGCCGCTCCCCAAACCTGAAGTCCGTATGTCCAAATTGGTTTCAATAGAGTCTTGTAAATTAGGAGTTTGTTGTTTATGTTTAATGTGGATTTTGTCTTTAGTAATCTATATAACTGTTTGAAACGTAAATTAAGTTCAAGTCTTTTAGTTTTTACATGTGTTGCCCAAGTTAGTCGTTTGTCCAAGTGCATCCCTAAATATTTTACCGAGTTACTTAACGGTAATGGTTCGTTATCATATTTCACAGGTATATCTTCCGTCTTTTTTAGAGTAAAATGTACTGTTTTTGTTTTGTTTATATTGAGTTTACTTTTCCATGTGATGTTCCAGTTATGCAAGTTAATCAAATGCTGCTCCAATATTAATTTGTTGGTTATTATGTCTGTTTTGGTAACAAGTAGTGCTGTGTCATCCGCATAGGTCGCAGTAACAAGATTCGGATGTTCAGGTATGTCGTATGTGTAAATATTGTATAGCCCCAGAACACTCCCCTGCGGGACTCCAGCCTCAATGGGATGAATGTCGGAGATAACTGTTTTTACCCTAACACTGAAGAATCTGTCCTCGAGATAAGATTTTAGCAAAAGGTAATAAGTGAAAGGTAGAATTGTCTTTAGTTTGACAAGCAATCCTGGGTGCCATACTTTATCGAAGGCTTGTGAAACATCTAGAAAAATGCCTGTACATATCTGTTTGGATTCGAGAGCGTTAGCAATGTGTGTTGTGACTCTTTGTATTTGATGAATAGTAGAGAGCTGTTGTCTGAAGCCAAATTGATGCTGTGGTATGATACGGTCTGTATAGTGTGTAAGTCGTTTTATGAGCAATGATCGTTTAATAAAAAAAATTTAAATTTGTAAAAAATTTCAATTTGTCAAAAAGAACTGTAATAATTGTAAGTAAACTTGCTCCAAAATATGGTTGCAATTTCAGTTTCCCTGTTGATTATATGTATTTGCGGATTTCATTAATAGCTAAGGTAGGTTTGGCATGTCGGGATGAGACTAAGAGGTGCGCAAGAGAAACTTCCCTTGACGTCGTAACTTTAAATGAATTGCGCTGGTTCTTCAAAATGAGGGCTGAATTACTATTTCTGAAAGAGAGTCCGACATCTGTTGCTTGTGCAACCTGAGAGTAAGGGATGACTCAGTGCACTTTCTGACTGGGTGTCCTATACTGTCAGAGTTCTGGGTGCATTATCTCAAGGTTCCTTCTCTGACTGTGCTGCAGCTCGTCTTTATCCTCAACACACAAAATTGCATGGATATTATCAGGTGTGCACGGGCTGCTTGGGTTATCGGTACAGTCTAGTTCAGGAATTTAATTTCTAATTATATTTCCTTTTTATTTAATTTAATTTAATACTTCTGCTTTTACACTTAGTTTGCTAATTATCTGCATATTTTTGTTTGCAGGTCTCCTTATGTAAATGATTTTTCATAATACTTTTTATATTTATTTTCTTATGCTTGTCAATACTGTTTAATTGAGTTAAGTTTATTTCCCATATTACATATTTGTACCCATTATTTGATTACTAGTTTCATTTTCTTTTAGATAAGATTATTATTATGATGTATATTTATTTTTAATTTATATATATATTTTATTTTATTTCACTTTTTTCAAAGTTAGTGTCTATTTTTTATTTATTATTATTTTTTTAATTTGATTTTTTTATAATTTTTTTCTTTTCTGTTTTTTTTAATAACTCCGGCTGACGGAATATCCAAGCTGTATAATACTTATATATATCTGGCATTAAATCCGTAAAGAAAATTCTCCAAGTTCATGTAGTACGTTGAAGTGAAATCTCTACACGAACTTGGTGAATTTGCTCTGACGATGGATGAAAATCTGAAACCGATCAGGAATAAAATCAATATGCATGTTATGACGGATAAAATAGCAGATGTTATCCGGCATTACGGACCCATCCACACATATTCAACAAACTTATACTTAGTTATCAAAAATTTGGTGCACCTAATTTTCTAATTATAATCTTAGAGATAAATAGATGAAAAAAAATTAATGCCAATTTTTTGGGGGCGGGGCGGGGGGCCAGCTTTCAAATTAGATATTTTGTTTTCTAACGAAACATAAATTTAGTTGATATATATATATATATATATTAGTCTTGAATTGAGGTTCTCACAGTTACAACATTGTGTTCATCATAATCACACTACTAAATCCGCCCCTATGTGTTGTTAAATGTAGCTTACAAATATATGTATGTACTACTCAGAATACTAAATCACAGTCAGAATAGTAAACGATGTTTAAATCTGGATACAATCAACATCTAAGATGCAAGTTCACTAAACTCAAACAAAAAAACTTTTCACTGAGAACAATATACAGTAAAGTTCCGGTTATATAGCAAGTACCTAATGATAACCCCTTTAACAAACATGAACTAACTGTTGTGAAGAAATTTTATCTTTGAAATTTCAAGATAACTCAGCTGTATTTCTGGAAAGATAAAGAAAGAATGAAAGAACAAAAAAAAAAACAGAGTTTACACTCATACGGCTTCGTCTATTTACATTCTCAATGCCCGATTCAAAAAAAAAAAAGAAACTATCTTGAACCTGGAATTACTTTACCATACTTTTTTGCACCCACAAAATTACGTTCAAGAAAAATGTTAGATCTTCATGTTTTCATAGCATTTATAACCAAGATCCAAAAGCAATTCTTCGTATTCGTAGAAACTCGAAACATCAAACAAAAAAAACTGATATGAAACACTCACACAATTTTCTCTTTCTTCAGTTCTGAAAATTATAATTGACAAATTTTATAGTTAGTGCACCAAATCGAACAAAATTTGTCGAAACTGTATTCTGTAAAAGTTTAGTAAAAGCGCACTTCCGGTTTGACTAATTTTCTTGAAAATCTAATTTTTGGCCATCTATTTATTTCTGATTAATTTTGTTTGGATGATAGAATTGTATAATCAATTATGATAGCACTTTAAAGAAAAACATAACCCCATCCCTCCCTCAAAAGTGCCCTTAACTGAATTTTCCCAGAGAAATGTTTTTAATAAAAGTTACATCTTTATATGTGTAGTTTCAAGAAAATCGTGGAAGCCACTTTTGATAAAATCGCGAAAAAGTGAAAAAAATCATTTAGTAAACTAAACGCACTTCCGGTAAAGTAAACGCACTTCCGGTCATCCGATTTTTTTTTTTTAACTCGGAATTTCAAAAATATATTTAATTCTAATTAACATTATTTTGATGACAGAATTGTCTAATAAGGTGAAATAGCACTTTCGAGAAAAGCCGTAACCCCACTCCTTCCCCAAAAGTATACCCTTAATTGAATTTTTCCAGAGAATTGTTTCAAATAAAAGTTGTAGCTCTTTGTATGTGTAGCTGATGTACGAAGTTTCAACAAAATCGTTGGAGGAACTATTTTTGAGAAAATCGCAAAAAAGTAAAAAAAAAGATTCAGTAAAGTGATACTTCCGGTTGATGAATTTTGACAGATAACGTGCTATCAGATTCCATGGTGATATCTAAATGGAATATCAAGTTTCAACTTTCTACAGTTTTTCGATTTTGAGCGATGCTGTTCACATACATACATACATACACACATACATACGCACCAGATACACACACACAGACAGAACAACAGATCATTTGCTAAAAACTATTTTTTCGGACTCAGAGGACCTCAAAACGAATATTTCCTAGTTAAAACTCGATATCGAAAATTTGACACGATTACAATATTTTCGCTTACTAGGAGTAAGAGAAAGTAAAAAGAACAATCCTTAAAAGTGATACATCCGGTTAAACAATTACCACCGAAACCTTCGTATTGGATTTCCTGGCGGTACTTAAATCAAATAACAAGTTTGAAACTTTTATAATTAAACAGGTTCACAAAGTCACATAAAAATATCTAAAAAATTTCTAGGAAACACGTCTTCTAAAACTGGAAACCTCAAAAACAGATATTTTTCTAGTGGAAACTCGATTCAGAAAATTTATGACAATAATTGGAATGCTTTTCCCCCCATGCTTATCAATGCCAATGACACATCCATATCAACACTACAAATCATTAAGGACACACTTCTAATCACTTCATTACGTAATGGTAGTAGAAATTTGATGGCTGGTTATATTGAAGATATTAGAAACATACAACCTATCCTAGAACTCACAATTTATATTTAACTGTTTAGTTATTGATTAGAGAACAGTATATTAGAGTAGAGTGACCGAGTGAATGGGTTATGATGTTGGTAGCGTGATGAATATGGAATGGTAGAGTTTGTGGATGTGAGATCTGGAAGAGTTGGGTTGATATGGCTAGCAGTGCTCTCTAGCTTCTTCCAACGAGACTAGGCTAGCTAAGGTTGGTCTTGAGGGACATGTTAACTCAAAAGTCAAAGTTGATCTGGCGACTGTTGTTTAGCCCTTACAGTTTTTTCCTATTCTATCTGAGAGCCTGGCTGTATATATTGAAGCTCATTTGCCAATACATTATAATGAGCATGACAAACGAATGTAATGCGCACTTGAAGTTTTCTTGCCATTATCCATTCTAAGAAACAAATCCGCCTACATCCTCCCCCAACAGAACGAAACCCAGAATTTGTAAATAAGGGATAGTTTTAATCAGACATTAGTAATCATCCAAGAACTGACACACACATAAAGAGTTCATAACATGCATCAGACGGTTTAAGAAAATAAACTAAGAACGAATTCATTAAGAAGTTATAATTTAGACCAACAATCTTGTCTAGAGGCCCTCTGAGTTGCTGTGACTTTTTATTACTTCAAGTCAATTAAATTATAATATTGTAATCTCAATAATTAATAGAATATTTGTGAGTAACAAGATTACTGCGAATAACTTAGCTTTTTAACCAATTATAATTAATACCGGCCATCAACATAACAGTAAATCTCTACCAGCACGAATAAATAGATAATAAAAATCATTATTGAGTGTATTTAAAGATTTTACAACTTACATAAGAAATAATTAATTTGAAATTAAATAAATAAATACATTTTCCGGCCTGAGATAGAGCAAATCAAAATGTTAACCCTAATTTACTCTCTATTGAATTTGCTACTTAAATTAAAGAGGATCATTTTTATTTTAATCCCCATTTTCTATGCCAGCTGGTAAGGATTAGGTCTGCATTCTAAAATGGGGAAAACCGTATTAACAAAATTACGTGGGTGGAAACTGAAGAGGGTGGTATTGTTGATGAGAACATGAAAAAGGTTAGAAATGAAGTGGGCGAAGGAAGTGGTTCTACACAGCAAGCGGCTTATTACATTGCTTCAGCTCATCTTCTTGTAGATCTGCTTCTTTGAGGTAAGCTCAATAATGGAATGGGTGTACAAGATCGTAGAAGAACCAGCGGGAATATATTTACTAAATCAGAACTGAATGAGTATTTAGTACATTAGTCCTACATAGAGAATGCTACCTTTTTGTCTTCCCTATAACATCACCTGCGTTCTTGATGAAATTCCAAGTTGTTAAACAAAAAAAATAAATAATCTGGTATAAAACACTCACACAACTTTCTCTTATTGCAGTTAATTACAGTAATGAAACTGATAAATTTTATTTGAACTTGGATACTTTTATTTAGCCCTAACTTAAATATGCAGGTGGTGGTAGGACATGTATGTACCCGAGGCAGGTGATAGATAAACTATATAGGTCCCCCGTATTCGTAGTTAGTATTAAATTTGAAGAAATCCATCGGTATTTTTATGACACAGATATAGCACATTTTTTCATACTTAATAGTCTTCAAAAATAAGTATTTCTGACAAGACAACAAACAGTACAGTACAGACAAACAAAGCAGTAAGAAAAAATAAAAACGTTCAATAAACAAAATAAGGATTATTCATATACATCACGTGCAAACGATGAATGACCGATTACATAATACAACTCGGTAATTCATTCATAGAAAATTATAAGTAAATGCTTGGCAGCCAAATTTACTATAATTTTGAAAATGCAATAGTTATAACTTATAATACAAATACGAAGAATAAAATTACTTATTATACTTTTAACAATTGTTTTGAAACTTTGGTAATTATATTCGATAATATAACAATAAGAATTTATCAAACAAAACAATGAATTTCTATAGATGTAATCATTGTTCCAAAATATAAAGAAAGAATATTTCTTTTTTATTTGTTTGTTTGTTTATTATTTTCATTTTTATTGTAAGAAAAACAAAAAAGTTACTATAATTGTGATAAGTATATATAATTAGTAAGAAGTTTTCTGCCGTAAAATTATGTTCTATTTACTCCTTTTTTCTAACCATTTACTAAATAAAAAGCATAATTCAGTCTATTCCCATCGGAAAAGGAAATGACTTGTTATATAATAAAAAAAAAGGTAACTTGTTAAGGGCATTCCTACTACTACTAATAATAATAATTGAATAACTATATTGAATAACAATTATCATATACGAATTCAATTTTTAAAAGTACTCATTTCTTGAATTGAAGCCCTGAGCAGCGCACACTTTGTCATAAGCCCACATTAGATGCATCAGTTATTACCTCACTTTCTCAAAATGTTATCATAGTCAAACCATAAGGAGCGTCCCGACCAATACATAACAAAATTTAGTATAGAGTTCAATTCTAATTCAATCTAAAGCCACAGAATCCCCGTTAATTATTAGTTTTTTGGAAAATATTTCAAATTATATATGATACTCAGCCGACTTTTTTTACTTCAAATTATATACAATTTAATTGACGAATTTTCATTAAAAATGCCATGTTTACAAATGTTCACTTGAGCTTGCCTTAAAAAAAAAAATCTGGTGTGAAACACTCACACATCTTTCTCTTACGCCAATTCTCAAAATTATAATTGGCAAATAGTAATAACTATAATTTTATAGTTTGTGTACCAAATTTAATGAAATTCGTCGAAAACTGAAAAACCTGTCAGTAAAAGAGCACTTCGGTTACTAATTTCTTGAAAACTTGGAATTTGGCCATCTATTTATTTCTAATTAATTTTCTTTGGATGATAGATTGTATAATAAACTTGACATCATCAGAGACATTTTCCGTGGAAGACTGCTTATTTTGTGGTCATCGGACGGTTTCGGGCGTTCGCCCATTTCAGGATGCGCTTTTCAGCCAGTGTTGTTAGTGTGAAAACTAAGCTTCTGTACGCGCTGTGTAGCACACTGTCGAAAAAGCGCATTCCTGAAGCCTGGCCCCGAACCCCCGAAACCGGTCGATGACCACAAAATGAAGCAGGCTCCACGGAAAATTGGTCTCGAGCTTTTCCAGCTCTGCGGAACCAACCACCACAACAACTATGACATCACTTTAGAGTAAAACATAACTCCACTCCTCCCCTAAAAGTGCCCTTAAATGAATTTTCCCAGAGAAATGTTATAAATAAAAGTTGTAGACCTTTTTATGTTTAGTTTATATAAGATGTTTCAAAGAAATCGTCTGAGCCATTTTTTGAGTAAATTGCGAAAAATTGAAAAAAATCATTTAGTAAAGTGGTGAAGTAAACGCACTTCCGGTTATCCAATTTTTTTCAAACTCGGAATTTCAACAACATATTCAATTCTAATTAACATTATTTAGATGAAAGAATTGTCTAATAATCTGAAATAGCAGTTAGATGAAAACCTAACCCCTCTTTCCCCCATAACTGCCCTTAAATGAATTTCCCAGAGAAATGTTTCAAATAAAAGTTGTAGCTCTTTGTATGTGTAGTTGATATACCTTGTTTGAAGAATATCGTCGGAGCCATTTTTGACAAAAACGCAAAAAAATAAAAAATAAAAATTAGTAAAGTGGTACTTCCGGTTGAGGAATAACGTCAGAGAACATACTGTCAGATTCCATGGTGATACCTAAACGGAATATCAAGTTTCAACTTCTTTTCGTTTATCGTTTTTGAGCTATGCTGTTCACATACACCCAGATACACACACACACACACACACACACACACACACACACCATTTGCTAAAAACCACTTTTTTGGACTCAAGGGACTTCAAAGCGGATATTTCCGGTGAAAACTCCATATCGTAAATTTGACACGATTACAATACTTCCTCTTACTAGGAGTAAGAAAAAGTTAAAAAATAGTAGGTTTAATAAATGTATTGTCTCAACTAACAGAGCTTAGAGTGGCAGTTTAAATTTAAACCCAACAGAAAGTTCCCTCCCAGAACCGCTTTAAAATTAATTTGTCCGGGAAAATGTCGTAATTAAAAGTGACAGGTTTGTCTCTCTATAGTTACTATAAAAAATTTAAAGAAAATCGTTGAAACTTTTTTTTCAAGAAAATTCCAAAAAAAAAACCAAGAAGTCTATTTTGAAACTGATTTGAAACTAAAACCTTCTTATTAGATGACGAAGGTTGTACCTAAATGGAGAATCAAGTTTTAGCTTCTTATGTGTGTGCTTTTTTTTTTTTTTTATTTAAGTATTTTGTTCGCATACCATACAGAGTTAAAACATATATTTCCATCAATTTCAAAAATTGGGTAATATCGCAATATTCTACAAAGTAAGAGGAAGTAAAAATTACCGAGGCTGTCCTACGAGACATTAGCGACAAAATTTTCATTTCCAAACCAACGTTATCGTTGTAAAGTAGTCATGTTATTCTAAAAGTGATATACAACAGAGATTTCTAAAATTGATTGAGAGAACTGAATAGAAAACTTTAGGTCTAATTACATTCTAGCTCCCAATAGCTTGAGAAAATATTTTTGGAGAAACTCGAATTCTAAGAGTACTGCCTTACCAAAATAAAGAAGTAATTTAAGTCAAAGAACAGCCATTGTTAAGCGTTTGCTACTGAAAAACATCACGATGGACCTAGGGACACACTGCTTCTAGCTGTTTAACAGTTTTAATTACAGTTACAAAATAATTTTAATTAATTTATTAATAATCCTAATTGTATATTTATTTTCTAGGCATCCATGCTTCCAAAAGCCAGCCCTATATTTATATTGTTGAGCTTACCCAAAAATTTTAAGTAGTTTATATCATTTACTCTTACTTACACATATGAACCGACCCATTTAAAATTAATTGTAATTTATTAGTACCAGCATATTGCACTAAAGTTTGCACTAACAGTGTAAATTTATTTTCAGTTTTGTAAGTTCATTAAAATTCTGTTCCAAATAACGCCACAAATACATAAATAAATCATAAATAACTCAATCGTATTTCGAATATTCAGTTAGTTGAACTTGACTGGTTGGAATCATTTAATTTACCATGTCATCATCATACACTTTGTAAAAAATGTCGGGTAAATTAAACAGCACTAGCGAAGTCTAGCGTTGATTAAATGAACAATGCATAAATGTTACTTATCTCTAGTTGCTTTTTAATTTTATAAGTAATGATTATTTTTATGAAGCTGATGTGCTAAAAAAAAACTTAATAATAATACTAAATTATATATTTATGATTGATGCATTGTTGAAAGTTAAATGATTATATCAGAATGAATGTAAATGAAACTTCTAACAGTCACGTCAGAATTAAAAATATGGTAAGAGATTTTTTTTTTAACTCGTTATTAAAAGTTAGATTTGAAAAGTTTTTTGTTAATTTGCAGCCAACTGTAGATTGATAATTTCCTTTCGAAAGACAGCACTTCACAAGTATGAAGATAAAAATCTGCGTGACGAAAAAATCAAAACAATTATTCTCAAATCTGGAATTATTATTAATCATTTTTTAGTGACCTTAATATTACTGGTTTCTTACAAAAAAAAATTTGTGGATAAATAATAAATATAAAAAATGTTTACTTGGATCTTATCCTTCATTTCCACCAGTTTCAGCCACCTTCTTTTCAATTTTATGACTCCACTACTCCTTGGTTTTTAGACGAAAAACTCCTCGCATCCCAATCGCTCTGCTACATAATTTTCAAAGCGCCTACTCTTTGAGAAAATGAACCCTAGACTGGAAAGATTGTATAAGCTATAGCTCTGACAATCAAGGATATAGTAAAGCAAAACCCTTAACCCGTCCAACTCTGCTAATTTTATCTTGGTCAAACGAAGGCGAGAGCATTATCGGGTTGCAAAATATCTTTATTTTTGTTTCAACTAAAAAGGGATATCTTGCTTTTAAGACTTCATTAACTCTATCCAGCTTTTCAGTATAAACAGAACAACTTCAAAAATGCTCCAAACACAAAAGCCATCAAATTAGTACTTATAATGGATGTGTTGTTAGGTGGAGGGAATTTGTCTGATAGATGAAATAAGAAGACTGGGTTATGTATAATAATAATAATGAGACACAGTCTGCCTGGAATTTACAGTAGAGAATGGTTAAGGTAGAGTGGTATGAAAATGGCACGAGGTGACTGGCGAGATGATGAACTATAGTGAAATGTGTTGAACTGTACATCTCTGGACTGTCCGTCGCTGTATTTATACAGTTTCTCCCACTCCAGTCCGAGAGAGTGCTTGGGTTCGTTTCGGTTCTCTTTACTCTCTTTGGTTGCTGATCTCTCTTTGGTTGTTGTTACATACTTTTTTCCCGGACCTCGAGTTGAGCTAAATGGACTTGTTTGGACCCATTGTATACGCTTGCTTGGATTTTTCAAAAACATACAATTTTTATTAATTGTAATCATTCTTTTCCAAACTGATCATCTTTTGGATTTTAATACAAATTTTGAGACACATCAATACACTCTTTACACTGGGCTCTAACAATTCATGAGTATCTGATCTTGCTCTTGAATTCCGGACACCCAACATTCTGAGATGGCGGCTTACCGAAGTGTTTGGAGTGCCTATTATGGTTATATAAATCTCAAGTAGCCGCAAGAATTTTCAGCATCATACACATTCCAGCAATTCCTCATTCTCGACAATCGAAGGTCGACAAGTTCTTGTTCAACTTGAAGGCTATCCCCACTTTTGAAATGGTTGAGATTATACGCTGACGTATTTCGGTGCACCAGCTCCTCTCGCTTCCACTATACAAATTTCTTCGGCTGCCGCCTTTTGCGCTTAATATCCTTTTTTCCTAACAATGCCTCAGAAGATCGGAAATAACAATTTTTTCACAATATTTACTATACTATTTGTAATAGTATTTATTATCTGGCTTTAAATTCATTCTTGTTTTCATGTTCCAGTACTTTTGGGACAATAAAAAAAAAACCTATGGCGCGACAGCCCATGAAGGGCCAAGTCTTGCCAGAACGGCGATTTGTATGGGGGGCGTGTGTAACTGTTACTGAAATCCACGAAAGTGTGTGGAAAGTGTACGGGAATGATTGCTTGAACCTTTCAAACTTTACAAATGGGTTGAACAGTTTAAAAGTGGCCGTGTAAGTGTCTGTGATAAGCAACGAAGTGGACGACCAGTTGAAGTTGCAACTCCCTCTCTCGAATCTCGCATTAACGCGTTAATTCAGGCGTATTACTGTTGAACTGATAGCTGAAGAAGTGCATGCGAGTTTTGGAACTGTCCATATCATTATTCGGAATAAGCTGTAAGAAAAGAAAACTTCTGCGAGATGGGTTCCAAGACAACTTACGGACGCCCATTCACACTCAAAGAAACACTTCAAAAGGTGTGGTGGGAGATCCTTCCACATCCCCCCTACAGCCCCGACCTCGCTCCATCGGACTTCAATTTGGTTGGACCCCTTAAAGAGGCGCTACATGGGAAACACTTTCAATCCAATGAAGAAGTTAAAAATCAGGTGCAAAAGTGGCTTCGAGATCAACCCAAAGAATTTTATGCCAGAATGCCTCTGGCATTCTGATTTGTATGCCACACAAATTAGAAGAACGATGGGACAAGTGTATAAATGTTGCTGAATACTATGTTGAAAAGTAGCCAAAGTTTTGTATTGATTAAATAAATATTTTTAAGCTATAGCGATTTGTCTCGTTACTTATTGAATGGCCTTCGTATATGTGCAGTTTACATTCTATGATTAAAGAAAATCAGAGTCGATTTCGAGATTATTTCGATAGTTTCGAAAACCATTCAATAAAGTTACAATTCCGGTTATCGATTATCAAAAACGGAATTTCAATATTGCATAATGTAACTTTATTAATTTAATATTTACTATTGTATTAATATTTAATAATATCAGTATTTATAATTAAAATTATTATTTATGTACAGGAATTTATCCTGCTCGCCCAGAAATTCCATACTTTGAATAACATAATATTCTATTTCCTAACTATTTCTGATGCCACTAATTTAGTTAATCAGAATGTATCCATGGTTCTGGCCATCACAGTCTAGTTTATCATGAGAGTTAGAGAGTTGACTTCCAGTTAACCAAGTTTCTGTTATATACCAAACTGACTGGATTGCTCGGGAGACGTGGCGACGGCGGGGGAAATTTTTAATTAGGTGAGCTATATGAATAAAATCAAACTTATATACTCATTTTTAATAAAGACTTAATTTACATTAAAAAAAAAAATATCATTTTTTCTTCGTTTTTAGCATGAGAGAATTTTTAGGAAACTTTCTCATTAAAATTATCTAATTTTTAAAATATTTTTTTTTCTTTTTATCGAAATCATACACAAAGCTGTTAACCGCTGTGTTTCATGGTACTGCTGGGATACGATTTTGTCCATTTTGGAGTAAGGAAAATGTCTTCCCGATTCTTCTATTCTTATTAGAATTTTGATAGCTTTAATTGTCTCACTTAATGCTTCTACAAAAAAAAAAAATTGTTTTAAAGATGCAACAAAATTACAAGGATAATCGAATTTGCCACATAATTTTATACAATCAATTATTTTGTACAATATTTCTCTCTCTTTTTTTTTTTTTTTATTTCGTTCTCTTACTCCTAGTAAGAGGCATCTCTTACTCCCAGTAAGTATTATTAATCGTGTCAAATTCTCGATATCGAGTTTTCACCGGAAATATCCGTTTTGAGGTCTCCTGAGTCCGAGTCCAAAAAAGTGGTTTTTAGCAAATGGTCTGTGAGTGTGTGTGTGTGTGTGTGTGTACGTATGTGAACAGCATAGCTCAAAAATGAAAAACCGTAGTAAGTTGAAACTTGATATTCCGTTTAGGTATCACCAAGGGAGCTGACAGGACGTTATCTGTCAAAATTCCTTAACCGGAAATACCACTTTACTAGTTTTTTTTTTTTTACTTTTTTTGCGTTTTTCTCAAAAATGGCTCCGATGATTTTTCTTGAAACTGGTATATCAACTACACATACAAAGAGCTACAATTGTTAATTGAAACATTTCTCTGGGAAAATTCATTTAAGGGCAGTTATGGGGGAGAGGTAGGGTTAGGTTTTCTTCTAAAATGCTATTTCAGTTTATTAGACAATTCTAACATCTAAATAACGTTAAATAGAATTAAATATGTTGTTGAAATTCCGAGTTTGAAAAAAATCGGATGACCGGAAGTGCGTTTACTTTACCACTTTACTAGATGATTTTTTTCACTTAGTTGCAATTTTCTCAAAAATGGCCCCGACGACTTTCTTGAAACTTCGTATATAAACTAAACATACAAAGATCTACAACTTTTATTTATAACATTTCTCTCGGAAAATTCATTTGAGGGCACTTTTAGGGGAGGAGTGGGGTTATGTTTTTCTCTAAAGTGCTATCATAGCTGATTATATAATTCTATCTATCATCCAAACAAAATTAATTAGAAATAAATAGATGGCCCAAAATTCCGAGTTTCAAGAAAATTAGTAAACCGGTAGTGCGCTTTTACTGAACAGTTTTTTCAGTTTTCGGCGAATTTCATTAAATTTGGTACACAAACTATGAAATAGTCAATTATAATTTTGAGAACTGGCATAAGAGAAAGTTGTGTGAGTGTTTCACGCCAGATTTTTGTTGTTTTTTTTTGACATGTTAAAAAGAAGAAGAGCGCCGAGAAACATAATGTCTTTAGCGACTAACTCTTTTAAGGTTTCTTATTTATTACTTTCTCATATTGTTGTAATGACATGGCAAAGTCATTGACATCGGCAAAGTACACCAAAGAAATAATTTACAAAAGGTGAAAACAGTGACACTGTTGGCCGCCGACAGCCGCGGTCAACCAAACAAACAACAAAGCCTTTTCATCAATTCTCACATCAAAAGGCAGGCACCGCGATAAGTATGGCCACTAAATAAGGTCAGAAAACTACGAAGGTCGCACAAGGCCGCACACTAAGACAGATGTCTTGGTGTGAGTGTGAACAACAGTATATATAAACTCCATGATATATGACGAGAGGATTTATTACATCATCTACGACCAAACTATACACGAGCGGCAATTCACAGTTATATTCAACTTATCATTCTCGTAGTTGTGCACTTTAGTTCGTTATTTTAACCATTCTAAATTATCAGCTATTTATCTTCTATTTATTATTAAGTATTTTATTATAGTTATTAGTTACCATTTATCACGTTTAAATTATTGTTAAAATACAGTTTATTTTTATATAAAAAACCGTTTAATAATTCGAGCACTAACTTCCAAATCTCTCAAACTAACTTCCGCCCTCTTCAAGACATCTGCTACTCCAGGAATCACACAAACGATTCCATTACATCTAATATCTGATTCCATTACATTGTTGTAGTTTCAATTCTGTCAAAGTTTCGAAATTGAGTTTTCACCAGGAATCCCAATTTGAGATCCCCTGCGTCCAAAAAAAAAAATTCAAGGAATCTCATATTTTACAATTTTTTTTTTTTTGGTGTGTGTGTAGTCAGGATAATTCAACAAAACGGAAAATCGCAAAAATTTCAAACCTGATATATCGAGTTTGAATAAAATCGGATCAGGAGTGCATTTTTACTGAAAAAGTTCTTTTCAGTTTTCTGCAAATTTCTCTAAAACGACTCCAACGATTTAAATTTAAACCCAGAATGTGAACTACACATATCAAGAACTACAACTTTTATTTGAAACATTTCTCTGGGTAAAGTCATTTGGGGAAGGAGGAGGCTAATGTTTTCCTGTAAAATACTATCTTAGTTGATTATATAATTCTACCATCTAAACAGAATTAATTAGAAATTAATAAAACCTATGGCGCAAAAGCCCATGAAGGCCCTTGTCTTGCCAGACGGCGATTTGTATGCGGGGCGTATGGTAAGCACGCCGCAGATACCTCACCGTTAAGTTTCAGCCTTCGCTACCTAGTGCGCAACAAATTGTAGTATCCCACTTTTTCTCACGATGCTGGGTCAACACCGACTTTGTTTTCACGGGTATAATGGGCATAATGAAATGGTTTGGTTTGAATGAACACTGTATAATTTTAAAGACTTTGACACACAGGACGCGATCTGTCGCGGCGGGCAGCGATCTCATACCGCCGCGATCCGACGATATTGTTGTATGTTGCCATATTGCATCATCCCTGTCACACACGAGGCGATCTATCTCAGCGACTCAGTCTTGACCGCCGTAGTAAGCGATCTGTTGTACAAAATTACAAAAATTGTCGCGGGGTCTAGGCGATCTTCATCTGGTGTAAAATTATACTAGTGCAAAACAATACTGCGGGCCTGCTGTGGACACCATAACACTAAGTTCGTTCACATTGATCTCGCTTTGTATGTGACGTAGCCATATCGCTGACCGCCGAAAAGATCGCGCGATCGCTGCCCGCCGCGACAGATCGCATCCTGTGTGTCAAAGCCTTAAAAGTGACACTGACTACTTGGACTTTACACTAAAATGGTAGAGTATGGTAGGGTAAATGACACGTTGTGACTGGCGAGAGAACTCTGATGTATATCTATCTTCAGTCGCTGTATTATGCAGTTTCTCCCACCTAGTCCGAGAGAGTGGTCCTGTCATTTTTGTCTCTCTTTCTCTGCTATGGATCCTCTATTTGGATCCTGTTAAACGGGAGTCGTACCAGGAATCTGCACTAAAGACGAGGGCGCTAGCCATTAGACCGACGCGTGAGGACTAGAAATAAACAGATTGCTAAAATTCCGATTTTAAAACAATTAGTAAACAGGAAGTGCGTTTTTACTGAACAGTTTTTTTCACTTTAGGCAATTTTTTCCGATAATAACACCGACGATTTGCATTAAATTTATAGTATACTAACTAAAAATTTGGTACAATAGATCTTTCAGGTCGCAGTGCAATAATCCCCTACAACAAAATATAAAATTTGTCAATTACAATTTTGTAAACTGCAGTAATAGAAAGTTGAATGAGTGTTTCACACCAGATTCTTTTTTTTTTTTATCTATGCGATTGCATTATCTATATAATATAAGTGTTTAATTTGTTGCCAAAATTCTGAGTTTGAAGAAAATCGGAAGTGCGACTTTACTGAACAGTTTCTTTTTCAGTTTTTTTCTACGATTTTCATTAAACTTGTACTAACTACACATACAGAGAGCTATCATCTTGCTGATAGCTAGGTACAACTCACAACACAGCCTTCAGAAGATACCCAAAATGCATAAGAAAAAAACTAAAATTGATCTAACAATAAACTATTAGAAAATCTGAAGAACCACGTGGTAAACTTTCACAGCAATACATTTATAAATTACGAACAATCAAGTGGATGGTATATAATAATAAAAAGTTTATCCATAAATATTGACGCAGATTAATAACAATCGTACAGAAAAATTTTTAACAAGTAACATACCGTTACTTAACTCTACATATAATGTATAAAAAAACGAGAAAAAATATTCTCCAACTAAAATATACTGTATAACAACTCAACATTCAAAAATAGCAACATAAATTACATAACATTATTATCCTTTGAAAATGGCATGCACAATGCCGAAACGTCAGGGTAACTAAATGTATAACATATAATATTAATTAAAAGAAAATAAGGCTGTAAAAAAAGGTTCATTTTTCAAACACGAAAAAAATCACAACATTGTATATTATGTATATATATCTATGAATCAATAAAGTGAAAGTCTTATTTTCACTGTTTAAAATTGCAACGATCACATTTGATGTAGGCACTTATTTCATGGTAGTGTAATGTTATGGTGAGATGTGTGTAGGCAGCTTGTGGCGTGAGCGTTTTAGCGAAAAGGGCTTGTATATATGTTTGAGATAGAAGTAATGAGAATAATTAAGAAGTCACCACTATTTTATAAATAATTATATTCTGTTAAAATAATAACTACAACTTATTTGATATTATAAACTTATTTAATTTATAACTGGCACTGATACTAAGAGAGCGATTCCTGAAGTGTTCTGGCTTTGGAAGCAGAATTACGACTTAGTTGATTGAAGGCTGAGTTTAGACTCTGTACTCTTTGAAAGCTAATGTTAGACTCTCTTCTTTGGAATTGCTCTCTCTCTCGCGGGGGAATTCTCTTATACAAAAGAGTTACCCTAACGGGATTTTGTGCCTTTGTTTAATGATCCGAATTTACAGTACCTGACAGTAAAATACACTCTTTTTGAAGTTAAATTCACATTATAAAATATTCTAAATTATTTTTAAAAACTATTATTTTTCATTTCGTTCTTCCACTACAGTAGTTTTACAATAATCAAATTAAAACAAATCAACGCTTATGCATACATAAGTTTTATGCATATAAATTAAAATTAAAGGCAATAATAAATGTAATGTCTTCATTAGTTAACAAAGTTTCTAAATTGCTATGCTAGGAATATATATGCTAGTGAATTCAGGATGAAATCAGAGAGAGGAGAAAGCAAGGAAAAGCGATTGTGAATGTGAGAGAGTGTAGAGAGAGTGAGAGAGAATGACAGGCAGGTAGGCCGCAGTAACTGTAGTGTGTGATGCGCCTAACCTCATGAATGGCAAGCGTGAATGTTAATATGTTGTTGGGGTGTGTAGTAGCGCGGACCAGCCCAAACGAGGCCACCCAGTTATATGCAATGATTTATGCCCTCTGATTTCCAACAGCTAGGCCCCGACCGACCCACTATACCGAACATACTATTCTATATGTATTCCAACATAGTATTTATTAATTCGACCGCTACTTCACTCGAACTACCAAAATGTTGGGAGAAAACCGTAAAACCTTTCTACTCTAACGGCTGTATAACTTCTAAAACCCACCCGGTTCTATTAAAAAAAAAAAAAATCATTACTACCAGTGTATTTATGTTACTGGCTTATTTTCTGAAGTGTTTTTTTTGGTTTACTTCTTGAAAAGGAAGAATTACGATCCTATCAACTTTTCGAAATTGAGTTTTCACCGGAAATACAATTTTAAGGTCCTCTGAGTTCGAAAAAATTGTCTCTCTCCCTCTCTTTCCTTCTCTAATTCACTCTCTCTCTGGTGTGTGTATGTGTTTTTTTTGTTTTTTTGATCTATTGTACCCCCTCTGGTGCGGAGGATGAGCTGGTTCATCTACACCACCCTCTCCAGGTTGAGCTCCCTAAGGAATCCCAAAATCCTGGAAGGTTCTAGGGTGGGTATTTCCTCCACCCCTATCTGCTAACGGCCCAGACTACTAAATCTTCTTTGAATCACAGCATCACAATCTGTGAGGAGATGTATCGGCGTTTCCTCCATCTCTCCACAGAATCTGCATCTGCCATCATCTTCTAGGCCAAGCTTCCTCAGGTATCCCCTGAGTCTACAATGCCCCGTAAGGAATCCCGTAAGAATACGGATTCTGTTCTTAATCAGGCTGATGCAGGCTTTCGACCTTTTCTGGTTATAACCACCCAGACAGACCTTGGCTCAGGATGGTGTTCCAGAGACGAGCTCTTTTCGCCACCTCCTACTTCTTGATTTCTTCTCAGAATACTTGGTCGCTGATTCTAGCCCGTCGAGCTCTGGCCCAATGAGAGGAGATATAGTGCCTTCTTTTGCCAGGGTATCGGCTACCTCATTGCCTTCCACGCCGACGTGTCCCGGCACCAAATATAGGGTAACTTTATTTCTTCTGCCTAAGTCATTGAGCTTACCTAGGCATTCCCATACCATTTTAGAACTGATAACATAAGAACTCAGTGCTATCTCCTAATTCCGATATCCTCTGTTCACCTGAACGCACCTTCCAATAGTGTGAATTTCCGCCTGGAAGATGCTAGGAAACTAACCCATGGGTTTCGAGTGTTTGGTTCTAGGCCCAAACATTCCTGCCCCGGTTCCTTCGAGGGTCTTAGACCCATCTGTATACCACTTTGTGGCATGCTTGCTAATACTAGCCAGGGCGGCTCCTTCGCTTCACTCCCTTTTCGTACTTAGCTTCGTAGAAGAAACTATATTTCTTAGCAATACTTTTCTAGGGAGTTTTCCGGGGAGGGAGCCGACAGAAGGAAACGTCCGCTCCCTAGAGCTTAGTCCATATCCCCCCACGCCCTCCCTAGAGATTCTGAGGAGGGCTGCCTTCGTCACCCTTTCCACCACTAGGTGGACGGTGTGAGATTGAGAATGACCTCAATCCCGGCCGTGCGACACGTCCTCATGTGTGCGTTATAGCCAAAAAAAAAATCTCAAAAAACAAACAATCCCAAGGAAGGAAACTATCCATGACATAAGATATGAAGTAACGCAGCTTGTGGGCGATGTCTTATGGATTATATTGCAGACAAGACACGTCAAAATGTGTCACAGCGAATCTATTACAATGTGGAGAATTATTGCACCCCACAACATTAAAATTCAGAAATTTATTCTTCCAAATATTTAAATCAATAGTTTTTTTTCCGAATTTCAATATTTCGAACTATTTTATAGGTTTTTCAAACCATCTTGCTGCTTGTTAAATTCATTAAAACAAAAATTTGAGTGATTAATACGATTCTCTGTTAATACAATTAAAAACACAATTATACAAAATTACTACAATTATAAATAAAATGATAAATAATTTTATTTAAACTACAAATTTTACTCGTTAGTACGATTCGTGACTCTTATACGTGAACTTTTCAGGAAGGGAAAGTATAATCTTGAAAAATACTGATGTCCGAAACACTGATGTATCATTTTTTTTTTTTTAATACAAATATTTTTTCATGACTAATGCAAATCACTCTGATTCATCTAATTCTGTGTATTGTATTTTTAAAGTCTAGGGTGCAAAAAAACTACCCCACCACCGGCAATTGGGGCTGAGAATTAGGCCACAGCTGAAGTCATCCAGCTAAATCATAACATAATTTTTATAGTTATTTGTGTTATTCTATAAGTGTGTTGTTGTTCACGCTGAAACGCCACACATGAAACTATAAACAAATTTGACAACTCCTACCAGTAAGCGTTAGATTGAATAAACCGGCTCTATCCAGTACCTATAAGCTAGTTTTTCCATTCACCACTCAGTAGTTACAGATTGACAAATTTTCTTCAAACTTTTTACAAACAAGTTTTATTAACCTCATTTATTTAGATGACAGAACTTGATTCATACTTGAATTTACCTACATTAGAGGAAAGCAAAAAATCGCCAGTTTCACTTAGAATTCACCTAAATAAACACTTAAAGAGAAGCAAAGAGAGAGTAACATGAATTTCTCTAATTACGTTTATTGCTATTACAATTGACATATTTTTTCAAAAACCTTGAATCTTTACTACACTTATTGCCTTTTTATAGGGGTTGTAAGAACCATAAATGTTAGTTGCTAGTTTTTATAGCAAAGGATCCCTGAATGTGATTACATTGCTAACCACCAGTAGCGCTAATATCTATTCCAACAAAAGTAAGCCAATTTTGAAGTCAGTTTAATTTTATTGATCCACAGAACCCCCTGAAGAAAATAAATTTTTTCATAAAAATGTTTCAAATGAAATATGGGTGTAATAATTGTGACAAATATCATAATATTAATATCATTTTATTTAGTTTTCTCACAGGGTCAATTTCCAGGGAATTTGTTCACTAATTGTTGAAATCTTAGTGTGCATTCCATTAACAAATCCTTTCTTAACATTCTGGATATTTATTGAACGAAAAATCACTTTATAACAGACAGAATATGACACTTTGAAACTGTAACTGTGAGATAACAAACCAAATTAGTAATAATATTGAGGAGTTAGTCAAAATTGTTACACTCGTAGTGAAAATCATCTCTCAATAATTTGATAGAAAAATGTTTTTAACATACAAGTAAAAAAAATCATTGAGGTTGTTTACGAGGAAATTGTGAAAAAGTGAAACAAAAAATCAGCAAAATTGGAATTCTGGTTGATGAATTTTGACTGAAACCTGCGAATCCGATCCGATGTAATATTCTAAACGAAATTTCTAGGTCGAGCTTTTGCGAATTTTCATTTTCGAGATATTTTGTTTACTCGCAATCAACTAAAAACATTTTTTCTAACTCATAGACCTCAAAACATTTATTCCGGCGAAAGTTCAGTTTAGAAAATTTGAATAGTCAAATACTTTCCTTTTATATCAATATGAAAAAAAATGTGTAACAGACAAACAAATAAAGAGAGTAACAAATTATTTTCACCTTCCTTTAAATAAATTTATTTATAAAAATAAATATTTTAAGAATTTAAGATCCACGTTCCAGTGTCCATAATCATGAGATACTATCTAATTATAGCGAGGTTTATCAGACAAGTTGTTAGGTTGTAAAATAATTCATAATTTAATATTTGTTAAAAAAAATCACTTATTAGATATGAATTGTTAGATTAGGGCTTTCCCTAAGAAATTTAACAAATGAATGAACGATATTTAACAAATGTATCTTAAATAGTGTATACGCGTAGGCGTGAACTCGGAAGCGTAAGAAAGGCTTGATAAGCACGCAATTATGAAAATTAACAAAGCAATAAAGTTTCGATCGGCTGTTAGGATGATGGAGAAGCTTATGTTGAGCCGGAGAAGCTGTGAGGACGCTAGGAAGCGTAAAAAGGGTATAAAAGAGGCTGTGTATATGAGTAATGAAGGGATGTTGCGGGAAAGATAATTGGTGAATGAAGCGGTACGGAAGTGTGTTTGTTGATGCGAATAAGACCTCTCGGAAGCTGGTTGGAGGCAGAGATGAAAGGCCTGTGTTGTGGTGGTGATGAAACACAATACACCTGTGGAGGTGGTGAAACTTAATGGTGAAGCAGTTGAAATGGAGTAGTAAAGTTTCTGACTCAGAGAACATGAAGCGACAAGTGAAGAAAAGGGATCATTAACCAGGGAAAAGGGGGGTGGCTGTGGGGGGAAACCAACGACCGGAGACGCGAGAGAAGGCGCGAACGCGTCAGAGAATTGGCGGGAGAGAATTAAAAAAGGGGAGAAAAATAGGATGTCTGGCCGGACGACGCGGGCGGCAAGCGGAAGCTCCACCCCTACAGGCACAACCGGGTAAGGACGACGCAACAAATAGAAACTATTTCAGCTAAAGCCACCCGCTTAACAATTTGTACAATCAAGAAACTGGGAGTTTTGTTATCTCCAGTTGAAAAACTCATCATCTTAAGCAGCGTCGACTTGTTATGCATACCCTATTTCTTAATTATTTTCAAGTTTTATTTATAAGCAGTGGCGGATTCATAGCGTTGGATCAGACAATGTTTTACCAATATCATAAAAATCAGACATTAAAAAAGTTTCTTCAAAAATGGAACTATAATTTATTGACATGCAATCTGAACAAAATATCTATTTTCATGTAAACTGCAAGCTAATCCCGGTAGAGCGCAGTGTGGTATAGAAATGAAGATGC
This sequence comes from Triatoma infestans, assembly GCA_011037195.1. NCBI lineage: Eukaryota > Metazoa > Arthropoda > Insecta > Hemiptera > Reduviidae > Triatoma > Triatoma infestans. The sequence continues at coordinate 124,321 of JAAEAF010001099.1, read as the reverse complement.
CTGGGCTGGTAGGGCAAGATCGTAAATATAAGGAGTAAAGGAGGTTGCAAAAAAAAAAGATAAAAACGGAAGTTTATTTTGACTTCCAGAACAAGATTATTTTTGTCTAAGATTATATGCCTTATGAGTTGTTTCCTTATAGCAATGATTTCTCTCCCTAGGAGAGGAAAATTAAAAATATTTGTTGCTGGTTCGAAGGAAGTAGTGGTCTAATAATTGAAAATTTTATCCAAGCGGAACTTGTGAATTAGATATTGTGCCTTTTGAAAAAGTTTTCAAACTTAAGGTATGTAAAGAGTATTGTATCAGGACGGGAATATACTCGTATGTATATATATATATATATATATAATAATACTATTGACAAGAGTTATGAAGAGCACATTAGTTAGTGAGTAAGGAAGAACCATTGAATCTAGATTTGATTACTACAGGTTAAACTGGTGCAGGCTTGATTTTTCTACTGATCATATATTAACATATAAACATAAATCTAATGTACATAAATTCTGCTGATTATTGATTAGTATTTACTAATAATTGCTTTTTGAGAGGATTTCTTTGTATATAGAATTTATTTAGAAGGTTGAATCAAATAAACAAATAATTGTAACCTATGTTTGGTATCAATTTATGCTTTATTGTTAATAAATATATTTGTATTTCTTAGTGCATACTGAAAATATTGTCTCAAATGTTTTGTAACCTATTTACTAAGGTAGGAAGGGAAACACTTTTAATTTTATTTCAATTTACCCAGAATTTTATTGTGAGGTGATAACTCCCTCCATCATCATCTTATTACAAGATATTTAATTGTAATACATACTTCTGCAGAATTTCATACAAGTTAGAGAGGTAATGAAAAGCTGTGAAAAGGTTTAATTAGTTGAAAAGCTGTGAAAAGGTTTAATTAGAACACTTCTGGGTAAATGAAATATGTAATATCAATTTTGTGTAAACTTTGAAAGATTGAAAATCAATTTGAGAACCTAGTGTCTGAAGCTAGTAAAGTATGATATTTCAATTTTAATTAACTCATAAAATACAACATTAATTTTCCTACATTTTATTAACAGTTAGGTGGCAAATAAAAGGTTTGCCTCGTATAATTTATCATCCCACGAATCGTAAAATTCTCATCTATCCTTGTTCATATTAACCATATTAGATTTAAAGTAAAAGAGATGGATACTGAAAAAAAAAAATTTAAAAACAAATGAATTTAGTTGAAATACAAGTTTGTTTGAAAACACATGTGAAAAAGAAATAGAGAATTTTCTGTAGGGAAAATTACTAGAAGGAATTGGACTGTAGCACATGGAGGAAGCAACTTTATTATTCACACTAGATAGGATTTGACATCAAACGGGCATTGGAAAAGGCAGTGTTAGGTCAGATAAATATTGCATCATGCAGGATCGGAGTTTTTTTTCTCTGTTTAAAAAAAGAACTGACGTCTTTTCAAGTACTACCAATAAACTGGATGTTTTTAGTAAATAAAAATAGAAAATCTTTTTTTTTTTTATAAAGATTTTTTCTTTTCTATTTATTTTTGCTTTCTCTTAGTGCCATATGAGGAAGAGCTGCCGACGTGTCACATTTTTTGAAATTGAGTTTTAATCGGAAATATAAGTTTTGAGATTCCAGTAGGTAGTAAAAAATGTTTATAGCGACTAATCTGTATGTATTTCGATTTATTGATCTGTATGTATGTATATGTTTTCGATAAAATTCTAAAAAAATTGTTGTTTATTTAAGTTTGTGTCGTATTCACAGTATTCAAAGTCTGTAAATGACATTTATGATAATTGTACGCCTATACTTGGCTTCAGAAATATTGTTGTACATTGTACTGTATAAATCTTGTTAAAAATCGTATAAAAAAAAAATTAAATTTGTTTTAATTATTATCATAAAATGAGGGGATAATCATTGCTTGTGCGAAATTCTGCCAGTGTTCATAATAATCAACTGTCCATAATTTACTAAGTCTTGAGTCAATAATTAAGTAGATAATTAAAAAAAAGGACTTAATTAGATTTAGGACTCAGAAGGGCTTAATTATTTTTTTCTAAACTAGATAACCATGACCCAAATTTGAGTGGAAAATTCGGTTGTATAAGGTACTAATTAAAGTAGGAATCATTAATATTTTATAACCTACTCTATTTTGTAGAGTTCTACATCATATTTTAATAATAGAAATAATACATCCTTCTATAATGGAGGCGTCATTTACTGTAAATGTGACCAAAACAATTAATCAAAATGTGTAATAAAAAAATATAAAAAACTAAGCAGCAGACAAAAACGGTAGTAATCAAGGTTAAACAGTATTAAATAAATTTAATTTTAATTGGGCCTTCTAAAAGTTTAAAAAAAATTAAATAAAGGGGAATAGTTAATAAAGGAAATCTTCTACAATGAATTTCTTATGAGTAAAATAAAACTTACTTACTTTATTTCCAAAACAAAACTCACTACTAAGTTCCGAATGTCCTCATAAGAGACTAAATTGTCTCAGACTAATGTGACTTTTGAACTTCTTTCCTTTTCATTAATTTGACTTTCTACTTTCCTTTCATTCACTAATTTGAAAACAATGTTTTTCTGTTGAAGCTTAGTTACTGAATTTAGAAATACTTTTAGTTTTAAGATTGTTAGAAATTGGCAGGTTGTTACTTTATTTATATTAATTTAGCATGAATTTTACTTTATCAGCGTTTAACAAGAATCTAATAATTACCTATTACTCTTAGAATTTAAATAAGAATGATCAAAAATATTCATTCAGTACTGTAGTTAGTTTAATAAAAATATTACATATTAGGTTTCTATTGATGTGAAACACTCTTACGACTTTTCTTATAACAGTTAATTTAATTATAAATATGACAAATTCCCTTAAAATCCTAGAAACTTATTTTTTAACTTAAGCTGGCCAACCATAAATATATTGGAGATGGAAATTCGGGTTGTTTAGTCCAGATCATCAAACCCCCCATAACATTTGAAATTTAACATCACTGGCTATCAGAGTGTTTAAAATAAATTTTTCCAAACAAAAAAAAAAGTTTCAATTAAACGTGATACGCTTAAAATCAGTGCATTTAGGAGTTGTGTTTTGGTCTTGGTACTGTTCACATCGTGAGCTGTTTAAATTGATATTTAAGTGGTTTCTAGGCGGTTTTAATTCACGATTTTTGACAGACATAATTATTAAAGTATATGCTGTGCACTTGTGAACTTTAGTGAAATTCTGACGTTCGTTTTTCCGTTCAGTTTTCAAGATAGTAATTAAAATTTACTTTCACATTAATAAAATTTATCTGTGAATTCGGAGAACTTGGGTGGCGGAGAGGCAGAAATATTGTTTATTTGAGAAGAGAATTTTATTTGTCTGTCTCGTGCCACACTAAAGTACAATTTTGTTTCATATTTATAGATTTATAAATATTTATGTACTGAAGGTACTGTTAATACGTGCTGTTATTTATATACGTGTATATTTCTATATTTTCTTTTCTACTAATATAGGCACTAATAATAGTAATGATAAATTTGAAAAACTTCTTGGAGAAATTGGCCAGATGAATCAAACTTTAAATATTATTCAGCAAAGGTTTTCTGAATTAAAAATTAAAAATCATGGATTCTCAGCTAATATTAGTAGTTTAAAGACTGAGATCGAATCTGATTTTAGTAGTCTGAAAAACGATTTAAAGGTACTACTAAACGTTAAATGTGATAACTGAAAGAAAGAACATTTAGTAGTTGAAAAGAAATTAATCCATTTGAATTCTAGTTGATTATGAACAGTTCCGGTGAGGTAACAGGGTCAGGTTGACTAACATTCCATACTCCGAAAATGAAAATAATTTCTCTATTATTAAAGCTATTGTTGAGTTTATTGGTTGCTCTAATGAAAACGATTTGGACTTTAGCTATCGTTTAAAAATAAAGAGATTTATGCCTACTGCGCCCATTATTTTAAAATTTGTAAGAAGAAATCTGAAAAATAATTTTTTTAGATTATTTTGGTTTAAAAAAGAATTAATTAATACGGATATATTGCCTGACATCAATGTGACCACTCCTAAGCGTATCTATATTTCTGACGATATAGGTCCAGAAACATACAAATTATTTAGTAAAGCAAAGGAACTTCAGATATCTGGTAAAGTAAGATATACTTGGTCCAGAAATGGTAAAATATTAATTCGAAGAGAAGAAGGTTCACAATCTATATTAATTAAGAGAGAAAGTGATTTGGTGAAATATGGGTATGAAACTCTTGCTGATATAGATGGTTCCTCTTTAGCAACTGGGGAAGACACAGAGACACAGGGACGAATAATATTTTGTCATCTCAAGAAATAGACAGATCAGTCAAAAAGAGAAAACTTAAGAAATCATAACCTGGTCAAATTTTGGGGCTTCTGAGATCGCAGGCACCTTTTTTAATGGCCGCCAGTTGTGCTCAACATTTATCCACTCCCCCTCCAAAAAAGTAGTTTCTGTTAATAGAATATCTGTGAAAAAGATGTTTTGGAATGTACATGGTTTTAAAATGTTGTTTAATTTGTGCCCAAAAGATATTGATCAGTTATTAAGTTTTGAAATGATATACTTCAGCGAAACTTGGATTCATTCTGAAAATATGTTTAATATCCCTATTTTTTGAATGACTATTACTGTTAAGATAAAGAGGCCACTAATGGCTCAACGTATAAGTTGTGCAGAAGTAATTGACTTTTATTTTGAAGATATTGCTTGATATATTTATATATTTTTCCTTAGTTATTACCATTATTATTTTAGTGTATGTTTTCTTTTATAAGCATGTTTGCCCAAGTGTAACTCTTTTTTTCTATTGTTGATGCTGTTGCTCTATATAACTTCCGATTATCATAATTATTATTTCATCAGTTCTCTTTAATACTTTTATTCTTAGTTTTTGTAGACAAATGTGTAATATTTTTGTATGAGTATTTACTCATAACTCCTTGCTTATAAGTTGTACACGTTTAAAGCAATAAATTTATTATTATTATTAAAATCAGCGCATTTATATTTAAATTTGTAAGCAAAAGCGTTGGAACCATTTTTTGTAGAAAATCGCAAAAACTAAAAAAAAAAGTAAAGCCGCGCTTTGGATTGTCAGACTTTCACTGAATCTTAGTGTCAGATGCAATGGCTTTTAATATATATATATATTGTATTAAATTTGATCTTCCTACGATATTACTTTTGTAATTATTCTGTTCATACACACACACACACACACATACACACACACACACACACACACACACACACATACGAATATACCAACTCTGATACTTCAAAATATGTATTTTTGGTGAATTAACTCAATGTCGAAAATTTCACACGTTCGCAATACTTCCTCTTACCGCAATTAGAGGACGTATAAAATGCTTCGGAAGGAGGACAATATATTTCACTCAACATCAAATATCAGGTGGTCTAATATCGTAGAATTTATATCCATTTAGCCATTGCTATTATGAGGCTGGGATAGTTCAGTTGCATCTTTCAACAGCGTTAGCCTGTAGTAGACGAGTTTGCCAATAGGTTAGCTGGCATCAAAATTCAAAAGTAAACAGCAAGAATAACATGGAACCAGTGAAAGATTCTCCTATTTAACGGTAGATGTCTCTCACTTGCCTTTATTCATGTGACGTGAACAGGAGCCTAACCTGCTCCCTGAGTGAATTTTTAGTCAAATAAACTTGCTTTAGAAGGTATCTTTAAAGTTTATTATTTAGTCCATTAACCAGTCATTTTATCGTTCACCAGTTTTTTTTTTTATCGGAACAGGAAGGCATGCATCCTGGAGAAGGCGACTTACCAAGACGAAGCTGAAGAGGGAAACATATCGTTCAGTTCTATCACTATCGACAAAACCAGATCACTCTATGTACGTTACGAATAAAATGACCATAAATTAATTTTTCACCTACTTCCTCAGAAAAATCTGCCAGGTATTTTCTTAATTAATTAACGATCAGTTTGGAATTTTATATGTTTCATTTCATTTCGTTGAAGTTAAAATTATTATTAAATTCCTCTTCTCAAAGTTTTATATTAGTTTTTGAATTTTAAGTCAGCGGAATTCTGCTATTTTTTTTGTGATTTTTTTTTTTTTAACGTATATAAAATCTCTTCAGAAGTGGATTTTGTAAAGTATTGTAACGCAGCAAGCGGTGCCATCTAGGAGAGAAGACAGGTACCTAAGGTTCTCTTAGTGGCCGTAGGAAGCGCTGGCGGCGCTCTAGCTTTTTCTGGAATATTAGAGAACATTCTGGAAGGTTCGCTACCGGTATAAATAGAGGGACCACAGAGAGTTGAGAGAGTTCCCAGTTACAAACGAAGTCATATTAGTTTGTGAAAAGTGAACAAAGTGAACTTTTGTGGTTTAAACTGTGAAATAATTATTATTAAGCGTTGTATTTAATAATTGTGTATAGCAATAAATTGTGTTTTCTTTATTGAAGTTTAGAGTATTTTATCTATACGAACCCACTTAAAACTAGTAGCAGTAGCTAGTTTAGAAAGAAAAACATTACATTTGGTGTCAGAAGTGGGATGAAGTGTTGGCAGAAGTGCACGGAGGCATTACTGGCGGCCATTTCGGAGTAAAGAAGGCATTGGAAAAGTTGAGGCAGCGGTTCTATTGGGTAGGCTACCACGAGGATGTTGAAGATTGGTGCCGGCGATGCACGGAATGTGTAGCGAGCAAAGGACCCAGAAGTAGAGCCCGTGGCGCTATGAGGAGTACAATGTTGGAGCACCGTTCGAAAGAATAGCTATCGATATAGCCGGCCCGTTCCCAAAAACTAAAAGGGGAATTCGCTATATATTAGTTGCAGCGGACTACTTTAGCAAGTGGACGGAGGCGTATGATTTGCCAACCCAGGACGCACAAGTTCTTTTCCAATGTCTTCTTTACTCCGAAATGGCCGCCAGTAATGCCTCCATGCACTTCTGCCAACACTTCTTCCCTCTTCGATGCAGGTAGAATTACCTGATACCTTTTGTCTTTGCCATCTGCGCTTTCCCAGATCCGAAGCAATACGCCATCTTTAACGGTAAGCGAATCCCATTGCGTGCAGTAGCATTTCGCATCCCGACTGCTAGGTGCAATGTCTTTCCAGTCTGGTCTTGACCCACATTCTTTAAACTTAGCACTGGTCCGATGTCCTCATCTTTAAGTTGTTTTTCCCTAACCAATTCACCGGAAGGGAAGACTCCATGGCAATGCTGACGCTCTTTCAAGACGGCCTTGCAATACGGATTGCAAGCACTGTAGGAAGATAGAACTGAAGGAGCAGCGACAATGCAAAAGAACTACGGTCTTACCACTAGAAGAATGGAGCCCTGAAGTAATTTAGGAAGCGCTGGCGGCGCTCTAGCTTTTTCTGGAATATTAGAGAACATTTTGGAAGGTTCGCTACCGGTATAAATAGAGTTTAAGCCGGTATTGTGGTTTAAACTGTAAAATAATTATTATTAAGCGTTGTATTTAATAATTTATTGTGTATAGCAATAAATTGGTGTTTTCTTTATTGAAGTTTAGAGTATTTTATCTATACGAACCCATTTAAAACTAGTAGCAGTAGCTAGTTTAGAAAGAAAAACATTACAGTATGTTATACTGTATAGTTTCATAACTTAAAAATTTTGACTTCGGATTGTTCTAAAATTCTACTTCTGACATAAGTAAGAAATATCTCTTATTCCTAATAAGAGGATATTGAGATGGTGCCTGATTTCAACGATTTCTTAACTGAATGAATTTTTTTTTTTAACGATTTTCTTTAAACTTCGTATACTATCTACTCACATAAATACCTGTCACTTTTATTTGAAAAATTTTCCCTGGGAAATTTATTTGTTGGGCCCCTGGGAGAACAGTAGAGTTATGCTTTCCTCTAAAGTACCACTTCAGTATAATATATGATATTACCATTTTACATGATATAATACACTTTTTTTTACTTTCTTTCACTGATGTAAGAGGAAGTATTGTGTTTCAATATTGAGGAAGTATAGCTGTTTCAGTCGGGTGTCTGCTAGTTGTAGTTTAATGTTCATTATAGTCTCCGTGAATTTGTAGTCTAGGATTACGCCATAAAAGCAGAACCCGGGTTTTTTTTTATTTCCAGGGATTTTCGTGGTTAGTTATTAATTCTCAGTTCACAGATCATCATTCAAAAACCTTGGAAGAGCGAAGATTTTTGCTGCCTTTTGATTCAGTTTCTGTCAATGTATGAAATCAATTTGATATTTAAATATTTTTCTTTTTTAATTTACAACTTTTAAAAATACAAACCATAAGACGAAACATAATTTACCCCAAATTTATTCCAAATTATTTGTTATATTGCTTTATGGAATTTCCTTTGGCATAAAGCAAAGTTTTTCCTAAAATAAATGTTGGCACTTAATTCCAAAGTATTTACTTAGATATAAATGGAAGTCATTTTTGAAAGAGAGTGAGCACAATTATGGAACAGATCAAGTAGTCTAAGAGTCTGTGCAAAATAACAATTAATGATGGCGTTGTCAACAGTAATACTGGTATGGCAGTGCGCAGAAACTAGAAGGGAAGCACAAGAAGAGAGAAGCTTAGTAGTTTTAAGTGGCTGAAGCTAACCTACCGTGAAGCGTACAAGCAGTCCGAGATTATAACGGATTAGTTAGACGAATGTTGACTTCAAAAGGAGGCGGCAGCAGCCAGCCAGTTACCGTAAGAGAGGCGGGAAATCTAAGTGTCGTACTGACCGTCACTAATCCAACCAGCGTCAACCACAGATATCCTTCCCATCCTTCGCTGTCTTATACATTTCCTCTAACCTACATTTCCATCTTGTCATTAAATAGGAGAAAGTAACTACTAATTGATAACTTCATTTATTTAGAATTACAGCTTGGTTTTAAGGCTAGAAAATTGAACGGATTACTATCGTTAATTAAAATTAAGGCATATTAATCTTCTTATTTCTAAAGAATTCTTAAGACATTTTTAAGGGAGAGTAATAGTGAATAATGTCCAAGTGGATATAAATATGAAGGCAAATAGTGCTATATTTGTTGGGGGATCAGCATCAGCAAATTATATTATCATTACTTTTTTCCACGAAACTATATTTCTCTGTAAGTACCGCAAAAATTTACTTTCATAAATCAAGAGGATGTAAGGGACTTCGTCATGTTTTGGTATTTTTATTTATTTATTTTTTAAAAACACAGTCATGAATGAAGAGGAGAAAATGTCAATTAAAATTACCACATAGCAAAAATACTGCATGAAGTGAAAATAAAAAATTTTTGAGTATACTAAAATTACATTGAATTATCATGACAAAAATAGACACTATTGTACCACAGTATCTATCTATCTACTTTATCTAAAAAAAGTTGGGATATTTCAATCTCTACTTTCACACAGAAATTCATATGAGAGCTCGCCAAAACCAAGATTACAGTCCAGAAACAAAGGATAAAAATAAAACAAAATTTGGGCATCAATAGTTAATCGCATTTGCAACAAATTAAGTCACACATTCTCCAATTCTCCAATTTTTGTTTGTTTTGTGATTCTTTTTTTATTTATTTATTTTTACCTTCTCTTAATCCTAGTAAAAGGCAGTAATTGCTATCGTGCCAAATTTTCGAAATTGAGTTTTCACCAGAAATATATGTTTCGAGGTCTCCTGAATATTATCAGGTCCTGCGGTACACTATCTGTACACATAAATTCCTCACTTTTATTTTAAACATTTTCCCAGGAAAATTGATTTTTTGGAGGTTTTTGAGAAAACCGTGTCGTTATTCCTTCCTCTAAACTTCCATTACAATACAATGCAAACTTTATTGCTTTTAAAGATACAATCTCATAGCAATGAGTTTGGCCATTACAAAATAAATATAAGTAAAATTTAAAATATTAGACATAATAAACGTAATAATAGCTATTATAACAAAACAAATCTCAAAAAAAAAAAAAAGGTTTGTAAGGAATACCAAAATTAAAGAAATGATTAAAACAACATAAACCTTACTCTGATTGAATATAACTATATTACAAAAAAAAATATAAATTATAAAATGCCCGCAAACTAAAAAACAAAATCAAACAAACAAAAAAACTGGAAGTAAAATCGGAAAAAGGAAAGCACACTTAATCAAAAGTATCTTCATATATAATGTTAAAAGGACTTGGAGTTTAATTAATTAATTCATTTATTAATTTTAATAAATGGTAAAATAAGGCAAGCAAGTGGTACTTTTATGTTGAGGCAAGTTTTCTAAACTTCAAACTATTAGTGACATAAAGGAAAATATGGTTAATTTTGTCATTACTATTATCGTCCATCGTGAATAGATTTATTATTTTATCTGATAAATTGTCAAATTTGTTGATATACTAGTTTAAAGTATGAATTAGGAGTAAATCAAGGGTAGGACACAGAAAGATAAAATGTATTATATTATCATTAACCAGATTACAGAGTGGACAAAGGGATTCAATTTGAAATTTCGCTGAATAATTTTTTAAGTTAAGCCTGTTCGTATATTTTCCTGAAAGTCTCAGTTGGGCGATAATTATTTGTTTATTTGTATGATTACTAACTGCCAGATATTCTTCACCATTTCCCAATGTACTAATATTTCTGAAGTAAAGATTAAATTTATTATTGATTGCGGCGTCTTACATCTTTGCTAATCAAATGGTTTTTCATTTTCTCCAACATGTTATTATAATTTTCCTTAACTAACTTTGCATCCTAACTGATCCAGATTTCTTCGGCACCTATTATACTTAAATAACTTTTTAAGTCTTGGCACCAGTTATTTGGCATATTTATTGAATTTAGTAATTGTCTTTGCCAGTTGTAACAGATTCTAGGAAGATCGCTCGAGTACATACTTAACAACTTTTGCCACCAATTTAACATTGTTTTAAAGATTTTTAACTTGATATGAACTTGCCCTATTTCTAGTCTTAATAGATAGTTAGGTGTGTTAAACGGTATATGTAAGATCGATTTAAAAAATGATAACTGAGCTTTTTCCACATAGTCAGCATATGGAGGACCCCAAATTTCAGATGTATAAAGAAGAGTGCTTTCTGAAATCGCAGAAAAAAGTTTAATTTTAATTGACCAGTTATCTGATTTACATCTACCTAGAGTGTATATAACGAACGGCAGTATTAGCTATTAGTGATTTCGATACAAAGTGTTTACTGGCTTGGAAGAACTTTCCCGATGAGGAGAGAGGAACTCCCAGATATGTAAAACAATGTAAGCTCTTACCAACTACATATTATTAATATATATTAGAAGCGTTGCGCGTTAATAGAATTCTAAATTTGAAGAAAATCGGTTGACCGGAAGTGCGAATTTAATAAACAAGTTTTGGAGAAGTTTCTCAAAAATTACACAACCATTTAGGGGAGGGTGGCGCTAGTTGTTACATGAGGAGGTAAGTTGTTATAATGCATAATATACATGTTTGGGTGTTTATTTTCTTTCAAGATCTGGGTAGGGTTCTAAGGAGAATATTTTTTCCATCATTAATTGTTTTTAAAACAGGAAGAAAAAAATCTGAACTGACTAGCAATGTTGTAGTTTTGATTCAAAAAAATTACTCTCAGATTAACCAGACAGAGGCACTCAACCACTAAACAAATTAGAAAAACAGAAACAACAAATACACATCACCAAAAATTAAAAAAAAGCTTCCAAAAATCCCGATCAGAATCCATTTGATATGTTTCTCTGTGTGTGAGATTCTAGTTTCACAAAGAGAGTGGGTGGAAAATATAGGCTAAAGTTCACACCATTTTCTTTCCACAGCGGACAAGTTATTAAAAAAGGGGATCGCCATGATAACGTATTTTTATTTTTTTTTCACTTTAACAACTTTTTTACTTTTTCTGAGAAATAAGAAAAAAAAGGAGGGTAAGGGGAGTAAATATATATATGAATGATTACAGCGAAGTAACCCTGAAGGTTGTATTTTTTCTACAACCATAATAAATCTGCGGCTTTGGATTTTTACCCTTTTCCTATGCTAGAAAAGAGATAGGAACTTTCACTGTATTCGAGATAACGGAACCTGGGTTTTCTAATTTGATCACTTATTTATATTTATTTTTTTTTTTTTGTTGTGGTGGTTGGTTCCGCAGAGCTGGAAAGCATCAGAGACATTTTCCGTGCTAGGCCTGCTTCATTTTGTGGTCATCGACCGGTTTCGGGCGTTCCCCCATCTTCAGTATGCGTTTTTCAGACAGTGGTGACAACACCTGAGGTGATTCACCTCAGTTAGTGTGAAACTAAGTTACTCTCGAGTCTGTGTTGTCACACTGTCTGAAAAACGCATCCTGAAGATGGGGGGAACGCCCGAAACCGGTCGATGACCACAAAATGAAGCAGGCTACCACGGAAAATGTCTCTGATAAAATATAGCTTTCACTATGATATTTCGAGGAAAGTCACACAATGCCGCCACATGCAACAGAATCTTAGCGGGAACTGGTTACAACAAGCAGCACTCGCACATCTCTCAACATTGACCACTCAGGAAGTGCTTCTCTCAGCCGATTTTTTAAAAATTACACTGTAACAACATGCCCCTGTAACAACAAGCCCCACCCAGCCCTACTTTAAACTGGGAATGCTATTTGCAAAGAAGAAATGTATCACTTTTGTTTGACACAGTTTTGAAAAAATGATTTAAGAGGAGTTTTGGTAGTCTATCAGTTAAGTTTAAGTTTAAATTTCACAAGCTTTGTTGGTTTTGATAGAGGGCGTTCGTAATCTTATCTCTTTTTTTTTACCTTCTCTTACTCCTACTAAGGAAGTATTGTAATCGTGCCAAATTTTCGATGTCGAGTGGTTTTTGAAAATGGTTTATATGTGTGTGTCTGTGTGGGTGAATAGCATAGCTCAAAAACGAAAAATCGTAGAAAGATCTAACTTGATATTACGTTTAGGTGTCACTATAGGATCCGACAATAGGTCGGTCATCTGCCACAATTCCTCAACCGGAAATACCACTTTTACTGAATGTTTTTTTCAATTTCTTGCCGATCTCTCAAAAACGGCTCCGACAATTTTCTTCAAACTTTGTGTATCAACTAAACATACAAAGATCTACAACTTTCATTTAAAACTTTTCTCTGAGAAAATTAATTTAAGGGCACTTTTAGGGTGGGTGGGGTTTACGGTTTCCGCTTTTTCAGGTTTATTATAATGTATCCTACTAAGGGTAATTAGAATTAAATGTGTTGTTGAACATCCGGTTGAAAAAAAAATCGGTTGACCGGAAGGAGTAGTGCGTTTACTTTAGCTACTAAATGATTTTTCTTCACTTTTCGCAGATTTTCTCAATATTCGCCTCCGAAAACGATTTTGAAAAATCGGAATGACCGGACAATGAGTTGTTACTGAAATGTAGTTTCAGTTTTGTAGCATTTCTATAAAACGGCTCCAACGATTTTCTTTTAACAATGCACCCATGATCTATACCCCATATTAAGGAGCTACAATTTTATTTGAAACATTTCTCCTGGGATGAGTGTAAGATTGTTTAACAAACTGCCGAAGGAAATAATGGGTCTGAAGACTGAACCATTTAAGAAAACGTTAAAATATTTCTTTAAGGAAAACAGTTTTTATAAAATAAATGAGTTTCTGGAAGAGAAGTGGGCGCTGGGACACTTCAGGATAGACTAAATACAGTGTTGGATAGTGTTTATTTTCTAGTGAGAACAAAGTGCAAACATCAAAGCAAGGACTATTTGAACTAGCAAACTTATTGTTTATTATGTAATTTTGACGTACCTTATGTTACTTGTTATGTAATTTATTTAGGTAAAATAAAAATAATAATAATAATAATGCCATTTAATGGGGGCTTTTGGTGGAGAAACTATGTTTTCTTTAAAGTACTATCATAGTTGATTATACAATTCTAAAATCTAAACAAAATTAGTTATAAATAAATAAATGGTCAAAATTCCGAATTTCATGAAAATTTGTAAACCGAAAATGCGCTTTTACTGAACAGTTTTTTATTCAGTTTTCAACAAACCCCGACGAATTTTCATTAAATTTTGTACACTAATTATAAAATTTGGCAATTATAGTTTTGAAAACTGACGTAAGAGAAGGTTGTGTGAGTGTTTCACACCAGATTTTTTTTTTTATGGAAGGCAAACTAAACATTATAAACCTGGCAATTTTTAAAAAAAATTTGTAAATTAAATTGTATTAAGAGAAAGTCGTTTGAGTGTTTCATAACAGATTGTTTGACATTCTCTGCTAATACTTCCTATCCTACATCAAGTATTCCTCCAAATTAATAATATCGAATTCTATGGAAAAAAATTAGAGTTCGAGAGCTTCCTGCAAAGTTTCGTTTTTAAGTAATTTTATTCAAACACGAACTTCTGTTTTTGTATGATCCGAAAGGAAGACTTCGATCAAAATCCTCAACTGGAAATATATTACTTATTTTTTTTTTTCGCGATTTTCTCCAAGAAGCGCGATAATTTGCTTCAATTATGGTATGTAATATACGGCATATTAAAGACTTCTCCTTTGAAGATTTTTCTGTGGTTAAAGCAACTTTACAAGTTCCGGAAGGGTTTGATGACTGCTCTCCCCAAATTGTCACTTCGTAACTTCATGTTCCTTTCACCAAAATAATATCAGGAGAGTTAAAAGTATTCCAAAATTACCAAGTATGAATGAAATCAGTTTATGGAAGAGAGACTTTACAAACTTTTTCAGTTTATCAGGATTTCTCGAAAACTGTAGCAATAATTTTCCTAAAAATTTGGTTAGTAACACTTATATAATCTATATTTATATGAAATATTAGGCTAGGAAAATTAATCTGGGCTTTCTAGAGGAACTGATACTGGTCTAAGGGTCTTACACTAAGCGAGGCTTCCAGGATTATTCGAATACTATTACATAATGGAAAAAAAAGCATGCAGATTGAAATAGTAATGTCTGAATATTCAGTAATGCATAAATTTTAGAGCTTCCATTTGATTTTATTAATTACTTACGATATTATTGGGAAATACTTACCATTATTTTTTTTGGACTAATAAAATATTCATAAAATACGAGCAGTCTATCTCATTTGTGGAAGGTTTTGCTGCATTTTCTTTGTACTCTTTTAATGGTAGACATTAACTAAAAAAGTTGACAAGGACATCTTACTATCTTGCATCTTACTCTATATGCCCTATCACTTTATTGAAAACTTTGAACGACGTAGCACTACTATCTAAATTCGATGTGCATAAAATTTCACTCAATTAACAGATAAAATATTGTGAGAAGGTACAATAAATTTATACACAATCATTTCTTTAATAATTTCAACTAAATATAATCTACATAGGAACCCTGATTTTACATTCAAGTGTGAAAAAATAGATATTTATTACATAAATCTATATTTCAAAAAATAAATTTCAATAACATATAAAAAAAAAGAACCAATTTTGGCACCTAATAAACAAATTAATATCAAATCCCATATTTCGATGAAATAAATACTAATACCTGCATATGTCCTACCCAGAAAAGTATTTTAATGTATATTTAACGTTTATTTTTAATATATAAAATAGAATTTAAGAAAGGCACTGGGAAATATTATATAGGGTAATTCATCTTTATTAATATCATTATTCTTGAAAATCTCTTTAGAAAACAACAATACATTCATGAGAAATCTTCTAACTCAATTGTCCATACAGTGGCACATTTGATATTGACACTGCTCAATATAACAATTTTTCGGGCATGCTTTCTGTCAAACAATTTTTATATTTGAAACTTTATAATTAACCAAAAGAACAATATATATAATTATAGAAAATAAACTGTTTTTTTGTTAAAAGAAAATCAGTCTTTACAAAGATATTTCTAAACTAATATTACTTTTTAAACAAATAAATACTTTAATTGTTGCTAATTAAAAATCTCATAAATTCATACGACAATAAATGCAACATTAAATTAAACAGTAAAAAAAAAACAAAGTAGAAAAACAAAAATTTAAGTGCCTAATTGGAAAAAAAAAACATTATCTTTGAAAAAAATGTCTACTGATGTATTATTAATTTATCAAATTAAGAAGGGGATGAAACCTTGGCTCTAACAGTAGTATAGTATCTTTCAACCCATTTAAGAAGTGTAAGCACACTATCTGTAGAAGGTAGACGGCGGTCTGCAGCCGTCTTTATAATATCAGAGCTGGTTACTCTGAATGTAATTGCCATACCTTTCAGCGCCTGCAATCAAAATTTCATTAATACATTTACTTTAAATGGACCAAAAAACATTCCTGTTAAACATAAATAAAAGAAAGTGATCAACCAAATCTTTTGATATTGTGAATAAATGATCTTGTAATGAAACTTCTATGAAGTTTGATATTCCGACGTTAGCTGCTTCATAACCTAAAGATCTTAGATTAAGAGATTCTTCAAATAGTTCAACGATTAAGCTTCTCTGAATATTACCAGGGAAACTCATTATGTCTACTACTGTAATCCTTGTACAAAGCAGACAAACAAAAACTAACAGAAAATTTATAGATGGATAAGCCAATTCTATCAACATATACAAAATACAGAAATGAAGCAGGCACCATGTAATATGCATTAACACCTGAATTCAGATCCAATCATATCTAAACACCAAATAGGAAAGATGAATACAAAGCCAATAAATAATCTTAACGAAGTGCTAATCAATTAACAACGATTCGCTTTATAGGACTGTCCTTGGGACAATGGCTAACACAGAAAGATGACAATCTTAATAAAGATTTGTATATAAAACCATTTGGAAGGCTCAAAACAATTGAAGGAAAAAAATCTATGCTTTCATTGAAAAACAAACATCCGATCAGATCACATTACACGGTGTATGGTATCCAGCTCTGGGAGTGCGGTTAAAATAAACAATCAAAATATCGCAAGCCTATAAAAAACGCTATTAAATATTAAGATAGCAAATGCCATTATACTATGTCTTCTAATAGATTTTTCATATATCTATACAACATAACAGACCGCTGTCAACGCTTCCAAAACCGATTAATTGACTACTGCAGTACCCCCAATCTTTATTTGACAATAATCTCATGTCCTTTTCTATCCAATAATGATATGCAGAATTTTTTATTTCATGTAACATTGATCCTAATTGCAAACCTTTACTGAGAGCGATGTTTAACATTACTGATGTGGTATATTTGAACCAGAGACGCTCATCCAAAGAAACAAAATCCTTTCAAGCCTAAAAAGTATATATAAATGACAATGGTACTAAAGGTATTAACCACAATAATGCTTCTCATGATATTAATTTTTTTTGTTTATTCTTACAAAATTATTCTTATATTAAAACAAAATACAATTCCAATCTATACAAAAACTCCAATTGCGTTTCATAATACTGCATTTTTTCCCAACGAGAATAAGTAAATTTTCAGGGAATATTCATAATTTTGTATTTTCTGCTTCAACATTCATAATTAAAGGATTGCAACTATACTGTTAAAGTTTCACTATTCTCATGTGCATGAAGTATCATTAAAAGAAGGTCATTTATTTGCTGTTTAGATGTATTCTGTGAAAAAGAAAAAACTAGAGATATCAGCACTATTACCACTAAAATTTATTGTTTTAAACTTAAATACAAATCCTTGAAAGCAGACAATCTGATATATAAAAATACTAAACACTGTTTCCAACAGCGGTATTCTATGTTATAGAATTATTGTCGAGTTTGGGTAAAAAAAAAAAAAAATTAAAACATTTTCAAATTTTTAGTGACGTTTCGGCAAATTTGTTGCTTTCTTAAAGTTCTGATTAGAAGTATCATAAAAAAAATATAGATTATAAATTTTGAAATCTAAAATTACAAGAAAAAACATAATATTATAAAGAATTTATTCAACCAATTTAAATAAAAATAAATTAACTGAACAGAAAATTAAAATTTCACAAAATTTAATATATTTTTTACCAATTCTTGGGTATATCTATCTTTACTCCATTTACTGCTTGAACTTGGTCAGGCAGTTGGTGACCCCAAGCATGAATCAAGGTTGACACTCTACAACCTGAGGGCTTAAATTGCTGACTCAGGAAAGTAGGAATTACAGACCATCAGACCATGCTCAACCACCCTAGAATAGTAAACCCCCTATACTCTGTAGAAGATAAATTTGCCAAGGTAGTCTGGAAATTCTTTTTGACCGACGTTCACCACATCCACTCTATAAGCTTAAACATTGTGAGACTAATCTCATGATTGTCATTGTGCCAAACAAATTTTATGAAGAAAAAGAAAAATAAATATTCTTATTTCATCGGGTTCTACTAAGAATTATGATAATAAAGTTCTTATTAAGTTTAATGCTTACTGTTTTTTATGGAACTTCACACTTTTATAGTGAGGAAAAGTTCTCGCTACATTTGCAAAATTACATAGCTTATAGAAATTAATTTTTATTCTTGATTGTGAACTAAATATTGTTGTTAACGATTATATAAAAAAAACAATTGATTTAAAATAAAATAAAATATTTAATTACTCGGCTTCCTTGATGATTACAACTATGGCATATTCTTATTTAAATAAATCATATTATTCCTCCAAATAGAAGAAAAAAACAATTTAAAGTTTTGAAGTCCAACATGTGGTTAGGGGCTGATAATTCTTTAATAATAAATCTGTTTTTGGTAAAGATGATTTATTTGCTGCTTACAATAAATGTAACTTTACAATACTACTATTATTACCGATTGTCTCAAATGGCAAAAAGCAGTATTGAAAATTCCTCCAGTATCATCATTGCTTATACGTTTAAATATATCTGAAATAGTATAAGCACAGCACAATTGCCTTATAAAATGATCAATTTATTCCAATCCAAATTATTGATAGCGAGACGTCTTTACTTCTCAATTCTGTGACACTTACCTCTTTTTACATTCTCCTATTTGTAGTAACATATAGTGATACACAATTGTCAGATCAACTGACTAAGTATTCACCGAATGAAAAACATATTTGAAGTCTTATCACACGAAAAAAGTGTTCATAGAATGGTCTCTGTGTGTGTGCACAAGCATACTTTAAAAAAAAAAAAATCCAAAAAGTCAAATTCAATATTCTGCTGATTCATGAGGGGATATACACTAAAGTTTCGGTCGAAATCGTTTTACTTTATCTTGTTAATCTTCCCTACTTTATAGGTCTATAACCGAGAAAATTTATCTTAAGAGGAGTTCTGATGAGCTGTGGTCTTTGGCTACCATCTATAGTGCCATATAATATTTTATACTAGTATTATTATCTATATGCCATCACGCGTGGTCTAGTGGCCAACGCGATCGCATTTAGTGCGAAAATTCAGGGTTCGATTTTCGAGAGAAGAAACAAGTGTTGACTCAGCATTGTGAGAAAAAAATGGCGGAGCTACAGTTAGTAGCGGGCTATGATAGCGAAAGTCAGAACTAAATGGCGGAAGGAACCGCAGCGTGCTTACTACATGCCCCATGAAACAAAATTAATGTGTTATAAACATTCATAGTTAAAAAAAAAAAAAAAAAAATAGAGATTTGGAAAAGGTATGCCTGTGACAATATTTCACATCAGATTTTATATTAGCTCATTAATTTCTGAGCTCATTAATAATTTTAATAGAAGCAATAAATATGTGGCTTTGTAACACTACTGCATAATTTGACATAATGTCTTTAAAAAAATAAATAAAAAATTATTGCTTGTTTTTGGCTTGAATTGAACGCCTTGAGATTTTTTCGTTGGAACAGAGCTGAACAAAATATATGAGGGTTGAAAAAATATATTTGCTTATATTTTGTTAACCCTGACCTGACCGAAGCTTCGTTAGACCATCGATAAAAAATATGAGACTCAACATCTAACTAAAACCATAAGGTTGGTTAACTTTATCTTCTAGCTAACCTGCAAATCACTATTTTCATCTTGGCAAACAATTGTTTAAAATGAAGAGTAAATATAATCCATATTACTAACCTGCATTGCATCTTCATCAGTACTGTCATCACCAGCATATATAATTGTAACTCTGTTGCTCCAATCTAATCCGAAAGCCGTTCTAAGTATATAAATAGAAGCTCTGCCTTTGTTCCAACCAATGGGTGGTTTAGCTTCAACGGCAGAATGAGCATGACTAGATATGAAACCAGACTCTTCGATTATTGACATAGCTTTCGAAACAAGATCAGGTCTCAAGTCCACTGGGGTTTCTCTATAGTGAAATGTCAGATACACTCCTTTGTTTTCCACCCAAGCACCATCCCGACATACCTACAATTAATATTGGTTGCAATATTTACAGATATATCTAGTACTTTTGAAACAGAATAATCTATCAGGTTTCAAGAAAGCTTTAATAGACTTATTTATTGAAGTAATAATGTTAACCTTCTATCTGCAAGTATATCACAGACTGATTCATTTCTCTAACCTGTTCCTGCAGCGATTTAAGTAAATGTTCAGCTGTTTCTTCATATTCTTTTGGCATGGGATGTGTAAATTGGCTTCCATCAGGATGAATAATTTTCAAACCATGAGATCCTGCATATGTTATATTTTCTATGCCAACCTAAGGTTTATAATCAAACTCGATATAATTAAACAAGACAACTGAATTTAAAAACAAATAAGGAAAAACCAAATTTACCATTTCTTTAACATTTTCTACACTACGACCAGAAACAATAGATATATGAATGTCTGGAATGTTGGCCAATCTCTGAAGCACAGCTTTTGTTTCAGTTGGCAAAACAGCTAAGTCTGGATGAGCAGCAAGTGGAGCTAAAGTACCATCATAGTCTAACAAAAGAGCCAATTTTTTGTTGACAAACTGTTCACTAAAACAAAATGGAATATACTGGAAATTTTCAAAAGGACAAAGTGTTTTTCTTCCTAAAAGATACAAACAATTCAAATGATTAAGGTTTGCATAAGAAGTGCCCCAAACTTTATCTACTGATCCCATTTTTCAAAATAATAATAATAATAATAATAATTACATCGAACCTCCTTCAATAATTATTATACAGTGTAACACAAAAAAAAAATCCCACTGGATTTAAGCTCGAAGATGTTTTATAGATTTATACTCGAGTATTTTCTTTCAAAGACGGAATATGTTTACAAATTTATTTAAAAATCTTTTATAGAAAAATGGATTTTGATAAAAGTTTGAAAAATAACGATCATCGTCATCAAAAGAATATATAATAAAAAAGAGTTTTATTTAGAAACTAGTATACATAAATATTTACAATGTATCAAAAACATAAAAACAAAAATAAAAGTATTTCGTCTCCTTCGCATTTAAAATAAACAAAACTCTTCAGGCAATGGTTAGAAAACCGTCTGCCGAGTTGCTACTTTTTACTTACAAAAATACATACAATAAAAAATCTTAAAAAATATCTTCCATGCGAAGTATTTTACGAAATCGTTTTTCACATGGGTCTGAGAAGATACATCCATGATTGCAGATTAGTTAATGGATACAGGTTTACTGTTTACAATAAACTTTTTCCAATTAATTTCAAAAAAGTTAAACGGTTTATATAAAATACGTTTATTTTTTTCTTTGGTTTTGGTAAACCAAAAAGTAATTATCAACTATTTGGATCGCTTTAACAAGAAGAACAGATAGAGTAAAAGCGGATTTCTTGGATTTCTGGACATCTATATATATAAAAATTCAGCATCCGTATGTTTGTGGCCGCAAAACTCGAAAAGTAGTCGATGGATTGACTTGAAATTTTTACACAACGTTGCATTTTTATATAAGTGTAAATATATACTTTTTAGTCCGAAGTTCCGAGCGTTTCGCGAGTTTGGCAGAAATAGAAGACGCAGACGTGTTGCGATGGTGGCGCGCTCTCTGAACCTCTTTCTCAACTACTTATAATTACCTCTATTCCGAACTTCCCACGGAAACGGGAAATTTAAGCGTTTCGCGAGGTTGGCAGAAATAGACAGACGCAGACGCGTTGCGATCGTGGCGCGCTCTCTGCCGAAGATCTTCTACACAGAATGTGTCAAGAAACACATAATCATGGCTTGGATTTCACAGAAGAAATATACAATGAAGCGCTAATTTTCATTGGGAATCTTTGTCTTGCAATATATGGCAAGTTGTTGGCCAATTGAGAGTAACAGTACCGAATAGATCGATCAGTGCAACATTCGAGAGAGAACTGCTCACAAAGCAATCATGCACCAGAAAAGACTTACAGCTATTCATCCAAGAAAATACACTGAACTCCTTTAAAAACAAAGGATAGCATTTGATACCATCATACAAGCTGTGACTAACCAATCCGGAGGATTTACTTTTTGGACGCTCCCGGTGCAAATGGAAAAATGTTCTTAATTTCCTTAATCCTGGCTAAAATCCGTTCAAATGGCCATATTGCGTTAGCACTTGCTTCTTCAGGTAATGCTGCTACGTTGATGGAAGGATGTAGAACAGCGCATTCAACTCTTAAACTGTCACTAAACATTCACATCACAGAAAACCATGTAACATTTCTAAAACATCAAGAATGGGAAAGGTTCTTCGAGCGTGCAAAATTATTGTATGGGATAAGTGTACAATGGCTCACAAGAAGTCATTGGAAGCAGAAGACCATACATTGAAAAACTTGCGAAATAATCAAGCTCCATTTGGTGAAGCATTGGAGTTAGTATCCAGTGACTTCAGGCAAACGGTTCCAGTGATACCTTGCTCAACACCAGCTGATGAATTGCAGGCCTGTTTGAAATATTCAACTCTTTGGAGCACAGTAAAAAAAATTCATTTAACAACGAATATGAGAGTTTAACTTCAAAACGATCCAACAGCTGCCATATTTTCAAGACAATTACTCGAACTCGGTAACGGCACTGATCCTACAAATCCGGAAACGGGAAAAATCACCTTCCCATCTAATTTCTGCAACATTGTACATTCAAAAGAATTAGTAGACTCGGTATTTCAAAGCATCGAAACAAATTATCAAAATCACGCATGATTAAGAGGGAGAGCCATTCTAGCGGCTAAAAATGTCGACGTACTCGATATGAACAACATCATTCTAAACAGAATCGCAGGTGAAACAGTGACATACAAATCCATCGACTCCGTGATGGACCAAAGTGATGTAGTGAATTTTCCAACGGAAATTCTTAATTTACTCGATGTTCCCGTATTACCGCCACACATTCTAAATTTGAAAATTGCAATGCCAATTATATTACTCCGAAACATCAATCAGCCAAAGTTATTCAATGGTACACGATTAGTAGTTAAAAAATCGTTGAATAATCTAATTGAAGCAACAATTCTCATTGGATCTCATAAAGGTGAAGACGTACTACTTCCACGAATACCACTCATTCCGACAGATATGGCGTCTGAGTTCAAATGACTTCAATTTCCAATTCGCCTTGCGTTCGCTATGACTATCAATAGCGCAAGGACAAACTTTGCAAGTGTTGGAATTTAGAAAACGAATGCTTCTTTCATGGGCAATTATATGTCGCATGCTCCAGAATCGGTAAACCATCTGATCTTTATGTTTATGTGCAGAAAACGGACAAACAAAAAATGTAGTCCATTCACTAGCTTTACAAGAAAAAAAAACTTTCAGTTAAAAACATTTTTTCTTTCTTTCCTTTCAGTTCACAGCATCGCAAAGTAGGATATTAAAGTGAATGATGTGTTTTCTTGCTGAATCTATGTTAACTATAATATTTCTATTTACTTTCCTAAAAATCAGACTGAGCAACAGCAAAGCGTGGCCAGGTTAGCTAGTAGTTAATAATTCTCTAAGGACATAATATGTATGTATGATACAGAATACTTTTGACCTACAGAATCCAGCCCATTGATTCATGTGTACTTTTTATGATCACCGACTCTTTATAAACTTCTACCGATCTCTCTTGAATATAATCCGATCACGCTAAGACCCTCCGATCTTAACCTATCCACATGTTCGCACAGCAATTCATTTTTTTTTCCACCAGTATATACTGGAAGAAGTAATAACAATTGTTTGTTTTTGAGAAGAAGAATTAAAATTTAAAGTAGCAAACATAAATTATTTAAAATGGTCCTTACTCACGAGCAGAAATATTCGTCAAAATCATCTAGTGTCATTGGTCTAAGTTTGTGAGGTAATACTATATCACCATCTTCACTAATCAATGTACCCATAGCTTTTAAAAATGATTTCATCCAGAAATGAACATCTCTTGCCTTTTCTCGTCTTCTCAGATAATTCATTCTCAATGTGCGTTCATCTTCAGGCATTGTTAACGCTCTAATAATAAATTTATTTAATTTTTCTAAACATAAAACGCATTTTTTTTTATTTATAAAAAAATAACGAAAAGTTACCTATGAAGGACTTCAGCAGCTTCAGTAAATTCATATGGGTTACAAATGAGTGCTTCATGCATAGTTTCTCCAGCTCCAGCAAATGGAGAAATTATAAGTACCCCAGGAGGATCTTTAACCTGACATGCTACATATTCTTTTGCAACAAGATTCATTCCTTAAAAAAAAAAAAAAATGAATTAATTAATTCTATAAAGTTGGCGCAGTAATTGAACTACTACACATCACAAAATACTCTTCAACTGACCATCTCTAAGAGGCGTAATAAAAGCAACAGCGGAATCCCTATAAAATGAAACCAGCTGATCCTGCGGTAATGTGCCATAAATATATCTTATCGGTGACCAAGTTGCTGTTGCAAATTGACCATTCACTCGACCAACCAGCTGATCCATTTCTTCTTTCAAGTCTTGATATTCTTTCACATCAGTTCGAGAAGGAACGGCAATTTGCAACAGTACTACCTTCATAATAATGTAATGAAATAAATATTTGAGAATTCTAAAACTAAATCCAATAATACAGTTAATTAAAAGTACTATAATACCTTTTCTAAATGTTCAGGATACCTAGTAAGTAATACTTCGAATGCTTTCAGTCTTTGAGGTAAACCTTTAGTATAATCTAGTCGATCTACACCAAGAATGACTTTCTTATCTGATAAGATTGGTTCAGCTTCCTTAGCTAGTTGAGCAAACCTGTTTGAATAAATAAGATTTTCATTGTATTATTTCAAACATTTAAAATATACTGATGCAGACTGTTTACTAACGAACATTACTGTTTTCATGGAATATTCATAGGACCCATTCATTTTGATTTGCATAACCTTCAGCTGCTGTCAATCTAAATTACTAAAAGTAAGATGCATTGATATAAATAATAAGTTACGTTTGGCCGTTGTTAATA
Organism: Triatoma infestans; assembly: GCA_011037195.1. Lineage (NCBI taxonomy): Eukaryota > Metazoa > Arthropoda > Insecta > Hemiptera > Reduviidae > Triatoma > Triatoma infestans. The sequence continues at coordinate 98,878 of JAAEAF010001099.1, read as the reverse complement.
AAAAAGCAAAATGTCGATTGGCTGGGGCCAATTTTAGTAAGAACAATTCTTAATTTTGTAAAAACAATTAATTCTCAACCTCTCCTTGACAAATGCTGAGAAAGGACACCAAAAGTATCCGAAATGTCGATAGACTAAACTTTTAAATTTGAAAAGTTTTTTTTCTTTGGCCACAGCCAACTACATTTTGCTTAGATGCTCATTGTTTTCTATCTGAAAAAAAGTTTAAGTGTGTCAAAACCCGATGAAATTTTGGAAGCTAGCAATGGCCAGATAAGCTTGAAACATCGGAAAGCAAATGATCAAAAAATAAATACTTTTAATTTTAAGATTAAGTTCACAATTGACTAATTTAAAAAATCACTGAAATCTACTATATTCCATTCTATAAGTAAAAGTAACTGTTACTCTCCTATAAATATCAAAATAAATAATAATCAAACAAAGTTAGAATAGTACCTGTCATAAGGTATTCCTATAGGTAATGGTCTGACTCTGACTGATCTACCACCATGTTCAACCAGTAAAGCTTTTCTATCAACTCTGCAACCCAATCTACGATTACAGCAATCCACAAAATTTATGCAATAATCGTAGGTATGAAAACCAATCATATCGCTTCCTGTCAGCAATAATGAAAACAACAAATAAAACTGTTAATTATACATGAAACTTTTCATAAAAAATTGTAAGTTGTAAAAATAAAGCATTTATTATAATTTACAAATATCGAAGCATTTCTTACTTTACAACGATCTGATATGTCTAATTACAGTCAATTTGAATTTACCTAGCATTCCTTGTAATACATGATCTCCCCAAGGAAATAATCGGAAGATATCCCAAGGTGGAAATGGAATGTGTAAGAAGAATCCTAGTTTAAATTTCATCGTGCTCCTTATTGCGGCCTGAATCATTTAAAACATATTAACTAATCAATAATTCTCAGAGATAAAACAACAGCATTGGAGAATGAAGGATAAAATAAACTAAATTCGGTATGAAATTAAAATCTATTTCAGCACTAATTCAATAACTGTTTCACTAATTAAACATAAACTTTTGGGATCTCTCAAAAAGGAACAGAATAATATTAGTAGAAGAAAACTTAATTACCCGTTTCTTTTATTTCGGCCCTTTTCTGTCAATTTCCTTTTTAATGAAAGACACCTATATTTGTCTACAAAAGTTCCAAAAATTTCATATCGTTCCCGGGATCTTCTTCAGACATGTTTTTAGTTATTTATTTTTTAAAAAGAAGCATTGCGATCTGATTTTCAAATGTAATTTTCTAATGAAATACCTGTTCTGAGCTTTCTTTAGCGCCAAAAGGTATATATTGCTTTAAACATTATAATATTGTAGGAAAATGATTGTGAGATTCGGTCTTTTTAAAAAATAAGAAAACTTACATTCTTGCCAACGTTTCGACAAATATATTGTTTTTTTCAAGGCATTAAAATAAAAAACTATTAAATAATCTTCAAAACAGAACAAATTTAAAAACTTATGTATAAATTTGGAAAATAAAAAGTTGAGAACACCTTAACCATCACAGAGAATAGTGATTCAACAGTTTGAATTTACCTAGCATTCCTTGTAATACGTGATCTCCGCAAGGAAATAATCGGAAGATCCCAAGGTGGAAATGGAATGTGTAAGAAGAAGAAGTAACACTATTCTCTGTGATGGTTGAGGTGTTCTCAACTTTTTATTTTCCAAATTTATACATAAGTTTTTAAATTTGTTATGTTTTGAAGATTATATAATAGTTTTTTTGTATGCCTTGAAAAGGACAATATATTGTCGAAACGTTGGCTTTAATATGTTTAAATTGGCGAAAGAATTTAAATTGTTTTATTTTTTAAAAAGACCGAATCTCAAAATCCTTTTCCTTCATATAAGAACGGTCGAGAAGAATCTTCCATTATATTATGTACTTATATGAAAGATCTATCTTTTTATTTGAAACCAAGTAAATTCATTTCGGTATTTTTTGGCCTGCTGCGTTACTAAGCTTTCCTGTGAAGGAAGACTGCAAAGACACTCTCATGCACATTAACCCTTACAGACATATTCACACCTAAAGTAGCCACCATAGATCTTTTTGGTCGCACTGGGGCTTTTTAACCACCTTTCTTTTAATGGCTTTGCAAAATTTTTTTATACGGTTTGTTACATGTACAGTATCAAGTATCACTTTAATGAATGTTTTATCGGGATTCCCTGTAAACAGTGCCATTATCTTTAATGATCTATATTTATGTACATATTTAAGCGAGTCACTTTAAACTGAAATTTTTTCCATAATTGATTTTAGGGAGTTTTGGAGAAAGCGGTGGCATTAGTTTTCTTCCAAAAAAGCCTTTTTCAATATTTTAAATATTAAATACAATTAAATGTGCTGAAGAAAAATAGTAAATTCTTTTATAAAATATTTAACCATAAGTATCAAAAAACAAAATACAACAAAAAAAACGCTCTCTGATTCGCGCAGGATATTTACATTTACATAATTACAAGCAATAACGCGTTATTTCAATGTGTGAAAATATATTCGTATTGGCAATAAAATCGCGAACCTTACAATACAATAAAATTATTTATTCTCCTTTGTGAATGAATGAATGTGACCATCTTAATGAATTTAGCTTCATGAAAAAATTTGTTTCAAACATTATTTTTCTATATTCCATTAGCTTCTAAATCAGGTTTTGTCTGACAAACAAAAAACGTAAATTTCATGGTAAGAAAATTGCTAATATCAAATATAAAAGAGCACGTATTAAAATAACAAATAAAAATAAATAAATAAAAAGACTTATATAAAATAAAGATATTAAAAAAACCAGGATCATCATGAAAATTCAATTGGTTCCAGATACAAGGTCAATATTTGTTTTTATTTTCTTTAAAAAGTGGATATGAAAAACTTGACAAATAAGAACAGAATTACTAAAGTAAAAAAGTTTTCTCTACAGATAATCTTCAATAAAAGCTGTAGATATGGATCATCTTATTAAATGTATTTCTTTTATTATAAATATAGAAAACAACATAGCAGTGATTATAAATAATATAAATTCAGTTTCATCCTGAAGAAGGCAATAAATTTGCTGAAACTCGAAGAAGAAGTATTTTCTTTAGAACGCATTTCGACATCTAACTTTTTAGAAATTTAAATATGATATATTCTTGTAAAAAAAAAATTTTTAGATGTTAATATACTAACTTTTCTAATAGTATATGCTGCAAGCATCAGGTGGTAATCATGAATCCAGACAAGTGGCTTACCCTCTTTCAGATCTTGAGTTTTGTGCAATTTTTCAAGAGCTTCGATTGCTTTCTCTGCAAACAACTGATTTGCGTTCAAATAATCCTGAAAATAATAATAATAATATAATTCCAAACCCTATATTCCTATATCCCATGAGCAATTTACATCTGTAAGGTAGGATGGATAGGATGCGTGAGGTCAGAAATTCACTTCATTTTAAATTGGTTTTAAAAAATTCTATAAGAATGCAGCAACTTGTTCCTTCAGAAACGTGTTTTAGTCAAGATATCAGAAATTTGGGAGATAAATGATTAGTTACCATAGAAGTTTCTTTCCCCTTCATTGATCTCATATCCCTTGGTCACATTCTCATTGATCACATATCTCCTAATGGTTTATCCAAACAAAAATGCTAAACATAGTGAATGAAACTTTCACGGAATCTCTTAGGTATATAGCTGCATCCATGTCACTTTGTGTTATATATATTAGTTTTGCCCAGAACCCCATTTGTAGAACTTGTGAGATAGAAGAAATATCAACCTATCACCTTATGAGCAAATTGTTCGCGTTGTGATCGGCTTCAGACTTTTGTCCAGTGAAAGAGTGTAGGCCGTTTCCTATGAAGGCTATGTCTAATCTGTTCTGGCAACAAAGATCCTTATATGTATGGATTAGGTCAGGCACTAGAATTCCAATCTAGTCACACTGGATATTGGGGTCTCCTGAGATATTTGCCAATATGCTTGGATATTCAGAGATTGGTCAATCCCTCCAGGCAATTAATAATAATCCTTAATAGAAGTAATAATAAATAAAAACTAATAAAGAATTTGATGTAACTAAGTTTTTCAATAAACCAATATCTTGTTTTGAAAGTTTTCTACAAACGCAACTTGTCAAATGTAATTTATAGAACTAAAATAATCTTTTTACGGCAAATTATTATTATACCCTATTATTATAATAAATTATATATTAATTTTATAAAATTAATTAATTATACAAAAAATTTATATATTAATTAAATTTAATTTATGTAATTATTATTAAATCCTAGCGATAGAAAGTCCCATTGGTGCCATGTAGCTACCCAAAAGAAAAATAACCAACCGGGTCTAACCCAACTGAGATTCACCGCCGAACAAATCGGATCATAATCTTAATGGGAAACAAAATATGATCTTCCACACATATCCTGTTCCGACCAAAGGGCCTAAACCTAATTTTCTCACAATCCAAGCAATCTGTCATAAGATCGATGGGTATCAGAGATATTTTCCGTGATAGCGTGCTTCTTTTTGTGGTCATCGACCGTTTTAGGCGTTCGCCCATCATCAGGATGCTTTTTGTCAAACAGTGTAATAACACAGATTTGCATAGTTTGACAAAAAGCATCCTGATGATGACACCTGAAACCGGTCGATGACCACAAAAAGGAGCAGGCTATCACGGAAAATATCTCTGATGCTGTCCAGATCTGCGGAACCAACAACCAAGATCGATGCGTGTTTCTTACTCATAGGCTCTACAAAAGGGGTCTGGTATGAGCCCCGTAAAGGTATCTCCTCAAACAATACCCAATAAGGAATCCAACCAGATAGATGCCTGAAAGAAGTCCGCGAATGATACAGCAGCATCTCAACAATAGCTCTGACCGGGTCCCCCCAATGAGCATCTTAGACTACCGACAACCCACGGTGCTCATTCATAGGAATAAATGCTTTTGAAGCTATCGATGACTGGAAGCTTGACAGACATGTTCCTAAAGACACACACCAAATGGATCGGGACCAATGAAAGGAGAGAGGCACCAATTTGGCAAAAAAAAAAAAAAAAAAAAACATTTTACGGCAGAACTAACCTTCCAATGGTCAGCGGAGAAATTCGCACGATCAGGCATTGAGTGGAAAAGAGGCCAAAATGTACCATTGCAACATCCATTATAATAATTCTCAAACAGATTACATTCTAAAGCAACTGGCAATACCTGAAATGCAATTTTTAATTTACAACGAGATATAAATAATAAAAATAAAGGCAAAGGAATAATCTGACCAACCTTTTCAGATTTCAAACCTGCAGTAGGTGTATTATCTGTAGGATCAGCTTCTGGAATGACCATACCGGGTTGGTACAATGAACCTGGCCATCCAACCCACATTCCATCACTTTCTATGACGACTGGTGCTACTGCAGTTACCAGACCACCGGCACTGAAAATATCAAATAAATTCGAACGAACACACATTTAAATTTGGTTTACCAATATACTTGAGCAAAAGACGAAAAAAATCATCCCCAGAAAGTTGTAAACTAACTAATTATATTAGGAAAAAAATTAAGAACAGGTAAACTAGAATGATCTTAACATGTAGCAGGAAAATGAACAAAAGTAGCTTGAAATTCTTTAGATTTTTAAGAAACAATATGAAAAGCAAACATAACTGTAGGCAACAGGAATAAAAGGACACACTACCCTTCAGTTTATTGTGCTGCTTAGATTGGAAACATCACAGTATCAAGACAAGGCTGCTTTCTAGTTATGCAGCCTTCAGAAAAGAAGACCTCATTCTAAATAACTAATCATTTTATGGTGAATCAGAAATCTATAATCCCAATTAAAGGGATTAAAAATTGTAACATTCTTTTAAAAGAATAAGGATCGTTCCTAATTTAAAACCATTCCACAATCATACTTAATTATATAACTTTCCCGGTAAAAATGAACCGAAATTTCGCTTTTTATAGGAATAAAAAAATAAACGCTGAAATCAAAAACCTGTTAATCTCACTGTTAATCACTCTAATCTGTCAAAAATCGCTCAAATGTCAAAAATCTGTTAATCACTCTAACACAAATAGAAAGCCAAATGTTAAACTAACCTTGCATATCTTTTAATTTTTCCTTCTTCATCCTCTTTCAGGACAAATGGTAATCTATTAGAGACGATTACGAGTGCTGGTTTGTAGGCCATCGCTACTTAACATATAAAAAACGTAATCAAATTAAAAAAAGGAATTTTCTCATTAACATAATTTTAGAAAAACGTACATATATTTATGTTTTTGGAAATTTAACCTAATATCTTAATGTACACATTCTTATCTTCAACAATTTCAGTAAATCTTTAAACAATTAAATACCGGTTCAATAATATATCAATTCAATAACACAATTACTTGTCAACCAAGCGGGAAAGTGGAAACAGCACTAAAGTATTTAAAGGTTATCATAAGATCTCTTAATAAACAACAAATATTACATGTAGCATACAGATAACGATGTCCTAATTCTTGTTATAAGCTTCTCATGTAACTTAACGAACTCTAAATGGTTATAGTAGCCTGACTGACTAGCTGTTGGTGGCGCCTTTTGGCGGCTAGATTTTCTAGAATTTTAGAGTGGGGGGTGTATGGTGTTAATCTCCAGTGCAGATCGTTCCGTTGCAAATATGTGGCCCGCTCGCACATCACACAATCTTGTATTCATTTCACAAACAATAGATAATACAATTACATTTCCCCCTCTACTATTGAATTTCAGAACAATATATAGTGTGGTTACCAAAAAAAAAAGTTCAAGGATGTCTAAATTTAACTGAATTGATTCTTATGTTGTGTTTTAGTTCTCTTGGATTTCACTATTTCTCAATTTATAATTAAAAACCTAATAATATTTTTTATAGTTTCCTATGAATCTGCATCCTAAAAGTACCAAGAAAGAATACTGAGAATTTAACTTGGTTGAATATATGGATGGGGCCGCAATACATCTGGTATTTATTCGTCGTAGCATAGACATTTATTTTGTTCCTGATCGGTTTCGGATTTTCTTCCATTATTAGAGTAAATCTATCCATTTCGTGCAGAGAGTTTATTTTAACTTTTGCAGAAATTTTAACTTTCTTTACAACTCGGTCGGAATTTTTGTATAGAAGGTTTCGTATTCCTACTGTACCTAGTTAAGTACAAAAGAATTAACATTTATTTTTCTTCTTAATAGAGACTCACTGAAATAAATAAATCTATAGTAAATTAAAATATCTCTATAAAACAAAATCTCACTGAGACTACTAGATGAATTTTTCCAAAATTAAAGCATTTTTAAAACTTATAGCTAGAAGGTAAATCAATTATTTCAAAAAATTATATAAGATTGTGGGGGCCAATCTCTAATCTGATAGGGAATAATAATATCCTAAGAAGAGGGTCATTTGATGAACTGGCCAAAATATTTCAAACAAGTACTGGGTCAGCACATCAGAAACAATATGTGTATTTTTTCTTTCTCTTACCGCTAGTAAGAGGAAATATTCCATTCGTGTTATAGATACATGTTTTGAGGTCTCCTGAGAATGAAAAAGAAAAATCTGGTGTGAAAAAATCAACGATTTTGTCTTATTGCCGTTTACAGAATAGAATTGACAAATTTTCTTCAAGCATATAATTTTTAATAAATATTTACTTGTCTTCAATTATATATCAGTGGTTATCTAGATAAGCATAACTTTAAATGAACTTTCTCAGAAGAAAAAATTTCTAACAAAACTAATGGGACCCGTAAAATATTTTCCTGAAGAATTGATATTTTGGGTGCTTGAAGTAAGAGAAAGGAAAAATGTTTTTAATGAATGGTCTTTGTGTGGGGTATATGTGATTTTTTTAAACTGAATAAAAAACGAAAATGCAGGAAACTTCTACGTAAAAATACTAGCGTCCATCTACACACATAAATACCTATCACTTTTATTTGAAGTATTTTCCCGGGAGTGATTCGAGGGAGGAGTGGCGTTAAACTTTCCTCTAAACAGTACAACCTACGATTCTGCAACCTAAATAATATTAATATATATTAGAAACATTGTCACAATTCTTAATTTGAAGAAAATAAGTTAACCGGAAATGAGATTTTACAACATTGGTTTGAGTTTTTTGTAAGTTTCTAGAAAACGGCTACAATGATTTCCTTTAATCCTCGAATATTAACTGCACAATTATAAACCCATTACTATTATTTGTAACATTTGTCTGAACAATATTGTTTATAGTGGTTCTGAGGAATCTGTCACTTTAAAATTCAAATGTGTTTGTTCAATATTATTGGCGCTCTCTACAATATAATCATTCTCCAGCTGCCTCGGTTGTTAGGTTGGCACACTTGTTTCCCCAAAACCTCTATTTATGTTAGGACAATTGAGCGAAATTTGAAATTTAAAGAAAATTAGTCATTTTATATAATTATAACTGTATTTGGAGACGTAAGAGAAAGTGATTCACGCCAGATTTTTAAATTTTTTTTATTGTCACTTGTTTTTGTTTTAACAAAAAAAAATTAAAAAAAGCCACATTGTTGTAAAGTCTCATTTCATTCAACTTCCCAATCTTGGTAATTCGAACATCATCTTTATGCAACTTTGATTTAAAAATTAGTTTTTTGTAATATTCAACTTGTCAGTATTGACAATCCTTCTTCGGCTCAACTTACAAACCATTTAGCTATTTTCTAATTGCATCTTCAATTTTATTTTATGTTGACAATAATTTAACAATCCCATTTGCTTTTTTTTTTTTAAATATATATAAATATCCTTAATGTTGGGGCCACCTCCTATCACCTCTAGACACGATCGCACTAACCACATTGAGGAAATTGAGGCTGACCATTTACTTGGAATGCTAATGATTGGGATGGTTCCTAGATCACTTTGAGAGGAATTTTCAAATTGTCATACCGAACAGAGGCGATTGGACTATGCCCCCCCCCTCCATTGATCAAAATTAATAAATTTGGAATACAGACGGCTCCGAAACTCCGGCTAGTGGGAGCAGGTCTAAAGTTAAGATTAAGGCCAGCCTAGAGAAGTCATACGTGAGACGTTGCTGTATCTTTCACGGACCTCTCTCAGGCATCTGATTGGATCCCTTACTGGACATTGTGGTTTAAGGAGACATCTCTACGTAATGCGGCTCAATGCGGATCCATTTTGTAGAGTCTGTGCAGAGGAGGAAAGACCCATCCATCTTATGACAGATTGTTTGGATTTGTGAGGAAATTAGGTTCAGGACCTTCGGTCGGAACAGGATGTTTGTGGAAGAGCTTAGGCTATTTCCTCTTGAGGTTATTGTCCGATTTGTTCGGACGACGGTGAATCTTAGATGGATTAGACTCGAGTCTGGATGTTTGTTCTAGACCCGTTTGTTATTGTTTTTCTTTGGGTAGCTATATGGGCCCAGTGGGGCTTTGGATAGCGTAGGGTTTGGTCCTTCCCCACAACAAATAATAAATAATAGCCTCGGGAACTCCGCCACGGTCTTTCAGAAGTCGTGGCGTACAAATCTGCGCTAAGGAAATTATAAGGCAAGGCTTAGAGAGTAGGAGACTGGCCAAATACTCCGAGAGTCAGGCAGTCCTGAAGGCACTTCCTTTACAACAAACAGTCTCAAGACTGGTGTGGGATAGCCTACTTTCCTAACCGAGGTGAGTGCTCGGAACTAGTTGTCAATCGCCCGGTGCCGGGACACGCGGGTTTCTGGGCAATGAGAGGGCGGATGCCCTAGCGAGGGAGGGTTTGAAGAATACCTTTATAAGCCCCGAACCCTTCTGGAAGTTGTCGCCTAATTCAAACTTCTATCAAAGGTTGAATAGGAGTACAGTGTCTGCATTGGTGGGAAAGAACACCAAGGCGAGGCAGGCAAAACTCTTCATTAAGAGACATTTGCTCAAATTTACCAGGGATCTTCTGAGCCATAGCCGAAGGGAAGAAGGCTAATTTGTGGGTCTACTAATAGTGGGTGGGCATTGTAGGCTGAATAGACACATGCACCAATTACTACTTGCGAATGTCGATTCTGCAAGATTGAGAAGGAAACCCTGGTATACATCCTTTGCGGTCCTTGCACATCCTTTGCACTAAAACCACTGCATAAAATAGCATGCGACGTTTCACTATCATCTGTCACAAGAATCATGCAAGAAAAAAGAAAAATGAATTCTGAAACTGACACCTGTCATTTGCGACACCTAAGAAATTTAAGAGCGGTAAGCCCATTGCAGAACCGCAGGAGGCAGTTACTGTGAGCGACTTCCGGGGTTTTACGATCCTCCGGGCTCCTGAGTACAGTAGACTGCACACCCTCACCAGAACAGCATATAAAGCCCGAACCAACACACGTACACTCACATAAACACAAATAAATATAAATACATTAATACATAAATGCACACACGCACACAATGCAATAGCATCACTCACCATAGGGTTTCTGTCCCTGAGTAGCCTCCCCGAATGGGGAAGCTGGCATGGCAGCATTAAGAAGGTAGCCCCTCCTCTATGGACTAATCACCCATAATCCAGAATCACATAACGATTACGAAACCTCAAAAAGGAGAAGCCGGCCTGATTTTTCGGAGACGACCAAGAAGGAAAAACGACTTGCACTTTGGATATTGGAATTTTTTATCTTTATACTGACCAGGAGCTCTTCAAATGCTCCTTAAAGAACTAGGCAAATATCGTGTGGACATAGCACCTATCTAGGAAATACGCTGGACTGGAGAGGGAATCTTGGAAAAAAGCATCACACCATTTATTATAGCTGCCTATAACTATCATCAGTTCGGAACAAGATCATTGTTAATAAAAGAATGAGGGAGCAGGCGATTGACTTTGAACCAGTTAGTCCCAGAATATGTCGCCTACGGCTAAGAGGAAAGTTTTCAACTTCAGCGTCATCAGCTGTCACGCCCAACGGAAGTATCCGATGATGAGGAGAAAGACGCATTTTACGATCTACTCGAAAGGGTGGTTGACAAATGCCCAAATCATGAAGCCAAAATCATCCTTGGGGATTTCAATGCAAAAGTGGGAGAAGAAAATGTATACATACTGATAGCCTACAGCGAAACGAATGACAACGGCATGAGAATAATAATTTCGCTGCCTCAAAAAACTTGGTAGTGGGAAGTACCATCTTTCCGCAGAAAAAAATCCTTAAGGCAACGTGGAGATTACCGGTTGTGATGACGCAAAATCAAATCGAACACGTACTGATAAGTAACAGGCATAGATCGAGCCTGATGAACGTGCGGACATTAATGGATGCGAATGTGGACTCGGACCACTATCTTGCAATCGCTAGAGTGAGAGCGAGAATAAGCAGCGTAAGTTCGACAAAAATTAAGAAGATTATGTTTCAAAACTTACAGATGAGATGATTCGAAAGAAATATTAATAACAATTTGGGGCATATATGGAGGAGTTACCTACTCCAGAAGACCTTGACAGCCGATGAGAAAAATGTTCAGAGGCCTGAATAAAGCTGCACAGAGCATCCTTGGTTTTGAGGGAAAACCGTCTAGGAATCCGTGGTTTGACGAGGAATGTGAGAAAATCACTCAAGAAAAAATAATGTATATAAACAGATGCTTCAAAGAAGATCAACCAGGGCATCCAGGAAGGAATACTGCGCCAGAAGGCGAGAAGAAAAGAAAATCCGTAGAAAGAAGTAAAGGCAATGGGAAAATAAAGGAGCTGCAAGAAATCGAAAGATGCAGAAATGCTAACGAATCTAGAGCTTTCTTCCAGAAAATAAAGAAAGGCGAGCCCCATTTAAGCCGAAAATTAGCGACTCGAGAATGGCTTACTCGCTACCCAGATAGATGAAATCATGAATAGATAGTCAGATTACATCCGGCGCTTCTTTGATTCTGTGTCGCAGGGCAATTTTAACATTTTAACCCCGACTAGCGGAGGATGAAATTGAGCCTCCAGAACAGGATGAGATTGAACGAGCAATAGCTCCTGGATGTGATAACCTTCCTCCAGAAATTTTTAAGCACGGAGGACAGAAATTGCTGAAAGAGCTTCAAGAAATCATCCTCATTATCTGGACTAGAGAAGAAATGCCAGTACCGTGGAAGACGGCTATTATCTGCCCAATTTATAAAAAGGGAGATCAACTGGAATGCACTAATAACAGAGGAATCTCGTTGTTGATTTGCATTTACAAGATCCTTCCAACATCATATATGCAAGGCCTTACGTAGAGGCGAGATAGGTGGGTCCTTCCTTACGTAGAGGCGAGATAGGTGGGTATCAATGTGGATTTTGGCGAGATAAATCCACTATAATCAAACATTCTCCCTATTAAAGAAACGGAGGGATACTAGAGAAAGGGAGGGAATTCAATTTGCAAACCCACCACCTTTTCATAGATTTCAAAGCAGCGTATGATAGCATCAATTGAGAAGAGCTGTATAAGGCCATGTTGGAAACTTGTTCGTCTTGTTAGACTCATGATGGAAGGAGCGGAGTGCGTTGTGCGTATAAAAGGGCACCACTCATCCAGCTTCAGCATGCACTAAGGTGTGAGACAAGGAGATACTTTGGTATGTCTGTTTGTTTAATCTGGCCCTCAAAAAGGTTGTGCGGGATTCTGGGATACAGACAAGTGGGACGATATTCCATAAGTCTGTCCAGATACTTGCTTATGCTGACGACATCGACATCATCGGGAGATAGTTCGACTCTATGAAGAATGCATTTCTCGATAAGGAAAGAGCGGCTAAGACGCTCGGGCTGGAGGTGAACCAGGTAAAAACCAAATATATGCATATGCTGGTGGAGCGGCAACCTCGGCACCTTGAGCAAGTGGATAGATTTTTCTACTTAGCTTCGTTGATTACTGGAAGCAATAAAGTGTCCGAAGAGATAAGAAACAGAGTAATGGCGGCTAGTAGATCTACTTCGGACTAAACCGCCATATAAAAAGCAGTCTTGTTTCTAGAAACACGAAGACCCTGTTGTACGAAACTGTGATCCTCACAGTGCTTATCTATGGGTCTGAAACATGGACAAACTCCAAGAGTGTCGAGAGAGTGCTTTCGACATTCGAAAGAAGGATTTTAAGAAGAGAAGAATTTTAAGAAAAGCTGGAGAAGAAGAACCAATATGGAGATATTGAACATGAATGGCGAGCCAGATGTTGTTAAAATAATTAGGCTTACTAGGCTGCGATGGGCAGGGCATGTTCAAGGGTAATAGAATATGAGGTGCCTAGAAAGGTCCTGGAAGAAAGGCTTGACCGCACGAGAAGAGTGGGTAGACCCAAACTGAGATGGGTTGATGGTATAGGAGAAGATTCCAGAGTTCTGCTGAATGTGCGGAATTGGAAAGCTCACAACTGATAGACATGACTGGCGGAGGCGTATAGAGGAGGCTAAGACTCAATAATGGACTGTAAAGCTAACAAAGAAGAAGAAGAAGAAACCCATTACAGATATTGATAATTTTGAAAAAAGGGGAAATTACGGAAATTCATGAATTTTATAAAATTAAAAACCTTTTCCAACCGTAAAAGTTGTTAGAAAAAAAGTGAAATAACATTTTCTGATAATCAATGAAGCGTAAGAAACATTTTAAAACAACTTTAGGTTGTTAATCCAGACGAGAGACAACTCAGAGAAATTCACAGATTACGCAACATCTTCGGAGAATGAATTAGCGTTACAACTGAAAAATTAAATTAAAAAAATGAAACGAAAGTATGAAATGTAATAACAAGAAAGATCTCTCAGCTCTCCGGGCAAGTCTCTCTGTCAAAGCAGAGGAGAAGCTTCTGGGGGAGGAGGGGGTGCCCCCACCTTTCCATGAGTAAGCACCCCTTGAGACTGAGCACCGGGTAGCCCAGGTGAACTTGCACCATGCAAAGGGGGCATCGGCCACCATTGTAAGGTTGATCACCAAAAGGCTATTCTGGTGATGATTCCGGAGCCGTGGACAGTCAAAGGACGGATTTGCGGACTGTCAGGTAAGTACAGCAAGGTAGTATGGCTTGCTAAAAGCGAAAATCCTAGGGCCTACAACCTGATCAGAAATAATATTAATTACACTTGCTTTTCAGAATTTACGACGGGGGATCTGGTATCCATTTTGGCCCATCTGAACTATGGAGGCAACAACCGCGCCTTTGTGATAGCATCCAGTTACTTCGCTTGGGACAGGGATGTACCGCCGGCGGAGGTGCAGAGTTTGGTGGAATACTGCCGGGAGCGGAAGCTGCCTCTCCTCATTGGGTGCGATGCGAATGCCCACAACAGAGTGTGGGGGAGTAGAAGAGATAACAGAAGAGGTGAGTACCTTTTAGAGTTTATCCTCCAACTTAACCTGGACATTTTTAATGTTGGGGCGGCACCTACGTTTGTGACTAGGGTAAGGGAGGAATTTTAGACATTACTTTCGGCAGTCCTAGCATCGGGCAGTTCGTTGGGAGCTGGGAAGTCTCGGATGAGCCTTCCCTTTGAGATCATCGAATTATTACATTCAATCTAGAGGGGCTTGGTGATGGGGGAGTGGAGTGGTGAAACCCCAGACGTACAAATTGGGAGGAATTCGTTACCAATTTGGGCTGCGCTCTAAATTGCATTGACACTGCGAGGGCGCCGCAGGGTCGTTTGGAGCTGGAGAATAGGGTGGAGGAACTGAATGGGGCGGTGGTAGGCGCCTTTGAAGACAGCTGCCCCTTGAGCAGACTCCTTTGTTGTAGGGATGCCCCCTGGTGGAGCAGGGATCTGTCCAATTTAAGATTCAAAGTGCGCAAGCTCTTTAATAGGGCGATGCGCACTGGAGATTGGCAGAGCTACACGCGGGCACTTACTGCCTACAACAAGGAGATTAGGAAGGCTAAAAGGACCAGTTATAGGAAATTCTGTGAGGACATTAGCTCCCTACCCGTGGCGGCCAGACTGCTTAAAGTTATGGCCAAGCATGGCGTTGGAGCAACGATGTCGCTCAAAAGACCTGATGACAGCTATACGCAGGACGGGGAGCAACGCGCTCTTCTCTGGGCTCACGGACCATCATCTCCGGCACTACTCGCGGCTGTCCGCAAGGCCGTCCTTGCATATAGAGTCTTGTCACCCCTAATGTGGAGCCTGGTGGTTGATGAGCTCCTCTGCAAGCTGACGGACCTCGGTATTTCCTGTCAGGGATATGCCGATGACGTCGTCATAATTGCTGGAGGAAAGTTTGAAGAAACCCTCTGTGAAATAATAATAGATATTACTAGTGGGTGGTGTGGTTCAGTGGACCTCTGCGATGCTCTTCACTAGGAAAAGAACACTTCAACGCCTGAAAAATATCCGGCTAGTCGGAGAAGAATTGGGTTAAGTACCTAGAGGTAACTTTCGATAGTAAAATCCTATGGAAGAAACACATTGAATCAATTGTTAGTAAGGCCGCTGGCACTCTCATGGTATGTAGGAGGATGGCGGGCAAATCCTGGGGATGCCCCCCAAGTATCCTACGGTGGATGTACACCACGATGGTGAGACCAGTCATCCCCTCCGGCGCAGTGGCATGGTCTGAGGTAGTATCAGTCAAGAGGACTCTTGACAAGGTACAGCGGCTCGCATGCTTATGCATAACGGGGACTATGCGGACTTGTCCGACCGCTGAATTGAGGTTATCCTCAATCTGTCACCTCTGCACCTAGTGGTGGAAAGGGCGGCGAAGGGAGCTCTTCTTAGGATTTCTAGGGGTGGTGCAGGAGAAGGGGGGTCTGGGCTCAGGGACTGGCTATCCTCACCTTTGGGCTCCCCTATCTGGCACCTCCCTAGAGATAACATGATTAAGAAATACAGCTTCACTAAGAATTTTTCTTTGAAGCTGGGCACCAAAAGTGGGTGTAGCGGGGGATCCGCTCTGTTGGGCATTAAGGAACATGCCATTAAATGGTATACGGATGGGTCTAAGTCCCTCGAGGGGACTGGGGCGGGAGTGGTTGGTCCAAGGATCAAGCACTCGGAACCCATGGGTAATTTTCCCAGCATCTTCCAGGCGGAGATATACGCTGTTGGAAGATGCGTACAATTTAACATCGATAGGGGATATAGGAACCAGGAGATTGTAATCCTTTCCGAAAGTCAAGCAGCCATTGGAGCATTGAGTGCATCGATTATCAGCTCTAAAATGGTCTGGGAATGCCTAGGTAAACTTAATAACCTAAGCAGGAGGAACAAAGTCACCCTGTGGTGGGTGCCGGGGCATGTTGGCATTGAAGGGAATGAGATGGCTGACGCCCTGGCCAAGATAGGCGCTAGGACCCCGCTCCTAGGGCCGGAACCTTTTTGTGGGGTCAGCGACCAGTTTCTGTTGGAGGAACTTAGGAAGGAGGAGGAGACGAGGAGATCTCAACTCTGGTACTCTCTCCCCGTTTTACGGCAGGCTAAGATCTGCTTGGGAAATTATAACCAACGGAGCTCTGAGGCCTGCATCGGATTGAGCGAGAACAAGCTCCGCGTTCTTACGGGTTTCCTCACGGGGCCTTGCCGACTTAGAGGACACCTGGTGAAGCTGGGTTTGGAAAATGACAGCTCATACAGATTCTGTGGGCAGCTAGAGGAAACTACATCTCCTAACAGACTGCGAGGCTGCCACTCAGAGAAGATTCAAGAACCTGGGTAGCTACCAGGTGGAGGAGGGGGACTACCCTCTCTAGAGCCCGTCAGGGTATTGGGATTCCTCAGGGATCTCAACCTGATGGAGGTTTTGTAGAAGGGATGTTCACAGAAGGAATCTGTTCGGGTGCTGTGGGCAATAGCCTGCGGCACCCCAGGGGGCATAGCACAATAGATCGAAACGGGTCGCGGTGCATTGGCCGGCCCCCCTTCAAAAAAAAAAAAAAATAAGAAAGCAATAACTAAAAATAATTATCATTCCTTCTCATTGTCTGCAAATTACATTAGACCAAATAAATACAATATTATGAGTCTTAATAAAATGTGTTTTTACAAAGTTATACCTTTTATTCATTTCCTTTCATTACATCTCATTAATGATAAAGAACAATTTTCATTGGCTTCGTTAATTTTAAATTAATGTGGAAAAATAACCTCTTTGCAATGTTTTTATTTGGGCTAGTACACACTAACCATGATCTACACTAACCACAAGTTTCACCTGGCCAATTATATCTCCCTTCTATTAATTTCGATAGTTCATATCTTATGACTTCGTTCAACAAGTAAGGGCTACTTATTACACCGCACACAAGTCTTCTGTGGCGTTGTATTTGAAGTTCTTGTGCTGCAGTTTCCACAGGAAACAAATTGTCCCTCTCACTTGGATTAAAGTGATGTGTAAAAATGTCCTGTTATCAGCAATCACTCCAATTCGTTTCATACGTAATGTGGTAAATTATAACCTTTTTCCAGACATTCATTTAATGACCAGAAATTTCTTTTCATGAGCTGAGGCATTGAATACAGGTTTTATCCTAAATGTAAACTATTCTCTTTTATCACTTAGAATTGAAAACCTTTTCCAACCGTTGAAGTTGATAGAAAAAATGTGATGAATACCCTACTCTGAATCAGAACGAATAACTTGTTCTATCAAACCCTCGTTTACCAATTGCAAGATTCGAATAAAGGTCGTAGAAGAGCTACCTTTAGTAATACTACGTTCTTCTGTAGTTCGTAAATAACACTAATTTGTCATATATTTCAGACAAACTTGTTTTATTTTCTGCCATAGTTCTCTAACAATATATCAATTAGTAGATCTTTTATATGAAACCGTTCTTTTATAGCTTCTATCACTAAGGGATATCATTCATCCGTGGTGCCCTTGAATTTGGCACATTGGCTTGAATCGAATCAGGCAATGGAACTTATATATTACAACGATGGCTTCATTGTCATGTATACTTTGAAAATGGTTCCAAAACGGTAACTATTCATTTAGGTCACCAATAAATTTTCCAAGATCTTTAAGTAAAAAAAAAAAAATCAAATATTGCCCTTTTTTTTCAGGAGGGCTTAACATCCAACTAACAAATTGGGTGTCGTGGACGGGGACGGAAGCACCTACTTCACTAATAACATTTTCTAAACAAATATAATATTTATCTGTTTTACGCGGGACTCGAACTGGGGTCCTCCCGCTGACAAATTCCAAGCTCATAACCACTGCACCAACACCCGCCCCTGTACAAGTTCTATAACTATCTGGAAGTTTATACTTTCTATTTAAGGTTTTTGAGCTTGTTACATTGCACGTGTCATCGACAAGGTTTTTCTCTGATGCACTAATATCTTCAATTAAAATCTTACCATATTAAACATACTGCGATATTTAACTAAAGCAGCTCTTTCAGCTTCCAAATCCTCTTCTTTGGCATCACCATATAACAGCCCAATAATTTCGTCGTCTTTCTCAATATTTCCCAATACTTTTCCTCTGATTGAAAAACAGCATGTCCTTCTTGTAGATTCATTTTTTCAATAGTTTTTCGTTGAAATAATCTACATAGTAAATAACCATCGTATTACACCTCTACTTTTCTTAGCCTTTTCCCTATCAATATAATTAATAAATTGCCCATGCTGCTAGCCAAATGTTATTGAATGTTCATCTACCAATATGGGAAAAATAGGACACTAATAAAAACAAAATAGTAGAGGAAAAAATACTGAAAAAACACACTACTTATTTACAAACAGAATTATTAAAATGTATTTTCCAATCAACTAAGTACAAAAATACAAAATACACTATAATCTTTTAATTAACATGTGCTCTAAAACATTAAGGAAAACCTATCTTATACTATAACACAACAGTTTGTCCCTCACTCAGACTTGTCATTCATTACACCATTCTTCATAATGGGTCCCCACAATTCTAGGAGAAATTTTGCACTTTTTTTTTCTCGGAAACGACTCAATACATTTTAAACACAGAATGATTTTTCACTTTTGTATGAAACTGTTTTAAAGAAAATTTATTTTAGACATAAGTTACCTGTCATTCTTTTTATTTTTCTAAATATTTCACTTATTAAGTTCAGCTTCAGCATCACCTAAAAATATTAAAGCGCGAAGATCATCCAGCTGGTATCTACTAAATGCAACTGACAGTCAAACGGAAGGCATTTTCGGACATAACTAGAGAAATCCAAAGCAAACTTAAGTGTTCATAAGTTTTATTCATAAGAGAAAGTAGGAAGCTATGTAAAATTATATTGATACAAAATAATGAATTACTTAAGCCGGCTACACACGTAACTGCATACTTGAACGGTATACATGCGCAGTCTGCTTGTACATGCATACTTGATCGTTTGTATGGAAAACTTGCATAAGTCAGAAAATGTTTAAAATTTCATACTGCATACTTGTGCGCGCCATCTTGTTCATGTTTAAAACGTCATTGTGCAACCTCTCAGTCAGTAAAAGTGTATAAAGGTTATATTATTAAAATATATAATTTATAAATAATTATGTCGGTTAATTTTAGGAAGGGGCATAGATCAATTATAGAAGAATTTATTCATATCTATGAAAGCGAACCGTGTCTGTGGAATGTAAAGTGTAAAGACTACCACGATAAGGGGAAAAAAGATGTTGCTTATGCCTTTTAATCAAAGGAGTAACTAGTGATAAAAGGTGAAGGTAAGTTTCTTCATCCATTCTCAGATAATTATGCCAGTCCCGTGCGTAAAATTTCAATTCACTTAATAAATTAATGTGTGAATAGCTTTTTCGTTTCTTCAGCCATTCTTTACACCACAAAGAACGATCTTTTCGTTGACTTTTTTCTTTGGTAAATTAAAACAAAAGCAGCTAAAGCGAGATCGTCGTCTTCGGCCATAGTCGCCAGCTGCTACCTGTTCAAGTATACATGAGCCGTGTGGATCACATGTATACTTACACAAAAGACCTGCGCATGTATACCGTTCAAGTATGCAGTTACGTGTGTAGCCGGCTTTAGTAAAAATTATGAAAAATTTTAATTTTCGTAACTAAAATAAATACATAAATATTGAACTTTTATTTACTTAGAGAGCATAACTTTGTGCGGCTTCTAACAGATAGTAGAGATTTTTTCGTAATATGTGACTTATTTGTGTTCTTCAAGAGTTCATGCTATCGATAAGTATTTCTATTTCTGACGATCTAAAAATGTCTAATAAGATTACACATCTACTGAAAATCGAACTGCAAGCTACATTGAACAAAATCATGTGTGGAGTAATAATAATCAAATAACGATTAATATATCCTGTGTTATATATAAAATATAAATCGATTTTAGAAATGAATACATCGATTATGTATTAATTTTTTCATTTTTTTTTTTTTTTAATTTAACCCTTGTCTTGTATTTTCTTTGCTAGATATAACTGTTTTTATCTATTTTGTGAGTTGAGAACACTGCTCATATTTTCAGTACGTTCCTACGAGATTATCGCAAGTCATTTTAGAACCTTTGTTGTGAATGTATGTAGCTTTGTTTTAAAAAAAAGCACAGTTAAGTAAAATATTTGTTGGGCTTTGTGAAAGTGTGCACTTATGTATCAGTAACTTTTTTGAAAATTAAATTTTTGTTTTTGGTTCTTTCTATTACTTTATTTATTGTTTTTAATCAATTTATATTTAATAATGTCCTACGTCAGTAGCAAGCCGAAGTTTAAAATCTTTTTCAGAGGAATAGAGAAGATCATCACTCTGATGAATTAAGATCTTTTACGTCAGAATCCGATGTCAGCAACATCGAAGAACTAATTACATTCTGACTACGAATCAGAAACTTTACTGGAAGATAGAGACAGTGTTCCAGAGGAATCTATGAGTGAGCACCGATTATGTTTTTTTGGTACTGCCAGAAAACCAAATGGAGATTACAAGATTAGTCAGCAATGTTTGAATCAAATCTTGTAACTTAGTTATTCACTTACCTAGTGTAATGCCCTCTGCAAATAGTGCTGAAACGTCAATACAGTATGCTGATTTGCTGATATACAACAATGATCAGAATCATTTCCGATTGTACCAACCTGTATTTCAAGAAAGTAAGTGATTCCTACAGTAACACAATAGCAAAATAATTTCAAAACTGAAGAATACGAAATTTGTTGTTTCCTTCGACTGTTGCTCTTTCTGTCAGGAAGTTGTCGGCTATGAAAATGAAAATGTCAAATATTTGTGGAATACTAATGGATTAGGGATAGAAATATTTCAAACGTCTGTGTCGTTAAATAGATTTATATTTCTTTTAAGATGCATAAGGTTCGGTGATTTCTATAATCGTCAAATGAGAAAATAAACAGACAAATTGGCCCCCTTAGAAACAATTTGACATTATTTATGATAATTGCCAAAAAATGTATATTTCCTCATGAGAATACCGTTATTGATGAACAATTGGTACCATTCAGAGGGAGATGTTAATTTAGACAATAACTACCTACCAAAAAAAAAAAAACAGGAAAATATTGGATGTATATATTAGTGATATTCAAGACAATGAAGCCCGAAAAATACTTCTCAACGTAAAAACTTTGACCTATGGGACCGGCCCTAGAAATATGTAGATCGAGAACAAGGCATTTCAAGTTAGGAAAATAAAGATTAAACAAGAAGAAACAGAACCAATCTTGATTCGGAAAATGTCCTGTTTACGGAAAACGTGCAATAGAAATAATCACTTAGGTAACATGTGCAAAAGCAGCTGACTAAAGAAAATTCATGGGTTGAAATTCAAGACTTTTAAGAATGCTTCACACAATATCGTGGTGAGTTCGTAATTGATTATTGAAATATTGATCCGTCAAAAAATGATTACATTATGGCATGAATATAAATGACAAAATTGTTACTTTAAAAGTTGATATTGGGCACATGAAATATTTCAAGCTTAAAAGAATTAAAAATGCTAAGTTATAATAAAAATATTATTAAGCCTTCTTAGATTGTAATAAAATTTAGTCAGGATGTTATTAAAGTAAATGGATCTTGTAATTTAATATGTTCATTAAAAAGAATGAGCATATTTTTTTTTTTTTTTTGGGCGCATCGACTGCCTTAGCCATTAGCGCCATGAGCATATTATTTTATATAATAAAAAAAATTGTTTCAATATTTTAGGCCTTAAAACATCTAGGATTAGTTGAAGATGTTAATATAAATTCACTTAAATTAAACCTAAAAATTATTTTGAACTATTTGGACATGATGAAGTAGCATTGATTCCCTGTAAAATTAAATTTGCGTGTGATCCTAATGTAAAGCCGGTTATAGCGCCACCTGGGTGCATCAGCTTGTAATAGTTTCTAAACTTGGAGGAATTAGAATTTGGTTAGATCCCAGTCCACTGGATAAAGCACTTAAAAGAAGCCAATTATCCTTTTCCAACTTTAAATGAAATAACATGTAAATTAAGGGGTTCTAAATATTTTGCCAAACTGACGCTAATAAGGGTTACTGGATGGTCCCCCCGAGAACCTCAAAGTTCGCTTTTATGCTGTTTTCAAACGCCATTTGATAGTTATATATGGAAAAGTACCATTTGAACTCTCCAATGCTGCAGAAATATTTCGTAGAGAATATTAGCTCGGCTTAAAGGGAATAGTCAAGCTTAGGGAACATATCAAGATGACATACTTATTTCCCAGCTAGCAGAAAGATTAAAAACTGTCATAAATAAAGCTAAAATTATAGGGAATCAAGTTTATCAAAAGAAAATGTATTTTTTGTATTGTATCAAAGGGAACGAGCATTAATCCCGATAAAATAAAAGCCACTAAAAACACAACACCAACTTGTAAAAAATCTCTACACGTGTTTTAGGCGTGTTCAGTTTCCTTTCACTACACATAGTGCAACTATTCAGACTTAGTTAAATGCCTGAAAGACATTTTAAAACAAGATAATTTCTATTCGGATTTTTATCTTCAAGAATGGTTTCATGAAATAAAAACAAATTTAACAGCATCCATTTTAACTTACTATAACCTACAAAAGCAATTCAAGTATCAGTGGATGCTAGCTCAACAGTTTTAGGAGCTAGCTTCTTAATAAGTATGCTTCACAGCACTACCGAAATACAGACACCTTACGCCCAGCTAGAAAAAAAACCTTTGGTTAAATGTTAGGCTATATTATATGAAATTTAAACAATATTTACTAGGTCATAAAGAGGTAACAGTTTGTGTTTAAGAAAAACTCTGTTTAAGATTGCAAAAAATGATTTTACAACTTCAGCTTTCCGAACCCCAGGCGGTTCGTTATACACAGCTGATTCATTATTAAGAGATTTCTGTAAAGAAAACTGTGATAACGAAATGTTGATCGTCTATACATACTTCCCAAATTCTTATAAGTTCTCTAACTATCTTATTCCTAAAGAAACAAGTTATAAAAAAAAATCAATTTATCATTATGTCTTACTTAGCGGAAGGCTGGCCAAAATATGCCACAAAAGTAGATTCTTCAATGCACGATCCTTCTTCTATGACGTCAGAGATGAATAATTGTATTTAGATTTTTATTTAAAAAAATAATTCTATTGTCGTACCAGAAATCTTAAGACCAATCATAAAGATTACCTATACATTGGTCACGCGGAAATCACTCGAAATAAATTCAGAGCACAACATTTATTTTTACTGGCCAGGAATAAAATAGAAAGAAAATACGTACAAGCATGGGAATATATGAAATATAAAGTTTACAATTCGCTACATCTACCGATGCCACATGATATGGTTTCCTAGAGATAGTATTGAGGTAATACTTTCAATTTTGTCAAAAGTTTCAGGATGATTCGAATAAAGACAGACAAGAGTTGTTTATCTTTCATATTCATTATCAAAACATGAAACGCATAAAATAAAGTCAAATCGATTTAAAAAAAACTGATAAACGAAATCATAATCTTATCTAAGTATCTATTGAAATAGTGAACTAGACCAAACCTTTTATTATTAAAAGTATAAATTATATAGATGAGGTGTTTTATTTTGAAAAAAAAAAACATATTTTTTTTAAATAAGTTTTCACTAATTTCATGATTTAGAATATAATACATTTTTTGTAATTTTTAACGAATGTACAAATTTTTTACTTTCAACCTTGTTAGAACTATTAAATCTGAGCCATTGTTTTATTTTATGATAATAATTTTTCGTTATCTTGCAACTGCTATCAGTAGATTAGTTTTGTGGAAACTAAAATAATAATAATAAAAATCAAAACCAATCTATATAGATGAAACTATGAAATTAACCATGAACCAGGAAGTGGTCAATTTTATAGGCAGAAAAATTACTCAAGGATATTCATTATTACCTAATAGTGTTATTATCTGGCATGAGTTAACTGGAAGATTCAATATAAACCATCTGACCTTATATCTCCGATATTTTATTGCTATACCTTTCAAACAATTAAAAAATATTCCTCTAAAGATTATGTACTTACAATGTTATTAGACTTGTCCATTTAGTAAGTGATACAAGTTTCATCATTCAAGGTCTTCATCATTTATCTTTTTTCTTTCATATGATTTAAGTAATATTTATTTATTACTTTTATTATCAACCAAACTGAATTGAAACTTTACCTCTGGTATTTTATCCGTCGTAGCATGCATATTGATTTTGTTTCTAACCGGTTTCGGATTTTCGTCCATCGTGAGAGCAAATTCACCAAGTTCGTGTAGAGAGTTCACTTCAACTTCATTTGACGTTGAAGTGAACTCTCTACATGAACTTGATGAAGTTAGTCTGACGATGGATGAAAATCCGTAACCGGTCAGAAACAAAATCAATATGCATGCCATGACGGATAAAATACCAGATGTTATCCAGCATTGCCGACCCACCCACATTTTCAATGAAACTTAAGCAATTAAGAAATGAACCATCCATATTAATTATTCTGAATGGATGGCGACTTTATTTCAAATATCTCACATTGAAATTGTTCAGTATTTAAGCTGTTATGCAAACCTCTCTGACAGTATTACGACCAGTTTAGTGTATGATATAATAATAGAAATAAAAACTTATCTGATGTTAATAGCAAGCGAGAGGGAGAGAGAGAGAGAGGGGAAGTGAGAATAGCCCAATATGTAACACAATAATATCTTTTGTCTAGTAAAAATGATTGTGCTAAATTAGAATGACCAGGTTGTGTTGAAAAAGAATAGGGAGTCCCTTATATTATAATAAATTGGACGAAGTTTATTTAAAAGGCAACAATTATTTGTTTAGTTTTATGGTTTTTTATATTTTACATTAACTAATAATTTTTTGACGACTCGAAAAACCAGCATATAACATTTACTATTTACTGCTGTTCTTTTAATGGCCCCAAATTGCCACTATTGGAAAAACCAGCCCTTTGTTTTAAAATGTAAAATGGCCTCAAGCTATCTCTTCCTTTTATGTTTTTTTTTTTGGTTCCTCCACACTCTTCCACTTTTTCCATCTTTCTTTCAGAGATAATGGAACCTTGATAACTGTAGATCAAGTTTCTATTCTATCTACCGTTTACTGAACAATTCGTGGTTAATGTCTGTGTGATTGTTTTAGTATACACTTACCACAAAAGTGACCGAAACTCCTTATGTTCTCTTCATAATAATGGAACAATGAATGCAGAAAATCTTGAAGAATGGCTGGTTTTAACTGAAAAAGTAACTTAGTGGAAAGATTAAGCGTCTAGAATGGATTAGAAGTATAGAAGTATAGTACAGCGTCTAGAAGTATAGATTAGTTCAAAAAAGAGTTCATTTAAATAAAAGTTGGTACTGAATATTCAAAATAATATAATAACAGCCAAGAAAATTTTCTTGGACTAATTTATGGTTCAAAATGAGCTAACAAGAGGTAAAAAATAGGTTCAAAAGAAGATTATTGGACTTAATTGTGGTTCCAAATGTTCAAAATAAGATAATAAATTCATTCACCAAAGAATTTATTTGACCAAGCAGTGGTAAAGATGTTCAGCAGAATCAGGTTAGAGATTTTTCCCCCAAAAAAGAAAAGTCAATTTGGAATTTGATTGGTATACCAGTTTTACAAGGTATGACTAAGAATAATGACTAAACCATACGACAATATTAATGGTCCTAAATTAATAAACTGATTAGTGATTAATTTATTTTAATCATCAATCGTCCAGTGACTAAACTGAAATAATCATTAGTCGAAAGACATTCTCATTTTAGTTTTAAATCTGTCAGTTTCCAAGTCTGTATATACGAATCAAAACTGCCTTTAAGTTTGTACATATGTGAATAATGTATGTAAGTAGAGAAAAAAAAAATGTTAATGTGGAGTGTACGTTACATTAAGGTTGCATAACAGACTTATATAATTTTTCGATACATACATATTTATAAAAGTCTGTACTTAGGCTCGTTTAGACTTGTTATATTTAGGCCTGTCTAGAACCCATATTTAAGTATACATGCGTGCGTGAATGGTGTGTGTGAATTATGAAAGGTGAAATGTGGAATGGAATGCGTAATTATCAAACAATTTGCTTACAGGTTAATTGTTCAACAGCATATTTATTTATCTATACTAGGTATCTTATGATCATTCAGCTCATATTTTATCATTTCTTGTCAGTAACTATTTCACACTAGCCCACGGCTGACACAGTGTTATTTCGCGCTGTTATAAATAAATAAATAAAATAGTAGGATAGTAGAAAAAACGTAGTTTAAGTTTTACATCCACACGTGCTGGATGTTTCCATTTCTAAATAGAACAATATGCCCCTTTAAAAACCGAAACATGTGCTTTCCCAATCAGGTGTTAGCACCCCTCTTAACAAAAACCAGGTCCTAACAGAAACATTGTTAAAAACCAGTGTATCAACTAAATTTACTCTGTGCAAGTCTATGTTATCACACTATTCGACGAAAAACATCCTGATGATGGGAGTCTGATCCTGATAAAAAACTTTTATAAATATATCATTGAAAAAATTGTATATGTAAGTGTGTTATCCAACATTAATGTAATGTACATTCCACATTAACATTTTATTTTCTCGACTTGCATACATTATTCACATATATACAAACTTGAAAGCTGTTTTGATTTATATGTACAGACTTAAAAACTAACAGATTTAAAAATAAATAAATCTATTTGGTTTTATTACTTAAAAACTATTTGGTTTAGGTGAATTGTATATTGTTTATCGCGTTTTTTTATTTTTATCGTGGGAAGATGATTTTTGATTAGTGGTTCACTCGCGAATTTTGTCTGTTCGTTTATAAGGTTTTGTGTCTTGTGTTTATATATTTCACATTGTTCTAGTATGTCCAGTCGTCGTCCCTTTTTGCTTAGATGTATTAATTTTATCGTGGTGGAGATTTCGTCGGGTTTGTGTTTGTTTTGTTTAGTTGATTGGCATAATTTGAGTCAATTTTGTTGTACTACATGATCTGATATATTCGGTAAATCCAACCAGACACACCACCGGAATAGCAATGACAAAGAAACAACAGACAAATTTGCAACATTCACTTACATCAGTAACCACGAACAAAAAAACAAACTCACGAACTTTTTTAAAAAACTGGGCATTAAGACATGTTTCAGAACTAACAATAAATTCCGCAACAAAATCCGTACTCGTACTGAGACTACTGACATATATGACAGCAGTGGGGTTTATAAATTAAAATACCCGGACTATAGCGACATTTACGTTGCCCAGGCAGGCAGGCAGCCTACAAAACTCACAGCACCCGCAATCTAAAAAAAAAACAGAGCAACATATTCACCCCAAGTATTATAAACTTCACAAACGTTACTTTTACACCAACTGAGACGGAACTTCTAGAGAAAGGACTAAAATATAATCAAAGACACAAACCACACTAGAAACATCCAACAACTTGCCGTTGACACCGAACTAGCAATAATTTTACTATCACACACCGAACAGGGACACGCTCGCTACATCGCCGCGGGCATAATAAAAGACATACAAAAGCAACAAACGCACAGTAACACAGACAGACAAGAAGAAAGAACTGCAGCTGGAATACGAAAAAAACTTTTATAAATAACTTGAGTTTTTTGTTTAGTAATTTGTATTTACGGTCCATTTGTTTGGTAATTTCGTCATTAATTTGGTCGTAGTAGTGAGTGAAAACAGAACTAGGTTACCGATTGGCGAGTTCAAGTCATTTTGTCCAACTCTGCATCTCGATATATGTACTTGTAAACACAAAATAAAAAAAAATATAAGCATTGAAAAAATGCATGTCAATCTTGTAAACTGCGTCATAACAATTATTTATATTAAAACCTTAACAATATTATTTTTGTTTACATTAGCTAATATAGAAAATTATTAAACACTAGAAAAAAAAGTTTTCGGGTTCAGTGCTCTCACGAAATATCTGACTAAAGTTCAAGTATTACAAATTGAAAATATTTAATTTTTAACATTTATAAAGCCGAATTTAATAAAAGATAAAAGAGCGTTTGATAGTTATAAAAGAGATGGAATTGTGATTCAAGAATTAATTAAAGAGTGTTGTTGTATTTCATAAAATATAACTAAAAATCAAAGTCTACATTATGCGAAAGGTATGGTAACACATAAATCATATACCATAAATATTATTATCTGCTGTAGTTGTAAAGTCACTACACATAAATCTGCAATTTTTATTCTATAAGTTGAAATAAACAGAAATTTTTCAAAAAATTAAAATCTCATTATTTGCTTCTAAAGAATTTAATGATCCAATAATTATTGTAATTTTTCATAAACAACACAATCTTAATTTTGTTTTTCTTTGTAAATATGATTACATTGTGATCATTACCGTGAAGGTTGAGGTCTTATTGTGTTCTTTTCTTTAGTATTTTTTAACTTCTGGCATTTACTTACATAATATATGTATATTCGAATTAAATTTGAAGATATACTTGGAGTTTATACTGCAGGAAATACTTTACTCTAATTACTGTTCCACCTTAAAATAATTTATATTAAAGTAATGTAAAACAATAAATATATCAATATAATATAGAAAATATTAAGATAAAAGCAAAATAATATAAAATCAATTTAATCATAAAAGGTATTTATTGATTTTTTTGTTTGTTTGTCTCTACTTAGTAAACCTTAGAGGAATTTTATTCAGTATGGCTCGTAAGGTAATATTACTTGCATTAGAGGCGTTAAATGCTGATTGTCACTGAATTTTTGCTCTGTGTTTGTCACACTTTCCGAATGGGTTTTTGAAAAAATGTATCAAACAAATGAGTGCTTATTTTAACGGGAGAATCTGAAGTTTATGTAAATAACTAATTATAAGTTATTATTGGAAGTTTTCGATAAAATGAGTGTCCCATGCACGGGTACTTCCCGAAGCTCGTAATTTCGAATTCACATCTGACGATGATGAAGAAAGCAATAGAAATCCAGAATCATTCCCCAGGGACTGGGAACAAGCTAAAAGACGCAAGAAAAACAGCAAATTAAATACAAAATTATATTCAAATGTATATATAGACGGCCAAGATAACACCACACTACATGAAACAAAACAACAACGTTTGAATGTATACCAGTTCAAACAATACAGAATGCCAAAATAATTCAAATTATAATACAAAATCTAGTCTACCACCTCCAATCAAAATATCAGATTTCAAATTATTATATTCAGGATTAATGACAAGTCTAGGTGCAAATAATTTCACACTAAATGCCAACAATTCTGACCTTACAAACACCAAAACTCCAGAGACTTGCCTTAAAATACCTTAAAAGTAGTAAGTTTGAATTTCACACATACCAATTGGAAGCCGACAAACCACATAGAATAGTATAACACACCTCCATCACTGGATTCCAACAGACATATATCTGAAGAACTGCACAAATTAGGATACTAAGCAACAGCCATAGCTAATGTTTTACAACCGAAACTGAGAAACCGTTACTCCTATTTTGTGTAGATCTTGCGCCCTGCTCTACGAATCACACAATATTTCAGGTAACCAAACTTCTAAATACCATTATAAAAGTTGAGGAGCCAAATAAAAGGAACAATATTCCACAGTGCCAATATTACGGGTAAAGGAATAGTTACTGCAATCATCCTCAGAGATGTGTTCGCTGTGGAGAACACACCTCGGGTAAGTGCCTAAAGCCCCAAGAAACATCGCCCTTTTGCGCTCTCTGTGGTGGCCCGCATCCTGCCGAGGATGTAAGGTCCACGGAGAACTTCAAAGAAGAAGGCAAGCAATAAGAAGCGCACAAGAAACAAATCGGCACGAAGCAACAGCTGCTCAAGAATTCCATTACTCTACAGCTAACATCCACTTTGACAGACGGCGGGTAGCACAGGAGAATTCGAAAAAAGTCAAGTCACCATGGCCGGATGGAGGTAAGGTTTATCTCCCACTTCCTTTGATGTCTCCATTTCAAAGTTCGCAATCACACGCACAGCCTCACATTCAAGCATTAACACGCTCTAATCACATACTTACTTACTCCCTAATTGCATCAGCCTCTAACCCTTCACATTATCTGAGTTTTGGACTCAATGAGTTCAAAAACACTATCACGCCTCTTCTTTACACTTCTAACGACACTCATACAGCAATTACCAGGACAAAAGCGACAACTGGTAGTTAAGGTAGAAACATTTAAGGGGCAAAGGTTAGAAGTATTCTAATCTATAACGCTACTATGCTGTTTTTCACTACATATATGCCATTTTCCTGTTTATTTCTCTTTGTTTTTTTCTAAGTAGTTCCTGAGGATGGACGCCAATTTTTCTTTGGCCCCAGCCAACCAATATTTTGCTTGTTCTTTAACGGCCAAACGTAACTATTGTCTATATTCATAATTGTTATTAATTAATAATAACATTTCTAATTTAATTTGTTATTCCCCGAGATACATCACCTTATAGTTCCAACATAATTGAGGCTTATTTTATTCTATAAATGTATTTTTTTTATATCATACTTCACTTTGCTGATTGGCTTCACTTTTTTGGCCATGTTTTCCCCCAAAAAAACTTGGAACATATACGTAGAACATTACATATTACTTTTATTCCTAAGTATTTTTCCACTTTTCCTTTGATTTTCCTGCGGATCTTGCTGCTATTTCGCTGCATCCATACTTTTTAGCTGCAATTTTTAATACAATATACGACACACCTATTTATATAATTAATGATAATAGCCTTAGTACCTATATTTATTTTATTTTTGTTATAATGTCACCTTATTTTGAACGCAAATATTTGACAATCCTGAAAATAGCGATGGCCAGAACAACATGAAATAGACTTTTTTCACATTCAGGGAACTTCAAAACATGTATTTCCGGCTCGGACTGTCAAGCCGCGTTTTAGGCGCTGAATTCACTTCCTGGTTGGTACTAGAATGTTCTAAAAGACTTAAAAGAAGAAGCTTAACTTGGAAGAGCTTAACTTAAAAAACAAATAAGTAAATACAAAAAATATTTAACAATTAAAAAGTTAACAATAATTAACATGCTAAATTTGTTCTCCAATGTTAAAATTAAATAAATAAAAAATATACTAATAACACACCGTTTATTTCTTTTTCTTTTAAAAAACAAAAAGATCATTTTTTCAAAAATTACAGAATAGTTTAAAAAAAGAGAAGAAAATCTTAATAAATAATGTCTAAATTAGTAAAACTGTTTTACATTTTCATATTAATTTTTTTTTTTCAAAAAAATAGAAAATAAAAATTTATATATACATGATTACAGAAGTTTATTAGTAAACCTTATATAAACTGTTTACAATAAACTGATTACAATTTTGGGAAGGAAGTTATTTTCACAATTCTTTACCAGAAAAAAAAATCCCCATTATCTCTTATTATTTACAGCACCGTGGTTTTTCCTAAATATAATATTTACAGTACAAATAGTAATTTCAATAAATTACAATTGTTTTCTTTTTTTCTATTATTGGGATATTGAAGCTTAATAGGTTCTTTATAATTTTGAAAATTGTAATAAAAGTGATAAAAACTATTACAATCAATTACTAGGGAAAGATAACATGCAAAAAAAGAAAAGAAAGAACATTAAATTTATCTACAACATAAAATATTACCTTCGAAAAGTTTTATAACATTTTCATTAGTTTTTCATAGCAAAAAATAGGTAAGATTTTTATTTTAAGAATATTAATTTAAAAAAAACAGTTAAACATGCAATAAATAAAGTTTCATGATATGAGTTATATAGTTATATTAATTTATTTTTATATAAACATTAAAATAAATAAATAAGGAAAATTAATATACAGTTTTATCGATTAAGATAAAAATATAACAGAACAAAAAAGTGTCCACGAATTTTGCATTAAATAAGTCGACCGTCTTTTTACAGTGGATATTAAGACGTTTGGATGATAGAATGAACACTACGAAATCAGTCACTGAATTGCATAATGAAGTGAACTATCTGTTAAAAAAAACAAAAAAAATCTATTTCGCTAAACTCAGATAAAGATTAAACGATAATGGGCTTGAGTCTGAGTATCTCAGAGTGCAACATTTAACAAGTTGGTTTAGTTTCAAGGATTTTACCATTTCAGTCACAAGTTTTCAAAGAGAGCTCAACATATTTAAGTCCAAATTCCTGAAAAAATTTCTGTGAAAAGTGCTCCTACAAGGCGGTCAGCTGCTATAAAAATCTTGGTAGACATTGTTGTCATGTCTTTGGACGTATACGTCCAAACAATATGTCCTCTTGCCGCCCAATATCTCAGCCCAAGGCTGGTGTTCTCTTCTAAATCAGCAATGAAAGCTGGACATTTACCAAAGGGTTCCATTGTCATGGGATCGTCACCATTATAGAGACTGCATGCAGGGAATTAAATATCCCTATCCTATGCAGGTAAGCCTTCAGGTAGTCGTGTCCGGTTATAAGCCGACAACACGGGTAGATAGGAATCGCTCTGGGTAGATCCGCTGGTAAGAGGTCGGTAATCCATTCTTGCGATTTTTCATCCCGACTGCTAGTTTCTTTTTGTGCCATGCATTTGCGCTTGAACTCAGCCTCAATCATCCTTATTAAATGAACAGGACTGTATTCTAAACAAGGGATACCACTTGTATAGAAACCAATTGGGGATACTATCCCAGAAAATATGTTGTCTTTTGCTTGGGACATAATAATAAAATGACTTTGTCGAAAAAAAAAAATTCTATTGTTTATTCTTGCTGTAAAAAATACATAGGGAACCTAGGGACAAAAATCCAGTATAACCCCTGGACTATCACAGTTTGATTCAAAGCAGTTTCCGCAATTCACAGCAAAATCTATGGACCTTATTGGTGTTTTAATCTTTCACAAACATTTATAATTATTATTGAATATGTGGATGGTTCGCAATTATTATTTCAACCATCACCATAAAAAAACAAAACAAATCTATTATACCTACAACAACATTGACCTAAATTTATTATAAATTGTTTGTAGTATTACTTATATCTTCTTCTTAGTCCTTCTTATTCTTAATTTAATTGTTCATATCTAGTTTATGTAATCAACTTCAAATTGATATTGTCTTTACATTAAATAATAATAATAATAATGGTAATGATAAATGTTAAATTAATATTTTGAATTATAATGTTAAATGCTTGTAATCATGATGGGGACAGGCAGAATAATAAACTCCTCAGCTGCAGGGCTACTGGAGCTGGAAAAAAAAACCTATTATAAAATAATTTCCAGATATTTCATTTTCCATATTGGCAGAACTTCCCAAAGTCTCAGGGAAAATTTTAAAATAAACATAAAAATAGTTTTTATATTTTTCTTATTGAACCTAGGAACAAAAATCCCAGTATAGTTTCGTTTCATTAATTCTGATAAGTTTCTTGGATTTTTCTCCATCATGTTTCATCATGTTTTTATAGAGATTGTTGACATCTCCACATTTAAAATTTGTGCAATATATATATAATAACCCACTGACTGAATTTTCTGGGAAAGATTCAATTTACGAAGTGTGAATAAAGTGGAGTCAAGATCTCTCTATACGAAACAACTTGATGAACCAGACTTACTGATGATTGGAGGAAAATTCGAGAATCTGATCAGAATTAATGAAAAGAAGCCATATTATGACGGGTAAAATACCAAAATTATCCCAAGCATTGTGAACCCAATCACTAAGGATTCAATAAGTATTCGAATAAACTGAATAAAATAGCAGAACATATTATTTTACAGAATTAACATGGAATTATGGGGATTTTTAATTGTCTCTTTGGATCGTATTAGGGCCCGAAGGCTGCTTTTGGAAACCCCTGGACTATAAGTATAATACAAAGCAGTTTCCATAATTCATAGCAAAAATCTATAGATCTTATTATTGTTATAATCTTGAGAGTTGTCTCTTAGCATTCGAAGAGAGTAGACATAGTTGATCTGTGCTTGTGTGTATAGTGACTTTCACTGAATATTTTTCCGATGTTACAGTAGAAATCTTTATTGTTTTCGTTTACAACTTTTAACAAGAGTTGGCTTAATATCAAAAATATATATACACATCAAATAAACAAATAATGTGAGGCTTGCTGTTTACAATACATCTTGAAATAATAGAGGAACTTTTCCTGAAAAGTTTTTAAATAATTAATGAAAAACAAGATAAAAATAACAATAGTTCTAAATAAAGAAAAAAATAATTAAGTTAAACTAAAAAACCAGCTACGTAAAAATATAAGAAGTTATTACATCTAATAATTCGAGTATAAAAATAGAAATAATTAAGTAGTAGTTAATAGCTTTATTGAAAATAGGGAGAATACATTCGATTTGTTTCAAAATTTATAAAATTATTGGTTTAATAGGAAGTTTCTAAGAGCGGCTGCTCTGCTAACAAAACCACATACTATATTTGCCTGAGATAAACACACAATGTTTAGACATAACATACGAAATATTGATAGTTGACTATTCATGTTAGGTCGTAAAAAAAAAAAAAAAAAATTATATTTTGGAAAAATGTTCATCAAAACAAGCGCATTTTTATAATTTCATTCAGCCATTTAATAATACAATTATGTGAAATAATTATTTCAAAGCTGCAATTAAATCGTAACAATTAAAAACGAATATGTCAAAGAAAACATTAGAATGAAATAATTTGAATATTTATAAACAGCTATATAAATAAAGGTTTGCAAGCTCAGAAGCACACTCTGAACAAATATTTGGACAGTGGCAGTACTTGCTTTCTTAATAGCAAACTCTGGATCAGACTCCACAGTATGGGGAGTTGCTGGCATTGAACAATTACTGCTACAATAAGGTACAGATTTGTGTTCGATTTGTAATATGATGGAAGAAGAATCCAAATTGCATTCTGTATTAAAAGAATTTGCCAAATGCGCTTCTTCAACACAATAACAATGGCTCGACAAGACCTATTAAAGCTCTTAAATGGTAAAGAATGGTCTAAATAAGTCTTATATGACAAACAAACCTGGAATTATAGACAGTTTCTAAAAAAGACTTTAATTATTGATAATGATTAAATGTCTAATTATGAACTTTTCAAATAATTTGTTTATTGCATCTTCCAATTTAGATTGTATAAAACATTAAGTATACATTGAAACTAATTTATTCTGTTAATCAAGGAGTCAATATGTTTATTCTTAAATAATTTACAACTAAAATCTTTATTTGAACAACCTTTTTTCTTTCTTTTTTTGCATATAACTTTCACTCTTTTTCATTAGAGTAGTGGACTTTTGTTTTTGTTTCTATCTTGTATTTTATTTCAGTTTTTATATTTTAGTTCACTTTATAGAAGATGTTATCTTTGTGTTTGTTACCAACTCACCTCTAACGGTCAAAAGACCATGGGAATGTT
Source organism: Triatoma infestans (assembly GCA_011037195.1). Taxonomy (NCBI): domain Eukaryota; kingdom Metazoa; phylum Arthropoda; class Insecta; order Hemiptera; family Reduviidae; genus Triatoma; species Triatoma infestans. The sequence continues at coordinate 62,875 of JAAEAF010001099.1, read as the reverse complement.
TGTTTATAAAAATGTATTACATTTAAGTTGTAATAAAGACAAATTATTATTATTAATTGGAATATAAACTTTCTTAGTCTCCTACAAGAAAGCAGAAATTTCAACTGAAAAAAACAACATATTGACATTAATATCTACTAATGACTTCTAATTGCCTCCAACTTGATAATATATTGGTAGAAAAACCAGCCCTATCTTTTCAAATTGACACGTCTCTTGTAAACTTTCATCAGGCTTCTGCAGAGATAAGGGTAACTTTTAAAATCATTTATTTCATAAAAAAATGTTTCAAATAAAACTGATAAAATTGATATCTTCGCAGATAGCATTCCAAGTTTAGAGGAAATCGATGAATCTGTTTACTAGGAAATTACAACAAATTTTCTAAATTGCACTTTCGATTAACCGATTTTCTTCAAACTTAGCATTATAGCAATGCATTTAAGATACTTTAATATAATATAGATGGTATATTCATCAGTATTGCACTGATGTGGCAATTAGAGAAAAGCTCAAGGTGCCTCCAGAGTCCTGTAAAAATCTATATTCCTGATATCGACTAAAAGTGATAGGCCTTTTATGGGTTTTGTTCACACGTACCTTCTCATACATACACTCAGATCATATGCACTTTTTTTGAGGTGAAGTCAGAACATGGGCAAACTATAAACCTTACATATAAACTATATATATATATTTTTTTAGTTTGTCTTGAATTCCTCTAATTCTTCTTCTGACGAAACAGAAGTTGGAGCATATACTTGTATATATTCATTCTATGTTTCCTCTTGTTACCTACCTCTATAATTAATTTCGATATTCTGTGAGAATATGATTTAAAGGATACAATATTTTTCGCTCTGCTGAGATTGACTAAAAAGCCTGAACTCCAAAATATAGAAAAATCTTGTATTACCACTTAAATTAATGCATTGCTTACCGTTTTTTCTGACCTCAGCTAGTCCTATAATATCCCAGTTTATATATTTTAGCTCTTCTAATAATTGTTTCAGTTTATTCTTATCTTTTAAAGATCTGCAACTGTGTGAGTATATAAGTAAGGCTCTCCATTCCTCTCCTTTTCCAGCAATTCTTTTCTTTTGTTTTCTTTTAAGTAATTGCTATACATTTTTTTTTTATTATTTTGCATAGAATTTGTGCTAGTCATTTGTAAAGATGCTTTACCCAGATTTCCTGTATCCTGTTTAATAATCTTGTCAATAGTTAACAATCCGACCTCTCCAATAAGTTTTTTCAATAATATCCCGGTTTCAATTTTTGTATTCAATGCTACGAGACCTTTATTTTCATTCAAACTGAAGGCATTATTTTCTATGGTAAGCTTGTCGTTTATCATTCTTATTGTGTCTTTCTTCAATGTTGACTTAAGTTCTTTTATAATGAAGAGTAATTATAGACGAATTGTTGACTTAAGTTCTTTTATAATGAAGAGTAATTATAGACGAATATAAATGTAAATTTTTGATACTAATGGGGGATATGAATGCTAAAATTGGTCAATATAGGGGTGAAAATTCATTAGGAAGATATGGATTAGGAAAACGAAACGAAAGAGGATCGCTTTGTAGAATTCGCCGAAAGTAACAAACTATTTATGAACGAAAGAAGATAGGATTGACATGATAAGGATAAGCCCAGATGGACAAACTAAGAACGAAATAGATTACATAGCAACAGACAAAAAGAATATGATTCAGGATGTAGACATTGAAGACAAAATAAACATAGATAGCGATCACAGAGCGATAATGGCAAATGTAAAAGTTTTAGTAGAGGCAAAGAATTAGAAATTCAATCAGATAGGATTAAAACAGGCAACTAAGGATCTAATAAGAAATCATTTTGAAAGTATGCTACAGAAGAATACACAAAATGTAAATAATCTTAATGAGCAAAATATTGAGAAATATACAAAGAACTTAGTAGATATAATAAAACGTACAACGCAAGAAATTATAAATAAAGAGAAACCAATAAAAAATAAAACAAAGAAAGTACCCAATGAAATAAGACGGTTATTGGAAAAAAGGAGGAAGATAAAAAGAAAAGGTAAATTGAAAATAGAATCCTCAGTAGTTTCAAAATTGATAAGAATAAAGTGGCAGGAATGGTCACACCAAAAACAACTGGAAGAAATAACTCAATCCATAAAATCTGGAACTAGTATAAAACTACGTTAGGAACCAACAAAATGATCTCAATAAAAAATTGTAATGGTGAGATAATAAGAGATAGAAAAGGGATTATTAACACAATTTGTAACTTTAATGAACAGCTATATAATGAAAATGGAGATGAAGACATCAGTCCACACGAGGAAGTGAATTTCCAAGATACAGAAGAAAAATAGGAACAATACTTACCAGCATTAGAGGAAGAAGTAAGTTCAATAATAGTGAGCCTAAAAGAAGGAAAAACTGGCGGAATAGATAGTATAACAAACGAAGAAGTAAAGGCAGGCGGTGATACCATAATAAAAATACTTTGGAAATTTATTTAACAATTGTTTAAAACAGAGAGAGGTACCCGGAACATGGCTAAAATCGAAATTAATTTTGCTGTACAAAAAAGGAGATCGCCAAGATATAAAGAACTATAGACCTACAAATGTTTTACCAGTTATCTATAAGGTTTTTATGACAATAATTAGGGCAAGGATTCAGAAACGTATTGAATCAATATCTCCAAATCAAACTGGTTTCAAAAAGGACTTCTCTACACTCGATAATATCCTTGTTATCCAGCAGCTTATCAGGAAGTCATATAAGTATAATTTCGCAGTGATTTTATTCTTTATAGATTTTGAAAAACCTTTTGACAGGTTAAAAACAAAATCAATCTTAAACACTCTAAAATTTCTTGGTGTTCAGAAAACGTATTTAGATATATTTAGCTTTGTTTATAAATACGCGAAACTTACTTTCATCAATCTTAAACACTCTAAAATTTCTTGGTGTTCAGAAAACGTATTTAGATATATTTAGCTTTGTTTATAAATACGCGAAACTTACTTTTAATGGATAACATATCACAAGATATTGCTGTGAAGAGGACTCAGACGGGGCGACGTTTCTTCAGCGAAAATATTCAATGCAGTCCTAGAAAGAACTTTTTCAAATTTAAAGTGGCATGGAAAGGGCATCTGCATCAATGGAGAATGGCTTAATAGACTGAAATTTGCCGATCATGTCGTCCTAATAGGTAAGAACAAAGAAGAAATTCAGTTGAAGTTAAAAGAAGTAATAACAGAATCTGATAAAATAGGATTAAATAGAAATTGTAAAAAGACTAAGATTATGTATATAAATTGTGAAGAAGGGTCTATAATTACTGGAGATGAGAAAATAGAAATAAATAACAGCTTTACATATTTAGGAGTTAATATAAATAAAGATAATAATAATGATAAAGAAATAACAGGAAGAGTATGTTTAGGATGGAATAAATTTAATAGATATAAACTACTATTTAAATCAAAAGTAGATTTATATTATAAAATAAAACTGTTCAATATGTGTGTTCTCCCAGTAATGTTATATGGGTGTGAAACTTGGACTTTAACAGAGAAAAATGTGATAAAAATAAGAACCACAGTAAGAAGTATGGCAAGAAGCATAATAGGTATCACAAGAAAAGAAAGAAAGAAAGAATAAACAATGGATAGCGGAAAAATCACAATTACAAGATTAGGGAAAATAGTTTTGGAAAGAAAATGGAATTGGGCAGGCCATTTTATTAGAACTAATGATGGGAGATGGTCAAGAAACATTTTAGAATGGTATCCAAGAAAGTTCAAGAGAAAGAAAGGAAGACTCAAAATAGGTTGGGAAGAAGAATGTAAGAAATCCTGTGGTACGGCATGGCATAGAGTGGCTCTAAATAGATGCGAATGGGATAGAATGAAAAGTGTGTATAAAGAGGTATGGCTTTACAAAGATTAAGAAACTTAAGTGTGTACATTATATATGTAAGATTTAAATTCTGTTTTTATAAATAGATGCTTGAAGTTTGTTTATTATAGTAACGTTGTTCTCATTATAATTTTTGTTTATAATCATTTTGAAAAGACAGTAAAATATTTATAAATTTTTAAATATGATATTTCCAGTCTGAACTCGAACCGAAAGGTGACCACGACAAATGACGATTTGTTACTATTAGCAAGTAAAAGTTGAATAATATATGATACAATGTATATGGTATGATTAACAATAAATGGTTATTACTATTATTATTTTTCTATTATTTTACTGACTATTGCATAAGGTATAGGAATATACAAGGTGCTGCAACAGATCTGCTGGATCATTTTCTGGATTTGGCTTTTTAGCTTCCTTCTTTGATGAAAGTATCTTTCAGGAGACAATTGGAGGCTTCTGGGTAAAAAGCAGAGGTGCATTCAAAAATATTTTTCAATTAATATTAATAATTTTAATCAATATTTTTGAATTAAGTTAGTTATTTCGATAGACATTGTTCTTACAACTTGCCGTTTTTCTCGACCACTGGTAATTAGGGTATGTTAGCCTTACACTAGATTAAACTTAAATTAAGTAAATAACTTAATCTAAATATTGTTTATAATTTTCACCCATAATATGACCTATTTAAACACAAGAAATGATATTAATTTTAACTCATTCTCTTCCCTTAAGCTCATCTACTCCTGGAGATAATGCAAGGAAAAACTTCTGAAACGTGGTTATACTTTCAATATTTCTTCCTTTTAACGATCAATACTTTATAATTCAAATTTTCAACATGTCGTCATAATAATAATAATTCTCTACATCTATTTTGTACAGATAATCCTTTACTCCAGGGCATAGTAGCCCTCAGTCGATATATGTATTGCTTTAATACTATTATATTGTAAAAATGGATATCGAGGTCGTTCAGAAAAACAGATTATCAAATTTTCAGCGATGTTTTGGCAAACTTTTCTGCTTTCTTCAGGTAAAAATGTATGCTTTCTCTTGTAATTGTCGCTACTTGAACCACAGTTTTTAAAAATTTCAAGTTTTTAAAATTAAAGCTGAGTTTCAAAAATTTCAATCAATAAATCTGCCGAACGTTGGTGAAAATTTGAATTTGTTTTTCTGACCGACCTCGATATCTATTTCTATTACAATATCAAATGAGGGAAGGGAATAGCTAAGTGGTTAGCGACTGATTCCCAGCTGTGCTGCCCCTAGATTTTTTTTTCTAGGAGCTTCTACAACTCACTGTCTGGTGGTGGACAGTGTTATTGTAACGAGAAAACATTGTCCGGAGGCCGGCAGTGCACTGAGAAGGCTCCGGGTGCCAAAGACCATAGATGTTGACGCGCCTTACATTAAAAATAAAATATCAAATACAGAGGTTGCAACATCAAACATCACTATTCTTATGTATAATGTGTTCTGTATACCATTTTTTATTTGTTTATTTTTGAATTTATTTCTTTATAGAAGCTTCTCTTCTCACAGCATAATTAATTTGACAGTTTTCCTAACGGTAGATATAGATCTATCAATGCATGTCTCCAAGGAATTTTTATTTGCAGGTCACATGAATGTAGCTCTCTTTAGTTGTCTGTTTGTTCATTCCTCTGTTGTGCGGTATCAATCCGGAAACTCAAGGATTTTTCATGAAAATGGCCGCGGATTGATTGTCAGTAAGCAGTGTCGTTTGTGATAAAAACATGCAGTTAAAGGCATCTGCACGAATCGATTGCCTTAATCCGAATCGATTAAATGAAAAAATCTTATATAAATATGAAATAAACAACTTTTATTACATTGTATTCTCATTTTACTGCCCTACATTTTGAATGCTCACTAGTGACACCTATTAAATTCTGCCACATTTTCCACATTTCTTTCACTAGCTCTGATGCCCTGAGTCCTTTCTGTAAATGAGAGAAAAATAGGAAAATATTTTTTCTTCTGTAAGCAAACTTTCTAGGAATTTAACTCTATAGACTTCAAGTTTCAAAACGAAATATTTAAATAAAAAAATAACTGTCTATGAGATAAGAAGCGTTACTTTTTGATGTGTTGAAAAAATGATAGGAAACTTTTTATTCCAAAGAAAGTTAAATGTGACAAAAAACAATTTAAAAATTATATATATTTTTTTCCCTACGCCATGACATCGGCTATTCTGCGTCGCGCGGCCCCATATTTTAAGCTGCGCTGGCGACTGATGTTGTTATTATTGATGTTTATATCTAGGGGATACGTGAGAACAATCACAGACGTGAACAATTACATCCCCCAAATTTATATAATAGAAAAGATATTTTTATTGGTGATTTGTCCGTCTAACCAGCATCTTGCGATTTTGCACGAGAAAAAATCCAAATATCAACAACATATTCAATTAAAAATTTTTTTTCCAAACATCTCATAAAATGGTGAACCGATTGATAAAAAGGCAAAATATCAGTTGAATTTGACATCTCAAATTGAAGTCCAGCTGAAGCTGCAATGGATTATCGAACTAAGCCAATATATAGATTTAAATCTGCCATAGTAGAAGATAGAAAAGATAATTCCCGAAATACATCAACAGACGCTGATCAAATAAGGGCCAAATGCTAGCGTAGGTTTCAGAACTTGTTGGTATGAAATTGCTAAAGTTCAGAAAGATATTACCAGCAACGGATCTGAAGATACACCTACGCAGATATTATCGAATAATCTGAATCAAATTAAAGAAACATATACCACACCTCTCACAAAAATAGGGGCGAGATATAGACCATCAATAAAATAGTACTCGGCAGTAAATTCAACATGACAACTGCGAAGAGAATATAGGAATATAGATTTTATAAAGTAAATAAAAAAATGCATTTCCCTTTTTGTTACTGAAATTTAGTATGTTAGTAATAAAAATGTGCCTCTAGAAAGATGGCCAGAGAAGATTAGAGGCTGGATTCCCCAGAGGAAGAAGAGGCTGACGGACAAGAAGATGGGAGAAGGAGATGGCCGGAAGGGGTCTGGAGAGGCAGCAAGATATGGGGAAGGAAGTGACCTGACGGCAACCCAAATGAGGGAGACGCCAATTAAGTAATGAAAATAATTAAAGTAAGTAATTAACAAAAAATATTTCTGAAAGAAAATTTGAATACCTCAATAGCTATGCGAGCACATTGTTCAAAATTATTAACATTCTTCCTTACACCATTTATGAGAGCTAAATAAGCCCAAGTAAGTGAGCACTGGGTATCCAAAATATTTGATTCTGTCAGGGCAAGTTCTGCATCACTAGGCATATTTAGCTAAAACAAGAAAAAACATTAAGATAAAATAATATAACAAACAGTTTTGTTTAGTCTTCTTTCATTTAAATTAGTTCTTTGCAACTGAATTAAAAATGTCCAATCAATTCAACAAATTCTTTTTCAACCAATATATTATCTTAATCTGAACATATTCTATCTACTTTTCACTCAGATTAAATCTTTAGGTCTGGGATTTTTATATTCACATTTTTTTTATCTTGAATTAATCATACTTTTTTTAAGCTAATTTATTTATTACCTTATTTTGAATAGATTAATCCTTTTTTGAACTAATTTTGATGCCTAATTTATAAAAGGTTCATTATCACATACTACAAAATCACTTACCCTATAACAAGCTATTCCTAGACCACACCATGCCTTGGCAGTTGGATATTTCGATACTATGCTTTTAAAGAGGAAAAATGCCTCTTCGTACTTTTGATCGGCTAATTTATAGAAACCCAACCTAGTTACAAATTTAAAATGCATAATCAGTCAGGGGAAAAAAACAGTTTTTTTAAGAAATTGGGAAAGGTCCAGCCAAAAGCACCAGAAATATGAATACATTTCTTCAGGGCTCTTAAGTCTTGGCGGATAACTCATACTTCTGGGTTCAGTTAGTAATAGTTTCCACAGTAGCTAAAAAACTCACTCTTATGCAAAAGAAACGTTAAGAGTTGTAACAAATCAAAAATATTTATATGCATGATAGAATATATAAGTTCTCGTTCATCTTCAATCTCATATACAGTTTTCGGACTTAGGAGGCTTTCCTCTGGCTTTATTTTAACCCCCAAAAACTTACAAATTTTATTTTCTTCCTGAATATTGAAGGACAGAGAATTTTGACTTTAGAAATTAAATAGTTTTCAGATTAAAGGACAAAACCAAAACGTTTAGTTGCTAGTTCATCTACTAATAAATATAAAAATAACCTATCAAGCATTATTCTTTTCGATAAATATCTTGTCCCTTTTGACAGTTCTTTGGAAGCTATGTCTTCCTGGAAGGGTCAGCTATGCAAGCTGCTTAAGAAAATAAAACTGGGTCATTTGGAGCAGTTTGAGAGGCGTGCGCTTCAGACCTAATGTGTTACACTTTAAGCTCAAGTTAATCATAGAGCCAACCTTTGTAGCCTACCTACGGATGGTTCAAATAGATGGCCTCTCCGTGATCTGAGGTGGAGTTTTAAGTTAAGTGGAGAACTTTTATATCTCAATCACCTTCACTGGCTTGAAAAAGACTCCCGGAAAACTGATGCTATTTTTCATTTTTTGGCTGAATGCTCCACACTCTCTGATCTCTGACTTCGGAATCTTGGCCTACGAGTTATATTTGGTCCTCTTCTCATCACCTTACTTAATAGTTCCGGCTCTGATTGTTGCTCTCTTTTAATGTTTTCGCGCCATGCCTGGACTTACCGGTCCTTGAATTTAGTCCTTAGTCCTTGAATTTAATTTTTGCCAGTTCTGGTAAATTTAGTTATTCATTCTTTTCTCCCTTCTATATTAGAAAATTGTCATTTCTCTTTCAATGTAAGAAAGCACAGTTATTACTTTCTTTTTTTTTTGGCATTACTAATTTGTTGGTTTCTTTTTCTGTTGTTTAGCTATGAAGGAATATGGTTTTTATTCCTTTATATGCACTCGCGGTATCTTCTTTCTGATAGTTAAATACCTAGAGAATATATTATATATGAATTAATTTATGCTATTTTTGTAGTAATATTGTTATTATTATTTTGATATCACTTTCTTTTTTTCTCTCTCTCGAATTTACCTTCATAAAGTTTTCTTTAAAATAGTTAAGCTTGAATTTGAGTTACTTAAGCCTATTAGTATTTTTATATTTTAATTATTATTAAATCAATATAAATAGTTTTATTTTCAATTTTTCATCCTCGACTTTGGCTTCGATCCCGGCTGGCAGATTATTCTAAGCCTTAAAGTGTTAATATTAGTTTACATATATATATATTGACGGGAATGCACTGCGACCTTTCGATCTATATATTCATATATAAAAAATAGCCTCTGTTCTGTTTTTGTTCTTTTGTATATTTCCTACAATGCTGATTTTCCAAGGTACAATTTTGGCACTACAATGGATACCTGGGCACTGCGGCCTGTTCGGAATGATCAGGCTGACAAAAGCGGGAGCTAAAGGCAAGAGTGATGCAGCATATGAGCGGGATTTTAGGTGACAAGCTAAAGAAAATCAGTGATCAGCATTGTTGAAGCGCGACAGCCGAATAGCAGTCATTTAGAAGTCTCACTGAAATTGAATGTTTTGTTATTAAAAATGAAATAAGTAAATAAACTAAATTTGCTCTGTGCAAATCTATGTTATCACACTGTTAGACCAACGCATCCTGATGATGGGCGAACGCCCGAAACCGGACGATGACCACAAAAAGAAGCAGGCTATCACGGAAAATATCTTTGATGAAAATAATTAAATGTTTATTGTTTTTATTGTTTACCTTACAAAACTAAGGAGCGTTGAATAGCTATTATTGCTTGATCTAGCCGTCTCAATCGCCATAGTATATGCTCTTTTTGCCAATTTATGTTTTCTCATGCTATAATAATTGTTTCCTATTAGGCTCCACAAGTTTGAATCCTACTGCCAATGGATAGGATTGAATATGGAAACAAAAATCAAATAAATCTTAGTTTATATTACTTAGTTTATGTGAATAGCAGCTAAAAGAAATTATTCCAAGATATATTTAGTGATCAAACAAAAGTTCATTCAATTTATATGAATTTAGAAAATACTGATTGTATTAAAAGTTAACAAGAAGATATATATTCATTTCCATGAATTATCAAACTATATTTTTATTTCTTCCCAAACTGTAATGAAACTGAAAATTCAAGGTTTTCTTTAAATTACTCTACTTGTATTTACAATAATTTCATCATACACTTTAGTTTTTTTTTGGTTTTAATTAATTTGATTTAATTTGTAAATTTGTATCAATAATTTGTTAATGCAATTTACAACATTTTCGCCATCAACATCATCATTTATGAATAAGGGAATTCACTTTTCTAAATTACATTAACGCATGATTGTAGATCGTATATCCTTGCTGGGCTTGTATTAGCAAAGAAAGATCGAAAATATTGAAGAGTTCATGCTAAATTTAGCTTTTTCTATGATGTTTGAAAATAAGGGAACCTCGCAAGAATGTGTTACAAGCAGGCACTGGGGAGTAGGCGAGGGAAGTAACAAAAGCTCGCTACACCGTGCATATTCACCAGAACCACACATGAATACACAAAATATACAACACATACATCTCCTCAATGGCCCTACAACAGTACTCACCCTTCGGTTTCCGTCCCCAGGAGACCATTGAAACAAGGAAACATCCCTAGTTAACAAATGCCAGTTATCACGAAGTAACAGGGTCTCTAGTACTGGGCTAATCATCCGCTTGGAGGATTCACAGAAATACAGACAGCCTCAAAACTGGACGGAACTTCAAGATATAGACATGGCGTGGCTAATGTCTTAGAAAATTAAAACCATGACCAATAAAGAAGATAAAGAAGAAATGATTAAGTATAAGATTTATATTTTGGAAAAATTTGGCCGGAACACTTAGACTGGATAAGGGCTACAGTATGGTCTACAGAGGCTTGGGCTTGGATACGAGTGAAAAGGAAGGAATAGAAGTTATTTCGAAAAAAGAGGTGTTCCACATGTTAGAACATGGTGCCCAATCTCAGATGAAGGTGTTAATTTAGAACTGACACATCTCGCTAACAGCCAAGCCAGTGGGCAAAATAGCATCCAATTCTGACGGAATAATGAAAGCCATTCTGCTCGCATTAGAGGCGCTAATGACACGTAAACATTGAAAAAATAGTGCTCCTTGTAGATTCACAGGTGACAATATTTGCTACTGCTAGTCCGAGGAATTCTGCCTATAGAGATATCTGCAAATGCCAGGCGATAATTGAAAATCTGATTTTCCAAGGTACAATTGTGGCACTACAATGGATCCCCGGGCACTGCAGCCTGTTCGGAATGATCAGGCTGGCAAGAACGGGAGCTAAAGGCAAGACTGGCCCGCAAGGGGTATCTGTTGCATGCAGTTACTTGGGGAGTAGCGACCTACGGGTTACCACAGCTCAGTGCTCCATGCACTTCATCAGAACAGTATACAATAAACTTAAACACATACAGTTTACACTTTACAGACAAGGACAAACACAATACACAAACTAGGGTCTCCGTCCCTAGTTAATTGGCAAAAGCCAAAGGAGAAGGAAGGGATAAGCTCAGTGGTAGCGCGCTGGACTAGCAACGCGGAGGTCCAGGGTTCGAATCCAGCATGCCTCTACAACTCACTGTCCGGTGATAGCCAGTTTTGTCTGTAGCTAGAGAACGCTGCTTGGAGGCCGGCTGGGCATTGGAGAAGGCTCCAGGGGAAGGGCACAATAGATTTCAGGCGCAATGCAATAATCCCCTTCAACAGTCTTCAATCAATCTTCAAAGGGAAGACTGATGCAGCATATGGTACAGGATTTTAGGGAACAAGCTGCAGAAAATCGTGGTCAGCATTGCTGAAGCCTTGATGGCCGAATAGCTATCAATTTGCCGCGAACTGAATCCGGGGCCTCTATTCAGAAAGCCGGGCGGTCACGACTATCTTCAGAGCCATCTACATCGCAAAGGTAACGCAGCCTCCCCACTATGTTTTCTATACCACAGAGCAGATATGAATGCTCAGCATCTAATGCTAGAAAAGATATCAGAATAGTGAATACAAATTGCAAATGCTCCAAATACTGGGCTGCCAGATGTCGTATGGCCGAAATTGTTTTCGACAGGGCATAAGTTACAAAAAAAAATAATTATCTCCTTAGTACAAATATATCCGTCAACAGAAGATGCTGACATTACTGAGAAAGAAATTTCTTTTCTCAATTTTAGAACGCAATAAAAAAATAAAAGAAATAAATATAGAAAGATAAATATCTGCGGCGACTTAAATGCTAGAACTGCATGCGATTTTCATAAGGCAACTGGAACGACGAGACCATTCGAAAGAGAAAGTATTAAGAATGGTCAAAAACTTGTAGCATATTGTTACGCAAACGAGTTCCTAATTGGGAATTCGTTCTATAATCCAAAAATTACTTTCGTCGCCGAAGTGTAATAGATTATTTTAATTATGAGAGGGGAATTTGCCAAGGTGCAATTAGTAAATGAAATTAAATTTATACAATTGTAAGAATATGAACTTTTAAGCTGTCGGTAACTTTTATTATTTGTCAAACACCCTTATTAAAAGTAAATCAATTAATCTTCAGACTGGTAAATTAGTCAATATTGTTTACATTAAAATCATGACTGATATTTTTGTCTCACTATACTAACGTCTTTCTCTTTGTGATCTGCACACTTCCCACCCGCCTTGAAGTATAACCATGGTAACAAGGCAATAAAATACGCTACTAAAACCCTGTATATTTCCTCTGTAAGGAAGGTGTAAGATCTAAAACTATTTAAGTTTTTCATAAATTCAGGTTTATAAATGAAACTTAACGATGGCAATGCTGATGAATTAATTAAAATAATTGTGGATGTATAATTAAAAATAAACCTTGTATTTGAAAAGGAGAGTTTTGTAAGCTTGAACGCCATTAGTTACGTTTATACTGAGTTCTTTATCATTTATTTAGGGAATTTTGAAATATTTATGTTTTAGCCATAGTTCAAATTCGACCTTAGTTACAAAGAAACTTTGGGGCTATCAGTATACATAATGAAAAAAAAAAAATTATAAAAGATAACTTACATTCCATTTTAAACTTCTTAAACGTTCCAAATGTTTAAGGCTATCACGGTAGCGTTTCTGTTGATAATGGCAGGCTGCCAGATAGTAATGATAAGCTTTGGTTTCATACTCAGTTTCGGACAATATTTGTCCCATACATACTTCTACGAACTTAAACAATATCAAATTTTATTAAGATTTTACGATAAATTTAATATTAGTAGATCTTAATTTGAAAAAGATTTTTAATTTTGAAAGAAAAAATACATATTTATTTGCACCTAAATTAATTTTTCTAACAGCTTTTATGGGTTAGAACTCTTCCGCGGGTTAGCGACCAATCTTTTGGGAAGAGTTAAGATATGTGGAAAAAGTTAAAAGCGCACAGCAAGGAAAATCCTCCCAGAACTGAAGCAAGTTAAGACCTTCTGGGCGATTGTAACCATAAAAGATTTGAAACGTGCATCTGTCGTATTAAAATAGGCTTCGCATTCTGACGGGTTTCCTAATGGGGCATTGCAGATTCAGGGGACACCTGAAGAAGCTGGTGCTAGAACAAGATAGCATCGCAGATTCTGTGAGAAGATGGAGGATACTCCTAACGGATTATGACGCTATCATCCAGAGAAGTTTTGGAAACCTGAGTAGTTACCAGATGCTGGAGAAAGTTATAACTTCCCAGATTTTGAGATATCTCAGAGATCTTAATTTGGAAGGAGTGAGGTGGCATAACAGACCTCTGTTGGACGCATTCCACGATGTATGTTTCTATATATAAGACCTGTTTTATATATGTATATATATATTATCGTTTTAAATTAAATTCATATACTCTTATGTATCCGTGATTGTTTTGATTTTATTACTTTCTTTAAATACGGCTAGAAAGAGACAATTGCGTTCGTGTCAAATTTTGGAAAATCTGAATTTAAACATCTCACTTTTAATCCTCACTTATTACATATAACAGCATTATTACATTTTTCACGTGGAACATTTTTGTGAGGAAAAGTCAATACTTATTACATATAACAGCATTATTACATTTTTCACGTGGAACATTTTTGTGAGGAAAAGTCTTTAGAGAGATTTATTTTTATTTATTTATTAATTTAACGGATTATAAGTCCTTTGTACACAGTATATTTAGTTTCAGCTATCAACTTCAACAAGTAGTATAAATATAAATCTATAAAGAACATTTGAATCTAAAAAATACTCAAAAAATCTAAGAAATATTTAATATATAGAAATAAGTATATTTATATATATAATCTATTAATCTAGATAGTGTAAATCAGTCAAGGAAGAGTTTACCTTGCATTTGGAATTGACTATTCTTTAATATATATTGAGAAATAATAAAATAACAAAATGAAAATCAACCTTTATGAGAGGGAAAGATACCTATATAAAGCAAATAACTAAAAGTTCAGTAATAAAAAACATAATCAAACCTAAAATATTAAGATAAAGAAAAAATATAAGTGTATAGAAATATTTGATGGTAAATATTTCCTAATTATAGGAAAAAGGTACGGTGCAAGGGATTTAGTTTATGGATGTTGGGATTGAAGGAAAATCGGTAACTGCGTTTTTAAACTGGATTCTGGAGAGATGAAAAATATCTAGTTCGGAACTAAGTTTATTCAGTAATCTTAATGATCGGGGTATTTAAGAAGAATTAATACCGGAGTAGCGATTTCTATAAAATTTTATGAAGAAAAGATGTGCCTAACTTTTTTGATAGGGACTTGGAAGGTTACTGAGGATAGTAACTCAGAACTGTCTATTAGGCCATGGATAATATCGTAACCAGTAGCAAATCGTAATTTCCTCCGATCTGTACAAGTTAGCAATCTGAGATGGTTTCTGAGAGTTGTGCAGTCTAATTCCTGTCTGGGAATATTAAGTTTGAAAGCAATCAATCTTAGAAATTTATTTTGAATATTTTCAATAGTTTCAGTGTGATAAAGAAACTTAGGTGACCAAACAGGGGAGCAGAATTCCAGGTGAGATCTAACTAATGCACAATACAGAAGTTTGAGTGAATTTAGATCCCTGAAATAGTTAGTATTCCGAAAAATAAAGCCTAACATTTTATTTAATTTAGCAGATATGGACTGTATATGGTCATTAAAAGTCATTTTGGAGTCAAATATGACTCGTAGATCACGGGTAGAAGTTACTCTATTTAAATTAGTCCCTTCTAATTTGTGACAAAATTCTATTGGGTTAGAATGCTGAACGTAATGACAGAGCATTTAGATATATTTGTTTTGAGTAAATTTTGATCGCACAAACTTTTGAAAAGTTCAAGATTGTTTTGCAGATCGAGAGCATCTGTTAACTTATTAATTGGATGGAATATTTTAAGGTCATCAGCAAATAGTAACAGTCTGACGTTATGAAATACATTGATTACATCATTAAAATATATTAAAAACAATAGAGGTCCGAGATGGGAACCTTGGGGCACTCCAGAGGTTGCTGTGAATTTATCAGACAGGTAAGGTCCGATTTTTACTCTGAGAGATACTGAACAGAGCTTTGTCGAAGACTTCCTTTTAACGTGCTATTATGTAATCGGACGTTTACTTCATCTTTATGAATTTAAAAAAAGAATTACATTTGTGTCTTCTAATGGTAAGAGAAAATAATACAATCCAAACAAAGGTAGATATAGTATCGCAATTTATTTTTGCATTTTTTTGTTTTTAAGATATGTGGTTCTCACACATCCTTATACATATAAACCAATCGCTAGAACTTTTAAAGAAAAAAAAATGAATGGTAACTATAGAAGAACTGGTGAAAACTATATTACGAAATTTTGGCACAACTACAATACTTTCTCTAAGCAGTAAGAAAAATTTAAAGCATAAAAATATTATTACTCGTACTGTTGAGAAATTAACGCAAAGAAAAATTTATAAGAATTTATAACCTGTTATGTTTTCTTCATATCCAAGAAGAAGTTAAAATCTTTATAGTAGAAGGGTTAAAACTGTATATTTCAGATTAACCACTTGGTTATTATGATATTTCATGATTTTTAATAACACAATGGTGTATAATAATACAATATATTAATGATATAATAATAAAATGGAAACTTGATTAATAAATACCATATGTAGGTTCAGTGACAACATATAGATCGCTGAACGAGTCATCATATCATCCGCTGACCGGCGAAATTTAACAGTCCAATTTATTGGGGGAAATCTGGACAAGTTTTGTGGTGGATATTCCAGTAAAATTTCACATTTATGTGCTGCAAACAATTAGCGAATCTAATCAGCTTCAAATAATTAAAGACTAAACAAATAAAAAATATAGCGTGTAAAACTCACAATAGTTTTTCTCTTACTCCTGTTTATATATGAAATGATAAATTTTGTTTTAACTTCGGATTTTGCTCATTTGTCCTAACGTAAATATAGAGATGGAGGCGGGAGGGAGAAGTACCATCCTACCAACCCAAGCAGGTAGGGAAATAAAGAACGCGCCAATAATATTGAGCCACCCCCATATATTTGAAATTGATCATCATAAATTCTGCAAAACTATTTAATTTTCTTGTTTAATATTTCAAATAAAAGTGATAGGTTTACATTTATACAGTTACAATTCCAAGTTTAAAGAATATCGGAAATCGCTATATGAAAAACTTATTCTGTAAAGTCGCACTTTCGGTTAGTAGATTTTCTTCAAATTTAGAATTCTGCCAATGCTTGTAATAAATACGAGTATTATTATTTAAGTGAGGATCATACATTGAATCTGTTCCCCCCCCCGGAATCCCTAAAAAATCAATTTTCTCGGGAAAATATTTCAAATAAAAGTTATAGGTATTTATATATAGTAGATGTATATGAAATTTAAAGAAAATCGTTGGAGCCGTTTTCGAGAAAATCCGAAAAACTAAACTAAACTTTATATATATATATAGACTATTCGCTGAAAACATTTTGTTTCGCATTCTGAGGACCTCAAAATATATATTTCCGGTGAAAACTCAATTTCGAAAATTTGGCACGATCGAAATATTTCCTCTTACTAGGAAGTAACAATTGATACAATTGTAACAATATATAACAACGACTAACCAAGAATCTATTATTGGTGGATAACTTTAAATCAATAAGATGGTAATTGCTACGCGAAAAAAATATTACGGAAGGTCCCCTTGAGCGTATGCTGTTTAGGGAAAAGAATTAGAAAGTACAATTAAGTTGTAAGATAGTTTATTTATAGAATAAGTGTAGCCGATTAGAGTTAGAGATAGCAGTTAGCAGTAGTCTAGAATAGTGATAGTGGGTAGATTAGATAAATTAGATTTAGAGGTTGGAGAAGAGAGCAGAAGACGAGGGACCCCGGAAGACAGGTGGTTAGAAAAGAGGATGGAAGAGGAGGAGATAGGTGGATATGTATGTGTAAGACGATCGGGTGATTATTGGGAGAGGAAAAGTGTGAATGTTTTCATCCTATTAAAAAAAAACCAGAGCTGTGAGACAACAGGCGGCTAGGCCGGATTGAGACTTGAAAGAAAGAAAACCAAAACAAAAAGAAAAAGGGGCAACAAAAGTAAATAAACAGGTGCCCTGTGAATTTTCAAACTAACGAAACAAAAATTACGGGCGTGTGTAATGAACCCAGCCCTGTTGTTAGGGATTAAGAATTTATCTTTTATTATTATTAATATTATTATTGTTATTAAGATTTTTCTTTCGATTAGGTTATTTCTATTTAAGTTGTATTTAATGTTTTTATTTTTTCTCACTTTCTTTTTATAATAGGGTACATAAATGTGCATGCTTAATTATAATTGTAAATAAGTAAAATATAAGGAATTGTAAACACAAAAGAAAAGTGTATCTTTCCTTTCCCTGTTAACTCGGTCCTGTGGAGCCGGAACATATTAGGCTGCCTAAAAAAGAATATTTATTTGGCCGTAGTGGAAAGCGTACAGCTTTATGGAGCCGAGACATGGACGTTACTACCGATCTAAGGAAGAAATTACTGTCCACAGAAATGGATTATTCGGGAAGAGCTGCCAGAGTATCGCGAAGAGAAAGAAGACCTAACCGAGAAATTAGAGAAAAGATGGAAGTAAGGGCCAGTGTACTTCAGAGAATAGAGAAAAAAGGGTTAGAGTCATGTGAGAAGGATGGGAGAGGAAAGTCTACCGAGGCTGGCCCTTGATTGGAACGTGAAAGGAAGAAAAAGAACAGGAAGGCCGAGATGGACATGGATGGATGAAGTGGTGGAAAGTTTGTATGGGAATGGTTTGAGGGGGAAGAAACCCAGGACAGAGAACTGTGGAGAGCAAAATTAAAAGAAATTTTTAGTTGAGGAGAACCTCAGTACTGAGGAAATCAAGCTGGATGGGTAAGACAAGACCACTTGATATTACTGCATATCGAAGGTTCGATTCCCGTCTAATTGTACCTTTTTTTATTTACAAAAAACTTTTTTCCTGTCAATAATTTAATTTCTTTCCACATCTTAATTGCTCAGCATATTTTTATATCCTTTCCTGTTTTTTTATTTCATTATTGCTCTTTCCCTATTCTTAAAATTTCTTTGTATGCCCAGCTGTTGTGGATGCCCTAATGTTAGTTCTGTTTGCCCTAATGTTAGTTCTGTTTGTTCCCTATCTTGTGTTTGTTAGTTCCCGAATCCCCCCTTCTCCATCGAGCAACCGCAAAACTGAGTTACCTAGAGAAGTAAGTGTAACATTGTACATGAAACACTAGGATCTTTAGGCTAAGACCACCTCAATGATTTGGTTTAAACTTATATTTCGCCCATATTGCTAGCAGTGTTTTTCAGGCAAGAGTTCTAGACAAAACACTGACAAGAATTACAGTGGATGAATGTAAAGTAATAGAAAGGTGGATTCTAATTCCCTCCTCCGTCTTATATGCGAATGGCTGAAGATAGTGGGTGGACTTAATTTGCATGTGACTGGTCTAAGAGATTTTTCTAAACAATACAAGGTTGTGCATCATTGGCAAAGAGGGACGGGAAAGAAGACTGAAAGCTTGTCATCCTACAACCAACCACATATTAGAGTTATCACGTTTAAAGAGGAAGTTCTACCACTCTATTATGTTAAAACATCCTCTGTGATTATTGCCAGTATTGGACTATAAATCAAACTAATAACTAGTCCACTAAAGAAGCCTATTACATTATGGGCGAAATGTTGGTATTTTTACCAAACCACCAACGCAGCCTCAACTCACCGGCCTGAGGGGTTTTTTTTATATGACATTGGCCGCAAAGTTAGAAAGATCATAATATTTTTTTATTCTCTCAAATATATCATTATTAATATAAAACAGGTTAGAATTTTAATAAAATTATGATATGAAGCATCACCTATTCCCAAGGTTACATCAGCACCTTCCTGCCTTCCAGTTATGCAATAAAATACAAAAAAAGCAATCCAACCTTCAATAAACAATGGATATATCCTCGTTAATGCATCAAAAAATAACTCTGCTACTTCTAACTGCCCAGTTATAGTCATTATTGCACCATACATGAGCAAACTGAAATTAAGTTGAACACTATCAAAATATGTAATCAATCATGAAGACGTAAAAAGGTGTAAAATGAACACCTTCCTCTTTCCATTTCTAAAAGGTTTGATTGTCGGAAAGTTCGCTAAACATTTAGTATTATTAACTCCCGACTAAGTAGTAAAACTGATATATAGAAGTTAGCTTAACCTCTCAGCTCCCCTAAGAACGATTTAAAAAGATATCAAATAAAAATAATAGTTTTAAATTCGTGTTGCGTGGACACCAATTTTTGGAAAATATTAATGATTTCAGAGACATTTTCCGTGGTAGCCTGCTTCATTTTGTGGTCATCGACCGGTTTCGGGCGTTCGCCCATCTTCAGGATGCGTTTTTCAGACAGTGTGCCAATACAGACTCGTATAGAGTAAGTTAGTTTCACACTAACTCTAGTGTGAAACTAGGTTACTACTAGTACCTACTGCCTTAGTACTACTTACAGTACCTACTACTTACTAGTAGTTAGTGGGAAACTAAGTTACTCTATACGAGTCTGTGTCGGCACACTGTCTGAAAAACGCATCCTGAAGATGGGCGAACGCCCGAAACCGGTCGATGACCACAAAATGAAGCAGGCTACCACGGAAAATGTCTCTAATGCTTTCCAGCTCTGCGGAACCAACCACCACAACAAATATTAATGATTTTCTTGGAAATGTTCATAAGTAAAATCGCGAAAGGCTGAGGATATACAAAGCATTCTTTAAAGTTACACTTCCGTGTAAACTTTTTTCTCAAAAACCTAATATTTTCTAAACAGATTTAATTATTTTCAAAATTATATAATTGGTAGAACCAATATATTTTGACTAAGATATTTTGCAATAACTTTTAAGAGGAAAGTCTGAGATTACCGTTATCCCAAAACTAACAATGTGCCAAGAAAAGTGTTTCAAATAAAAGCGATTGGCTATGTGAGCGAGTGTTTGTGTTGTTGGTATGTGAAATTAACAGGAAATCGTCGGAGAGCATTTTCGAGTAAATCACAAAAAACTGAAAAACCAGAAAATAAAGTCGCACTTCCGGTTGACAGCTTTTTACCGAACTTTCTTGTCAAATTCCATGATGATACCTAATCAGAAAATCAAAAGACTGAAATTCCTCAATTTTCTCTTTTACGTATATACCAATTCACATATATACCAATCCAAATAGAACGATAGCTAAAAATATTTTTCATATTTAGGGGACCTAAAAACAAAAAGTGTTTCAATACTAAATACGATCCGATCCGGCCACATGCTCCGAGATAAGGGAACTAAATACAACCAAAAATCAGAAAATTAGAAATAACTCTTCTCTAATAATTTCTAGTGCAGCATTTGTTTGTAGTTTGTATTGTTTGTAGTTCAATAGAGAAAATGCGGAAATTTTGTTTTTCTCCTGTGGTGTTCATTAGGAAATGTTTTACAGCTTTTTATAGTGTGCTGTACTAACTGGACGGCGGACGTCTCGGGTTCATGTACACGCTGCTGTGATATTTTTTAGTTCTAGTAGCATCTAAATGGGCCCAGAATTGTCAATAACGAGACCAAGGCAATGCGTCAATTGATCAGAGTTGTTGTTGCGCCATTAAAAAGTAAAATATAAAGACTCAAATATTCTAAGAGTCAGACAAAAAATTATACACTATATATTGTATATATTTTGTACGCGCAAAAAATAATAAATATGAAAATGGAATGTTGAGCCAAAAATCCAACAAAAACCGAAACTAATAAAAATAAAATTATTTCAATACTTACGCTTCTCTGTTTCTAGAATCTAGAAATAATACTTCTCTAATAATTTCTATTGCAGCATTGTATTGTTTATAGTTCAATAGTGGAACTGCAACATCAAGCCACAGTTGGGGGTTTGAAATGTTGCTTTCTAATCTCTAAAAATAAAATTATTTATAATTTTATAAAAAGATATTTCATATTAAAAATAATAATAAAAACCTAAACATGATTAAGAAGTCTCTAACCTTTAGCATATAATATTTGCATTTTGAGGGTTTACTTTCAGCATCTGCTTCTGCAGCCATTATTAAATAAGTTTCTAGAGCTATTTCTGCTACAGGGGATCCTATTTTCAATCTGGATTTAATATCACATTCATTGACAATTATATGCATATCTTGAACCAGTTGAGAATAAATTTGAGTTAAATATTCCTAAAAAGAAACAATTTACTAATTTAGGAAGTATACTTAAAATTTTGTTCGTGAAAATAATAATAATAATAATAATAATAATAATAGTAGATTGTTACAAAAGTATGTGTGCATGAAAACAAAACTGACCTCCTGAAGTTAGATACTAAATTATATTTTTTGGTTTGTTTATTATAGTGTTTACTTTGACTAATCCTTTATTCAGGTGGACACTCAATCGTCTTAACTTCTCATTTTCTATTATTGGTATCTGCAATCAGAGACATTATTGGAAAAAAGGACTAAGCGCAAAGGCGGCAACCGAAGAGTTGTGCAGTGGTAATGAGAGAAAGTGCTATACACGAAGTACTACAACGTTGTGATTTCAACATTTAAAAAATGGGAACATGGGCAGAGATCAGATTGTTCTTGAATATGTTAACCAGAATTCGTATGCGACTACTCGAGGATCAGGGTTTCAAATACTATGGTCCACCATCTCAGAAGACTGGATGTCTGGAATTTAAGACCATGCTCAGATACTTATGAATTGTCAGAGCGCCAAACAAACAGCTTGAGACATGAAAAGTAGATGTTTTTAAAAATCCGGGCAAGAGTAAGCAGTGGGCAGTGAGATCTAGCCCAATCAGAGCTTACCCCAAGAGCAGTTCTGGCAAAATGTCATGCTTTGTTTGGTGGAACATTACAGGGTTTCGCATTTTGAACTTGTTCCAGACAACATTGCTATTAACTCTGAACTTTACACCTGAATAGCTAAATAGAAGTCTTAAATTCAAAATATCCCTTCTTAATTAACCACAATAAAGTAATTCTGCAATATCACAACGCTACCGCTTATCGTTCGCGTTTGACTCAATAAAATCAGTAATGGATGGCTTAAGCTTTTTACCTCATCTGTTTGATTACGTTATTGTTCATTGGTTTATTTTTTCAAAGAACAACACTTTGAAAATTATGAAGCAGTACGATTACGATGCGAGTTTTTTGCCTCAAACCAAAGAAATTAGAGTCGCCAAATTGAATTGCTTGCAGAAATATCTGTGAAAGTGGTAGAATATGTAGTTTTCTATTTTGAAGAATAAGATTCAAGTCAGCGTTTTCTATATTTAGTTTTAAATAAAACTGCTTTTATGCACAAACACTTTTGTAATATCCGAATCATATTAATAAGACATTTACTTGAATATCTATAGACTTATCAGTAGCACTTGGTACACCAATCACTTCAGCAACATATCTGGTTAAAGGAATTCTTAAAGTTTCTGTCATCATTTGCTGAGCTCCTGAACGTTGAATATGATCATAAAAATCTATTTCGTCTTCATCATTGTACGGACAATTTTCGATGTTTTGTAATGATTTGTAATCCTATAGAATTAATACAAATGAACATTAATAACAATTAATTAATTAGAAATAATGAATAATAATAAGAAGAAAGCAAGGACGGGAGAAAATGAGCTCCATGATTTCCTTTATTCTTGACAAATTATCTACTCATTAACAGGATTCTTTTTAGAACTTCTAAAAAGAGCGGGCTGAGTTCATAGAGTGGCTTCTGTAGCGGTGTAAACTGGGCGAATCAATGTGCAGCAAGATTTGTATTGCACACACAAGACGGTCACTTGGACAGTCCATCGGTAGTCAGTCAGTCAGTTCTGAAGTTACAGGTAGTACAGTGTAAAGTAGTATAGCCTCAAGAACAAATAAAGGAAGCTCTAGCCAGCTCAGTGAAGTACTAGCAAAAAAGCAAAATTAACAAGAAAAAATAATAATCAACCAATGAGGAAACAATTTAGCCAACTAAACGGAAAAGAAGAACCAATGGAGAGGCTTGTCAGTAAACAGCTGCAGAGAAGAAACAATTATGCTTGACAAGGCAGTACAGAGGGCGCAAACAACTAGCGGCATCGGCCTCTTCAAAAGGGCCTCTCAAGGCAATATTTTATAAACTAAGTGGTGATCTTCACTATACCAGACCAGCTTTAACACTGGAACTTGCTAACAATAGAATGACCCTTTCCAGAACCTCTATTGGAGTTAGCTACTTGAACGTCCCTTTTCAGGGCTACGAATACTTTTTCTTATTACTGTCCCTCTGTTAAGTAGGCTGCAGTAATAACTTACATTTCTTGTTAAGTACTTACCATTATTTGCATGGCTAAATTTTCTGTGTTTGTAAAAGTTCAATTAACCTATGTGCAAATAAGCATAAGAAAACTTTGGATACCCTTCAAAGATTTCTACACTGAAATAAATCAAGATTTATTTAAATCCAATATATAATTGGAATATAGCTGGGCCTAGATGGACAATTTTTTAAATCAATTAATCCTAGTCTAAGTAAAAGCAAGGATTTATATTTTACAAAAGAGAGCAATAAGGATAATCTGCAGATTAAAATCAAACCACGTATTGTTTCAGTTTTATTTAAATAAACTAGTTTATAACAGACTCCAATGAGTGCGATATTTATGAAAACGAGGAACATATTATTACGGTATGCACAGACCAGAGGGACAGACAGATGTGCAGAGCTTTAACTCCACTAATAATTAATCTTTTAATTACAAAACTTTATTACAATCTATGGATATTAACATTTATTACTTAATTTTAGAATTAAAAAAAAGACAACCTGGCAGAGGCCAGATTAAGTGCCATTTTTCTGAATTAATTGGCACTAGCTTAAAGCAAATGTCCCTCCAAAAAAAAGTGCACATTTTGAATATTTTTTCATTTTTGCACACGTTTATTCAACAATTTTCTTTAGGAGGGTTCTAGGGAATTTGCGATCTTAGAAATACCCTGGGAACCAGAGATTCCAAACTTTTATATGTCTCGACCTATGCTAAGTCACAAGTGAATTGCAAATTAATGAAATCAATATACTTTAAAAAGCTGCATTTGCCATAAGTAATTAATACAATTTATCTGTATATCTCACCTGATATTCTTTAGCGACAACACCTGCAAGATTCCTGATACAATTCCTAAAATTATTTCTTGAAACGGTGATGAACCCAATATCAGATTCATCAAAAGGTTTTCTCGCGGGTAGCATCTCCTTTATACTATAAATTTATAAGAAAAAAAAGATAATGTAAGAATGATGGATTGAAATCAATTGGAAATACTTGTTAGCGAAAGTCAATACTTTTTTTTTATGTAAAAAAATACCTGTAAAAGTATATATGTTCTGGGAACAAATATCGACCAGGAACTTTTCAAAAATTTAATTCTTTCCTGTCAAGAAGTGGAGGCCACCGAACGCTCACACATGACCTTGAGTAGCTCTAACGCCAATTTGGCGCGGACGAAAGATAAGGAATCAGAGGCGTGGAAATGAACACGTTTGAGCAACGGAGAGACCGTAAAAGGCCATCCGGGGCAGCCCGTAAAAAAAGCAGATGAAATTTTTCAGGCGAGCTGTTCTCCAACGGGGCAATACACCGCCTACCAGCGGGCACCCGACCTGATGAAATTAGCCCTGAAAACGTAGATCAGGAGAAATAAGAAGGAGGCCGAGAAGGTGAAGAGAGACGAACCTAGTAAGAGGAACCGAGCTGAACCAACCCGCTAAGTAACAGATAAAGTTGCAGGCGCAGGCAGTTCTTGTAGGGTATAACTGGGGGAGGGGGACAAACTGTGACAGTTGTCATAGATGAATAGCCCAGAACAAAAATATCGGAACGAACTCGAGACTTGACAGTCGAATTCGTAGCCGGTTGTATTTCCAGGCTGCGCCCCACGCTTTAGAAGGTATAATCTCCAATTGGACCACTCAGGTTTGTGTGCTTAGACAGTTAGACAGTCCGACCAAGCACTGGCAAGACAGCATAATTATTGCAATCTTACCATGCAAATGAGCCAAGCCTTGGGTTATTGATTCGAAGTTTCTGAAAAAACTGGTCAACAACTGGGCATACAAAGAACCGTGCGCAGCAACAAAACCTGGAATTAGATATCACGGACTGCGGGCTGTGGGAAACTGGCTGTCCCACGGGCACAAGCGTCATTCTGTCATCAACAAGCCATCGTAGATTGTACAGTCCAAAGAAACTACACCCTATGTATGTAAACTTTCACCAAGTCCCATTCGAGAGACTAGGAAAGGAAGGCGCAGCGGGCCTAAACCCTGAGCGAGAGCAGCCTCGGGACTCTCCTAAGCCGTGATGGATACAGGAGACACCAAAGTTGTTCAGACCAACCTTCATCACTCTAGCGCTGCTCCAGCCGCCCTGGAGAAATGCATCTATAATAATATTATTACCCTGATAAGAGCCCTGGCTTATCAAGGAGTGTGTTGCTGCAGGGCCAATATAACATCACATGGGTTCAAGCAATCCCAGGACCTGCATCTTATCATGATAACATAGCTTCTTGCTGCCGCTTAATCAGTTCTGTTCCAGGGATCTGTCAGTTGCAAGATAAGTGTCTAACTATGGAGGGGTTAACTAAGTATACGTATTTTCTAAGTATACATATGTATATGAGCAAAATTTAAAGTAAATTTTTATTTTTTATTATATAGCACAATAGACCTGATCAAGGTCGCAGTGCGTCCCCCCCCCCACTATGTTTATTATATAACTGTATTAAGAGGTATAAGAGAAAGCCGCGTGGTTGTTCCAAACCTAATTATTTAATAATACATTACCTATCTATTATTTAGTTCTTTTAATTTAACTAATATGAACAGTTGTTTATTATTCAAATTTAGATTACATTGGGGTATCCGGGCAATCACCTGAATAGCAGCGATTGAATAACGTTCTATCATATGGCTA
The DNA here is from genome assembly GCA_011037195.1 of Triatoma infestans. Classification (NCBI taxonomy): domain Eukaryota; kingdom Metazoa; phylum Arthropoda; class Insecta; order Hemiptera; family Reduviidae; genus Triatoma; species Triatoma infestans. Next base: position 36,243 of record JAAEAF010001099.1, on the reverse strand, counting down.
TTTATGTATGTTTATAAATAAAATAAAAGATAGTTGAATTATTGTATGTATTTGGTACTATTACTAAAGGGTTACTGTGCTTATCTTGTACTGTGAACATGGTAGAAAATAAACCGTGTTCGTAAGCTGTCTCTCTTGTATATTTTGTAATAGAATAAGTTGGAAGGATATACAATAACTAGTGTCAGAAGTGGGGATAGATCTAATAGGTAAATCTGATTGAATCTAAATGGATAGATTCAGTGAGTTGTGGGATATCTAGACCGAAAAGATATTTGTCATTAATTTTTATACAATTACTAATTTTTGCATAAAGGAAGTCATATGGCGTAGCCGTGATAAAGCGGAGAAAGAAATTGAGCAACTACAGGAAGAGTATAGGTTTAGGATATGGTAATAAAGATAAGGGAGTGAATGGGAGAATATTAACCTGTGTCACAAGCATAGAGAAATACAGAGACAATTGGAAGATATGAGGTATGAGGAATGATGTACCACCACGGGTTGGTAATAAAGAAGAAGAAGAAGAAGAAACGATAAAATAAGTGAATAATAAGGGGGAAGAAATTGGTGATGATAAAGAAACTTGGGGAAGATGTAGACCAAGAGGAAAAAGATAAAGAATCTAAAGAAGAAGAAACGACAAAATTAAAATTAATGAATAACAAGAGTAACTAGAGAATAACTCTTGCAAAGAGGAGATTCTCATGAAGTTGACGAAAAAGGAAAAAAATCTGGTTGGGATACACTCACACAACTTTTCTCTTGCTACAGTTCACAAGATTTAAGTGAAAAAGTTTCTTCAAACTTGTAAGTTTTACTAAATGTTTGTCTTCAAACTTCAATTTTATATTAATGGGAGAATTTAAACATAATAAAATGACTTTTTTTGAGGAAACCTTTAACCACTCCAAAACTTGCTTAAATGAATTTCTCAGAACAAAGTTTCAACCAAAAGTGATAAATCCCTATAATCACAGTTAGTGTATCAAATTTAATGAAATTCGTTGGTGGTTTTGTTGGAAAAACCACTGAAAACTGTTCAGTTGAAATGTACTTCCGATTAACCAATTTTCTTCAAACTTCTAATATTGGCAACATAATTTAATTCTATTTAATGTTATTTAGACGACATAATTATATAATAAATTTAAATAGCACTTTACAGGAAAACATAAACCTCACCAAACCTTACACCAAAAGCTCCCTTAAGTGATTTACACACAGAAATGTTCAAAGTTAAAGTTATCGCTCTTTGGATGTGAAACTGACATATCAAGTTTAAAGAAAATCACAAAAAACTGAAAAAAAAAGGCCATTCAGCAAAGTAGATTCCTTCAGACTGAGGAATTTTGAGTTCCGACAGGATTCCATAGTGATACCGAAACGGAATATCAAGCATGAACTTTCTTTAAGTTTTTTTTTTTTGAGCTGTGCTGTTCACATAAAGACACACATATACCATTTTCTGAAAACCATTTTTTGCGGACTCAGGGGACCTCAAAACGTGAAAACTCGATGTAGAAAATTTGTCACGATTACAATAATTCCGCTTACTTAGGAGTAAGAGAAAGTAAAAAAAGAAGTCAACCGGAATGAACTTGTGGAAGAAAAGTTCCATAGGTTAAATGATAATGGAACCTAACTATGTGCAATGTTGATAGGTGGAAGGGGAATAAACGAAAATAGCGACATCCCTGGTTGGTGCGAAGCAGAAGAAGAATAAGGGGGAAGAAGAAGAGGGCTGTTTAGATATGAGAAACGGCAACCACTTGGGCCAAGAGAATAACAAATGAGAGAGCTATGTTTAATATTCAAATTTAGATTATATTGGGGCATCCAGGAAATCACATGAATAGCAGCAATACGTTCTATCATATGGTTATTTATGTATGTTTAAAATTGAAATAAAAGATAGTAGAATTATTGTATGTATTTGGTACTATTACTAAAGGGTTACTATGTTTATCTTGTACTGTGAACTTGGTCGAAAATAAATCGTGTTCGTAAGCTGTCTCTCTTGTATATTTTGTAATAGAATAAGTTGGAAGGATAGTCAACAATATTATTGTTTAAATTTACTCAATATTTGTTCACAAAACTAACTAATGTATGGAATTACTGTTTTAGAACATTTAAAATCGGGCGGTGCTGTCTAAAACAATATTTTGAATTTATTAAAGTGACAAAACTTTCATCAGAGACATTTTCCGTGGTAGCCTGCTTCATTTTGTGGTCATCAACCATTGTGGGCGTTCGCCCATCTTCAGGATGCGTTTTTCAGACAGTGTGACAACACAGACTTGCACAGAGCGAAGTTAGTTTTCACACTGACAGTTGTTGTTATTAACTGCATTTAAAACTTTAATTTAAATACAGTTAGAGTTTTAAATACAGTTAATAACAACAGCAACCAGTGTGAAAACTAACTTCGCTCTGTGCAAGTCTGTGTTGTCACACTGTCTGAAAAACGCATCCTGAAGATGGGCGAACGCCCGAACCCGGTCCATGACCACAAAATGTAGCAGGCTACCACGGAAAATGTCTCTGATGCTTTCCAGCTCTGCGGAACCAACCACCACATGACAAAACTTTGATTGCAAATTATGGTTCTATACCAAACAATTGATCTTACTTCCAAGATCTAAATAGTATACCTTTAACCATACCTTTCATTAATCTCTTCGAATTTTTTTTTTTTAACAAATGGTTTTGCTAGTCCTACATCAATAACTAAGAAAACTGGTTCTCCCTTATTAGAAAACACGGGCACCGCTTTTTCTGGTTCTTTTTCTGCTTCTTTTTTTCCTTTTTTGTCAGTAGCTACGCTGTCGGTTGATTTATGTTCAGTTTTCTAAAAATTAAAATAAAATTTCAATTCAAATAGAAACAGTTATGGGGATCTATGACATTTCTCTCAACCTATGACTTGGATAACGAATTCAAAATATTTTAATTTTCTTTCATTGATGCATTATACGTATTGTAAACAATCTTCTTGAATTGTTAGAAGAGAATCATTGACAATATTACCGTGTACTAGTAGCTAACAATTTTCAGTGATAGTAAATCTTTTGGAAGAACATTTGACACTGTATGGCACGCCGGATTTCTCTACAATCTAGACTATATCCGAGCACCACTTTACCTACAAGCAATACTGACTTCATTTCTGAACTAAAGCACCTTTGTAGTAACAGTTATATTCTACCCACAGTACTCGCCGGAGTCTCTCAGGGATCGGTTCTTAGCCCCAATCTATTTACAATTTACACACACGACATACCTACATTCAATACGTTCTGGCTCCTTGCGCAGACAGCACTCTTCTGCTTTCAAGACATCGCAGTCTTAGTGACTCCATAGTAAACTTACAAACTTCTCTAGATCAGATAACGGACTGGTTTCACAAATGGAAGCTATGCATCAACGGACAAAAGGTACAAACAAAAATTTTTCGCTCTTATATCAATGCAACCAGCAAAAACTCTGAAAATTAATAACAGTGATGTACAGTAGAAGAAAGCAGACGAAACATTGAAATCTCTTGGCTACAGCTCGACACAAGACTAACTCGGACTTTGCAAAAAAAACATTAAAATTAAGACAGGCCTATCAAACCTTTAGACAGCTCTATACACTGATTACCAGACAGACATCAATTAAACCGCTATGCTGCAGACTGCTATACTCTATACTGATACGTATATCGTGATTACGCCTTACGCTGGGGTAGGGGCTTCTAAGACTGCAATGTACAGGTTATAAATCTTCCAAAATAAAGTCCTACGCATCGCTTTGGGAGAACCGTGGTTCATACGGAAAGAGTAAATCCACAGGGAGCTCGACATGCCAACAATGACAGACTTCATAGACAAGAGCTATAACGATTAATAGTTATAGTCTAGTATAAAGCAATTTGAACATTTCAACGTTTCGGGCAATGTCATTTAAAATATGTTAGAAACAGATAAAAAGAAACTCTTGTTTATTGTAACAATTAATAATTAGTGGGTGGCAGAAATATAAAGTTGATAGCCTTACTCTAACGATGGAATGAGAATCCGAAACAGTACAAATAAGCATGCTATGACGGAGTGTTGCGATGGTATCAAGTTTAAGAAATTGAATATTCACCAGAAATACATATTTTGGGGTCCCTGGAATACCATGGGTTACCATGGTTTTTCTTTAATGGTCTGTATGTGTATGTGTGTGTGTGTGTGTGTGTGTCTGTATGTGTGAAGACAAAATATCTCAAAAAAAAATCGCAGGTTGCCCAAACTGGTAATCCTCCTTTTGGGTAGTATCATTGCATCTGACATGAAAGTATGGAGCTAATACATTGGAAGTGTTACTTACTGAAATGTTCTTATTAGTTTTCGCGATTTTCATGAAAACGGTTCAAATGATTCTCTTTAAACTTCGTACTCCATCTACATTACATATTAAACACTACATGTGAAAACATTTTCCAACGAATTTTTTTTCTGTTGCGAATTCTGGGGGAATATTTTTGGATTTAGAAAATAAAGGAACCACATGGTTCTAATCCTTACTGGCTTTGTTTGTTGATTACTTTTACTTGCAGCTTGTTTCGGCGTAACTTCGCTCAGCTGTAGCCAGTCCTTCATCAAAGGCTCTTGCAGGCCCCAATTTGCTTCAACATATGGTTTACCAAAAGTGTACAACTGGGCAGTGACTACCGTGGACTTTACTGCAAATATAATAATAAAAATAATAATAAAATGTCTATACAAGTTATACAACTTCTTAAGAATATTGTCTACAAAAACTAAAACAACATTAAGATTTTTGTCCTTTCTCTTAACGCTAAAGGAGAAAGTATGACTAGTGTTTGACTTAAGTATTGAGGAAATCCTGAAAAAAAAAAGCGCAATTTTTGGGGAGGTGAGGTAGAGTTAGGTTTTCCTCTAAAGTATTATTCCAATTTATTACACAATATTATTTAATATAATATTAATTAGAATCAAATATATTGTTGAAATTTCGAGTTTGAAGAAAACTGGATATAATGGGGTTGTTGAAGGAGAGAAATGTTCTGTTTTAAACGAATTAACTAAATATGGTTGACACTCTATAATGTAATAAGTGATAATGACTGCCGATAAGAGTATGGCAGAGTGCTAAAGGGTATGACACGTAGTGATTGGCGAGTGACCTCAGTTGTATGAACTGTCCTATATCTTTGTCCCGTCGCTGTATTTATGTAGTTTCTCCCACTCTAGTCCTAGAGAGTGGTCCTGGCATTTTGTCTCTCTTTCTCTGCTACGAATACTCCCTTTGGATATATTACATTGGATGACCGGAAATGGGTTTTTATTGAAAAGTATTTTTCAATTTCCAGCTATTGTCTCTAAAACAGGTCCAACGATTTTCTTTAAACTACGAATGTAATATAAAGAGCTACAACTTTTATTTGAAAACTTTTTCTGGGTAAAGTTGGGGAAAAAGTGGCGTAAAATTTTCCTCTAAAATGCTATCTTAGTTGATAATACAATTCTACAATTTAAACAAACTTAATTAGAAATAAATAGATTGCCAAAATTCCGATTTTCATAACATCATTGTTAGGATCTGTGTTTTTACTGAAATTTTTTTTTTATTTTTCGCGATTTTTTCTATAAAAACACTGACGAATTTCATCAAGATGAATATAAAAGTAAAAATTATTATGAATACTAACAATTTTTAATGTTTAAAATAAATAAATAAATTGATAAAGAATTCTATCAACTTACTTCCTGGATATAAAAGATCTCCCAAATCAAAGAAAGCCACATAATGTTTGATGTCAACCTTGGGATTTTTTAGTTTTGTTTGAGTGGATGGTTTTTTCTTGGAGGCGGGTTTCCCTTTATCAACATCTTTTTGCGGCTGCACTGAAGTAACAGGGTTACCGGAAGCGTTTATAGCAATTTCCACCGGCCAAACTCGATATCTGGAATAAATATTTGTAATATTTTTATAACCAAAATTACTGATGCATTATAATTTTAACTATCCTTTGGCGCTAGTAGTAGTATTTAGGGTGTTCTAAATACACCAGAGCATTCTTAAAATAGATTCTGTAAAAGTTGGCAAAGTTGTTGACTCCTTTCGAATACTATTATAAAAATCAAAAACTTTCAGCGAAACTTTCGAAATTTCGGGGAATGAGGAGGTGGCCAAATTAGGGCTTTTAAGGAAGAAACACATTATGTGTTTGTTAACTACCCCACAGAGGGTAAGGTTGGAGTAGCGCCTCACTGCATACTTCAAGTGCGCATCAGATAGGAAACTTGGGAGCACTCATCGACGCACCCATCCTAGGTAACCGCCTAGATATGTTTTTACAGCAAATTTTAGATTAATGACGTGTCATGCCCAGAACATCTTAGGAGGATCGGGATTTTGTGTAATGAGAATTTTCCCTTATGTGGGAATGGCGACCACTTAAATGTTTGTATGTTTTTGAACCAGCAGCTCACTGTATTCAAGATTGGCCAAATCAGGCGCTTCATTGATCCTGAAGCCTGCTTGCATGCCTTTGGGCACAGGTCTGTTGAGAGCTTTTTACGTAGCTTCTCTATGTAATGAGAGGGCTCATGTCCAGGCCCTTCTTGTAGAATTTGTGAGATGGAAAAAGAAACATCAGAGATATTTTCCGTGATAGCCTACTTCATTTCGTGGTCGTCGCCTGGTTTCGGATGTTCGCCCATCATCACGATGTTTTTGTCAAAACTGTGTGAACATAAACTTTTACAGAGCAAATTTAATTGATACACTATTCATACAAGAAGTTGCCTGAGGAAATTCAGTGATAGGACAGCAACTTCACCAACAGCCCTGTCTGGAACCAAAATGAACATCTTGAGACCCACATCCAACTGACTTCATCTATTGGGATGAATGTTGTGAAGCTATCTATTTATTATTATTCGTCTTTGGGGAAGGACCGAGCCCTACGCTTAACTAAGCCAGGAAGCTACTAAGCCTCCTTGATCTAAGCCAGTAAGAAATCCATCCATCTTATGACAGCTTGCTTAGGATTTGAGGAAATTAAATTCAAGGCCTTCGGTCGGAACAAGATGGTTGTGGAAGAGCTTGGGCTATTTTCTCTTTAAGTTTATAATCCAATTTGTTGTTATAGTGTTTGAGTTAGTTATACGGAGTCAAGAGAGAAAAATCACGAAAAATTGAATAAAGAATAAAGCACACAATAATATTGCATTTCCGATTGATGGAATATCTACTGCTTAATATATAAATTTATGACTTTTATCCGAAACATTTTTTTTTTTTTTTTTTTTTAGAGAAAAATTAATCTTTTATGAGATTTCCGAAAGAACTTTGTCGTCATGCTTAACTTTAACCTGGTCTTTTAAGTTTTATTAGCAACTGACAGAGGTGTTGCCTGGTGTTTATCATGGAATCAATTCAAATGGCTTCTATGTTCCAAGAACCAAGAAGTAGTAATAATTTATATCTTCATTATATATATATTGTGTATTGTTTGTAATTAAGACATACTAAAGATTTAGTAAAACTTCTATAATTGGAATTAAAGAAAATTTTTCAATTGTATTTATGTAATTAGCTGTAAAAGATATGTTTTGTAAAGTTTTTTTTTTTTGTATATATTATATTGTGCCTTGTATAATATTGAAGAGAATCAAAATGACATGTGAAGATAGTAATGATAATACATACTTTAAAATCATTTTATACATAGCCTCGTTTGTACCACTAGTAAGAATCGTTCTTCTGCTCATATTCCAATAAATTCTTGGTTCTTCGCTATATTCTTTTGAACTGATATCTACTTTAATTTTATTCTTTACTGACAAAAAATCATCGAACAATCTAACAAAAAAAACAACGTAAACATTACAAAAAGAAATAATCAATCATTCCAATTTGAATATTAAAATTCCAATTGAATATTCTGTTTTAATTATGTACATTAATTTCTCTAGTTTTGTTTCTTTTATTTTGTTTATTGTCTCATTCTTTTAATTTATCTTTGACTTGTTAATAGCTAATTGTATTATATGTAATATCGATTGATGAGACACGTAGATTTCATTTAATAAAAAAATCAACAAAAAATATTAAAATTAGAGAAAGTAAAAATAATCGTAAACAATCAAGAAACTAACTTCTCTTTGGTGTAAGCAATATTGCCATCTATTAATGTACTTGTACTCCATCTTTTCAAACCAGTATAATCCATATCTTTTGCTAATTTACCTGGTTCAAAAACCATTAGTGAATAGGGTTTTTTAAAAAATGAAAAAAGCGAACGAACTGATTCTTGACTGCCATATTCCTCCTGTAATTATTTTATACAGCCTTCAATTCACAAGTATAAAAGAAGTGTTTTATAAATATTAAATAATTTATAAAAATATTAAACTCTAAAACATATAACCATAATAAATCTATTAAAATACAACAACTAATTATAACTGTAGTGTGGAACAAAGGATAACTATGGAAGCAATATAAAAAATATGATAGTATACAATTTCATAAACTTTTTACGAAAAATAGATAATTTTGTGTTGTACATTTCTGCGGTATTAAAGCCAGTTTAGGTGTTGAGGAAGAAGACTTTTTATTCCCATATAGTGTGAAGCGTAGAATTGTTACAGTGGTGGCAGCGGCGGGATTATGCAAAACATACCCCGGACCAAAAAACCAGCCAGGGTGGCTGATGATATGGTGGAAGAGGACGCCCGGCCTATCCAACCGCTCGTGCGCCCAAGGAGTTTATGGAAGCGTCGTGGCGAAACTATGTGCGCTTCTTTGACCGGGTAAGCTGTATTAATAATTGGGGCAACGTATCTAAGGCTCTGTATTTGGCCCTGTGTTTGACAGGGGAGAATGGTATATAACACCTTGGCCAGTGAGACACAAGAAGTTCGGGAAAAACCAGCCGAAGAAGAAGACAGCGACGGGGGAAAAACAACCCCGCTCAGAAGAGCCAGAGGCATGCGGGAGGTTCCATCAATCTGATAATAATACAAGGAGTTGAAGACCTGAGGACAAGCAACGAAAAGACCCCCTGTCGTGCAGTGGAAAAGGACAGGGTCCAGGTCTTCTTCCCTATGGTCGCATGGGCTGGCCTGGAACTGAAGGGGGAGGTGCTATTAGGATACGACCGTGGCTGGGAAACACAACCCGCTATGGGGTCCCATACGAAATGCATACGGACCAAGGCCGGCGATTTGTGGCGAGCTTGTTCAAAGATCTGGCCACAAGGTTGGACATTAAAAAGACGAGGATCACCCCGTACCACTCCCAGTTAGACGGGTTTGTAGAACGGTTCAACCGGATATTCTGCCAGATGTTCAACCATTATGTCAGCCAACAGCACAACGACTGGGACGTGTGCCTGCCCTAGGTGATGATGGCATACCGGTTTAGTCGCCAAGAAACTACAAAGCTGACTCCATAATACGCCTTATTCGGCAGGGAAAGAGCTTGCCAATGGATATTGTGTACGGGCGCGAAGAGGAGGACGTCACCGTACATAAGTACGTCCTGGAGCGGGGGGGACGGCAAGAGCAGGGTCGTCAACAGGCACGCCAGAAGGATTATTATGACCTTAGCTGTAGGGGCTACCGCTTCACAGAGAGAGACCTGATACTAATGTGGACACCTAGAAGCACCAAATTCCACCGACTTTGGGAGGGACCGTACAGGGTCGAGCAACTCTCCGAAGTCATCTACCGGGTGAAGGACATCCGAAGAGGATGAAGGCCGGCGGTGACTGTCCACTACAACCGGCTGAAGCCCTACCGAAGCCAGAGGTAAAGCCAAAACCCTTAAGGAGGGGGAGAGTGTAGTGTGCAAAAAGGGTAACTATGGAAGCAATATAAAAAATATGATAGAATACAATTTGATTAACTTTTTACGAAAAATAGATAATTTTGTGTTATGTATTTCTTTGGAGAAAATACCTAACTAAAGCCAGTTGGAGTTGAGGAAGAAGAGTTTTTATTCCCACACAGTGTGAAGTGTAGAATTGTTACATAACATAAAATTAGCACTTTTCATAGTACTAATAACGTCAAGGAATAGATGCCGGAGTTGTGTCTAGGCATGCAATGTTAAACGTGTTTGCGGGATCCCAATATTACTCTCAACCAACATCTCTTTCTGTCCCAAATACAACTAACTATTCGATTAGCACCTATGAAATTCTTTTTAATACCCTTGACCTGGAAGCCAATTTTTTTTAAAGAAAGTATTGCAGATGAATCATTAACAGAGCCTGGATAGATAAAGAAAACAATTACCGTTCCGATATTAAAAAAGGTGATAACAGAGACTGTGGCAATGTTTGAAGAATTTCCCTTGTAAGTTTTGCCGAAAAACTTTGCAGCAGAATCCTTGAAGAAAGATTGATTGTAGAGACTGAAGACAATCTGGAAGAAGCTCAGTGTGGGTTCAGACCGCGTAGATTTACCCAGGATCTCATATTCACTTTCAGACAAGCAACTGAGAAGGTATATGTGTGCTTCTTAGATCTGCAGAATACCTTTGACAGCGTTCCCTGGAAGATATGGAAAACTCTAGCAGAGTATAGGGTTTCTGAGTGGGTTTCTGAGTAGAATACTTAGGATTAAAAGTTTTTAGAAGGAGTGCAAAGTTTTGTCATGACCGCCAATTCATCTTCCGATTACTTTTCCATAAATGCGGGAGTCAATAGGTGATGTCTTAAGCCCCCTTCTTTTATTATTGTAATAGGTAGTGTGTTAAAGGAATGCAGCAAGAGATGTAGAAACACACAACTTGGGCATTGGAAGCGCGAACCAGTGTTGCTCACATCGTTGGCATTTGCCAATGATATAGCGTTAGTGGGTGATTCAGGTGATAAACTCCAGCATAATGGTATTAAGAGCTGTCTGATGATCAATGTCGCAAAAATGGAAAGTATGGTAATTGCTAGAGAAAAGGCGACGATAAGGCTGAAGGTGGGAGATAAGATTGTGGAGCAGGAATCTGTTTTTAAGCACCTTGCTCTAATGCCAGTGAAGACGGCGAGCTCAAGAAGAAATATATAACCGAATTAGTGCAGCCGGCGGGCTGTATCATTCAATGAATAAGAAATTCATCAGCACGCAAGAAGTAGCACAAAGTACAAAAATGGCTATCTATAAAACAGTCTACTTTCCCACTATAACTTATAGCAACGAGTCAAGGGCCATGACTCAGAAATAAACGAATCGCCTTCAGACCATAGAAATGTAATATTTGAGAAAAGTAGCTGGAAAGATTTGCCGAGATAGGAATTTTAATATAGGGTGATATCTAGAATATTAAGACCGGACATTCCTCCACTGTAAATTTGTAATGGGCAGTTTGTACAATCACTAGCCACAGTATCAATCTCTAGAAAAAATTAAACCAATGAGGCGATTTCTTTGCTTTTGTATTTTCCCTCGCTTTGATTAATATTATTTTGGTTACCAGTAAAATATCTAGTATAGAATCCAACGTTGCTATGACATCCAAGCTCAAGAGTAATTGAAATAACGTTAGTTTATAAATTGGCCGCTAGATGGCATAGGCATGCTATTGCTCTTAATATATTTAATTTTGCTAGGGTATTCCATATTTTATTCATTAAAATAAATACATATAATCACAACAATTAATTAATAAATTTGGATGTCTTATTTTAAAAATATTGTTTATTAAGAACCACCAAATAATATAACAGAGCTGTCGTTTCGCTTACAAATGTATCATTACTATCTATGTTTTTATCCGTCATAGCATGCATCTTATTTTGAAAGTGAAAGCATAAGGAAGGCACTTACAGTAAATGGAAGGTAGGGAATTATAAGAATCGGCGAATGTCGGGGAAAATATAAGTCATCCTCTTTCATTTTTTCTAATGATTGAAACTAGCTAGTGAATGGACAGAGTGAATTGGAATTACAAATTTATAATGGAGGAAAGTCCGATCACAATATGATGAAATGTATTGCATAATTGATTACTGCGAAATATTGGAAAAGATCCAGAGGATATGGCTGAAGTAAGGATCTATTCTAAAACTCAAACACAGCTTTGAAAGCTAGCAAAACCCTGTTGGGATTGACAAGAATTTGCAGAAAAAGTTTTTACATCTAACGTGAGTAATTAGATTTTTTTGGATCCCTGAAATTCAGAAATTATTAAATAGAGGAGCTGATAAGCTAGCAACGGAAGAATCCAGCACAGCTTTTTATAAACCCGCTTCTGTCTTGGTAATCTCGAAATACACTTCGAGACTGCAAGAGATTAAAATAAAATTTACTCACTTCCTCTAACTCTTCTTCTTCTTCATCTGCAACATATCTATGTAGCAGAGGTGTAACTGCGATACAGTAGCAATTTTCCGTGAATTCTGGTAATTCAGCATTGTACAAGGCACGAATAGTAAATGTTAACAAATTTCGGAATTGTAATTCTGATTTTACCACTCTCATACTGGTTCCAAGGGGTTCACAGACAACTGTCAACTTTAAAATTTTCAAATATAATCTATTTAATAAAAGAAATTGTAAAAATGAAAATTATTTAGAAAAGTTTAGATACTTTACTTGAGTTTTAGATGAAAATGGTACCGTGGTTTCGATTATTGCAAGGTTTGGTTCGAGTGTGATTACTTCTCTGTGATATTCACCACCTAGAACAGAAATTATTCATTTTCATCTTAACAGTTTTTCTTCATTTTTTATCTCTCTCCATTGAACTCTTTAAGTTTTAATAAATATAGTATAATAGATAAGTTAATATAGTATAATAGATAAGTTATTAGTTTTAATGGATATAAATATTGCATTTTATAAATATTAGCGTTTGTAAATTTGAGAATTAGACTAATTAAAGGAAATTATTTTTTTTAATACATTATTTTTAATATTAATATTCATAAAAACTACTGAAATAATAAATTATATTTTATTTATATAATAATGTTTAATTACTGCCATCATTTCATTGTTCACAGCAATTTTGGCATATATTTTTTTTTTTTGGCATATTCGCTAGTAAGCCTATTTGTACTAGCTACAGAGTTTATGTGTTACATTTTTGCTTCTATGATTCAAATGGTCAAATGAATGTAAATTAGTTGAAAAATACTCTTTGTGGACGAATTGGCTAATACATTTTGCCGCATTATTTTGGACGAATCTACAACTGATTTACTCACAGTTTCTTCATTTGCTTTAATCACTTTCCAGTGTGAATTGTTTCTTCCTGGAAGCTTCTGCTTCCTGCCCTGGAATCCATTTCCTCACGACGTTGTATTTCCCTTTGGTAGTTTTTATGGAGTAATAAATCTTTCTCTCCCATATTTGAACACATTTATACATATTACTTGCACAGGGTTATGTAAAAACTGAAGAAAAACTTTCAGACATCTTTTGAAGGATAAGTAGGCCAAAGAAAATACTATTATTTAATCGAAAATCGTTCAAGGCGTTTTCGATCATGAAAAACTGAAAAAATTCGCACTAAAATCGTATCCTGTTGTTGGGTTTTGCTTGTAACTTTCATGTGCAGCGTTGGTAGACGGAATATCAAGTTTAAGTACCTGAGACTTTTCGTTTTTGAGATATTCTCTTCAACCGTCACAATTTTTTCATTCTAGGTGACCTCAAAACATGCATTTCCGATGCAATTTTTCAATTACGAAAATGTTACCTGATCGGTGATCGCAATACTTCCTCTTACTAAGAGTAAGAAAAATTCAATATAATAATGATGATAATAATAATAGTAATTAAAACAATTGCATGATTTAATTGCTTGCTTACCCAATAGAAGAGTTAGTACATCAAAGGTTGCCTGACCCGCAATCATTCCTGTTAATCCTTTTGACGCTAACGCATCTGTGGCGGTCACCGAAGGTCTGTGTTTCTTCTTCTGGGTTTTTTTCTTTTCAGCTGGTTCTTCTTTTTTATTGGCAAGGCTCAAAACAACTGAAATATAATAAGAAAAAGTACATTTTGGAGTATATTCAAACTGAATATTATTATAACAGTTTCTTACCATTAATTGATTATAACAAAATTCCAGTATGAAACACTCGCACAACTTTCAATTATTGGAGCTTACATAAGATTTATGTAGCAATTTTTTTTTTGAACTTATAATTTATACTAAATATTTGCTGGTCTTCAATTTTATATTAATTATGGAATCTAAACTTAGTAAAATGATTTTTTGGGGGGATTTTTTTTTTTTTTATTACTTATTCTCTTACTCCTGGTAAGAGGAAGTATAATAATTGTGCCAAATTTTCGTTATCTTTCACCGGAAATACAAATTTTGAGACCCCCTGAATTCAGAAAATTCCTTTTAAAAAAATTGTGTGTGTATGTGTATATGAATAGCACTAAAAATCAAACATCGCAGCAAGTTCAAATTTAATATTCCGCTTGCGTATCACCACAGCATCTGACAGGAAGTTCTACATAGAAATTCTTCAACCGGAAGTACCACTTTACTGAGTGGTTTTTTTTTTGTTTTCTTTAGTTTTTGCAATTTTCTCAAAAATGGCTCCAAATTAATACTTGAACTAAATATACAGAAAGCACGCAACTTTTATTTGAAACACTTTTTCGTGAAAAGTACATTTACGGGCAATTTTGAGGAAGAGGTGGGGGTTAGGTTTTCCTCATAAAGTGCTATTTCAGTTTATTACACAATTCTGTCATAAATCATATTAATAAGAATTAAATATGTCGTGAAAATTCCGAGTTTGAAGAAAAATCGGATGACCGGAAGTGCGTTTTTATTGAACGATTTTTTTTTTTTTAGTTTTCGCGATTTTCTCCATCTTCATTAAATAGTTTATATCAATCATTATAAAATTTGTCAATTGCAATTTTATAAACTGCAATATTAGAAAGTTGTTTGAGTATTTCATATCAGACTGTTTTCTTTATCTAACTGCTATTAGAGGAAGTAATTGTAATCGTGTCAAATTTTTCAAAATCGAGTTTTCACCGGATATACAAGTTTTGAGGAGGTCCTCTTAGTCAGAAAAAGTGTTTTTTTTTATTTGGTGTGTGTGTGCGTTGTGGTCAGTATAACTCAAAATGCAAAATATTGCAGAAATTTCAAACATGATATTTAGTTAAAGTGTTTAAGTGTGTATTTCGAGACGAGGGGCGGGGTATGTTTTCCTCTAAAATGCTATCTTACTTGATTACACAATTCTGTCATCTACACACAAATGGCAAGATATCGGAGTCCATCACTTTCGCGATAACCCGTCAGCAAACAAGTTTATCTTCACCGAAACACTTCTTTCCCGGTCAGAATGGACCAATGCCCTGAAATTAAATGTTCATTATGCTACACTATGTGGTGTTCCTGGAGTTGGTAGCCAAGCTACAAGAGATTTTGGGTCCCTCTGTCGTAAATGCGGCAGGGAGAATGAAACACCTTCCCATGTGTTAGGTAGTTACCCAGATAATATGCTTCTTGTGACACGCCGCCACCATAACACCAAACATAGAATAATGGAGCTTTTGGCGGAGGAAGTGTACGCAGTTGATGACGAAGGTTCCACTAGATTGGCCGACATTATTTCGTTTCACCAGAGTAAGAAGCTTGCCTGGATTATAGATCCTACTATTCGTTATGAAAATAACGATAAGAACCAGTCCGAAAAAATAAACAAAGAGAAGCTGAGCATATACAATAAATGCATAAGCTTCTTTAAGGAAAAGTTTCGAGGGAATATGGGAGAGGGAATTTCAAGTCCGCGTGGATTATGGTTTGGCTCTCGCGGTACTATACCCAGGCTGACTGGCAGATTTTTTGACGAGGTCGGAATCAGACCGAAATAAATCACTTGACAACCTTGGCAGAATAATTATCTCTGATTCTCTAGGAATTTTAAATTTTCTTAACTTTAAGTAGCAATTAAGCTGTATAAGTAGCACCGCAATGTAGTTGTGCAGCCGCGCTTTTGTTCTGAAGTGTTTGCCTAGAAACAGATTGCCAAAATACCAAGTTTCAATAAAATGAGTTATTTGGAAATGTATTTTTACTGAAAAGTATTTTTCAGGTTTCTGTTATTTTCTACATTTAAACATCGATAAATCTCATTAAATTTGGTTGAATAATTGCGAATATAAAGATCGCTTTAGTTGGAAACTTTTTCTCAAGGAAAGTTCATTTCAAAAAGTTTTGCTGGGTAGGTGGAAGGTTATGATGCTTTTCTTAAATGGATCGATTCGTTTGGATGACATAAATCGGAAATATGACTTTACTTTGTTCAGGTTTTTGCGATTTACTTGAAAACGGCTACAACGATTTTATTGGTGTGACATTAAGCTCTGCTCTAAAGGAGAGCCATATTATAATATTATTTATTATACGTTCAGTCGACTATATAGGTATAATGCGAAGTGATGAGAGCTATTCCGGAAGATGACTATATACGTCAAATGCAACACAAAAAGTTTATGTAAGTGGTTGTGAAGTTACAGTATGTTTTGTGATTTTTTTTTTATATTTGTGGGATTTCACCGCAAAAAATTGTTTACAAATCCTACACTGCTGGTGTAATAACAAATCTAATTGTTGGAAAGAGCATAACATTTCCTAAATGACATCCCAATTTATTGATAGATATGGAGAGGGGAAAGTGTATTTTTTCAGTGTGAAAAATTGGGAAATGAAAGGAAAATATATTATCTTAGTATATTCTGAAAATTTCTCCCGCTCAATCACGCTGATAATGGCAAATTTCACCAAAAGTTCTTCATTTAATTAGGTCGAAGCACATGTACTTCTTCTTTCCATGTACTCGTCAAGATGGCCAAACGATGTACATAATTAGATTTGTTATTACACCAGCAGTGTAGGATTTGTAAACAATGCAGCCCTTCCTATTGCGGACAGACCATGTTTCATTGATTTGGCTCTTAAATTTCAAAAACCCGGAAGGACAAGTAGCTCGCTGGATAGAGAGATTGCAGGAATACCAATTCAAGATCATCCACCGGAAGGGAAGACTCCATGGCAATGCTGACGCTCTTTCATGACGGCCTTGCAATACAGATTGCAGGCACTGTAGCAAGATAGAACTAGAAGGGCAAGTGATTAGGGAAGAAAAACGTAAATGAGGACATCGGACCATTGCTCAAGTTTAAAGAAGATGGGTCAAGACCGGGCTGGAAAGACATTGCACCTAGCAGTTGGGATGTGAAATGCTACTGCTCGTAATGAGAATCGCTTACCGTTAAAGATGGCGTATTGCTGCGGATCTGGGAAAGCGGAGATGGCAAAGACAAAAGAAACCTGCATCGAAGAGTGAAGAAGTGTTAGCGGAAGTGTACGGAGGCATTACTGGCGGCCATTTCGGAGTAAAGAAGACACTGGAAAAGTTGAGGCAGCGGTTCTATTGGGTAGGCTACCACCAGGGTGTTGAAGATTGGTGCCGGCGATGCACGGAATGTGTAGCGAGCAAAGGGCCCAAAAATAGAACCCGTGGCGCTATGAGGCAGTACAATGTTGGAGCACCGTTCGAAAGAATAGCTATCGATAAAGCCGGCCCCTTCCCGAAATCTAAAAGAGGAAATCGCTATATACTAGTTGCGGCGGACTACTTTAGCAAGTGGACTGAGGCGAATGCTTAACCCAGGACGCATCAGCTGTGGCCGAAACTCTAGTAAATAACCTGTTCAGCCGTTTCGGGATTCTGATGGAATTACATTCCGATCAAGGGAGAAACTTTGAGTCACAGGTATTCAAGGCGGTCTGCGATATTCTTGGCATCAGGAAGATGAGGACAACGCCGCTTCACCCTCAGTTTGACGGCATGGTGGTGTGATTTATATCCATTTAAGGCTTTTGGTGAATGAACGCCAGGACGACTGGGACGAACACATACCTCTAATAATGATGGCACACCGTTCGGTTGTCCACGAGACCACGGGCCGCACACCAGTCAGCGTTGTGCTTGGAAGAGAACTTCGGCTACCCAGTGACCTTTTATTTGGCAGCCCAGAAGTGGAGGAAACGGACGTGGACTACTATGCAGAAGAGCTTCGCCGCAGATTGAGGACCATCCATGGAAAGGTGCGCGACAAGATGGTGTTAGCGACAAGATGGTGTTAGCGACAAGATGGTGTTAGCGACAAGATGGTGTTAGAAAGTGACCGGTGAAAACGCTGCACGATCTGCGGATCAGCGGAAGGACCTTCCAGGAAGGCGAGAAGGAATGGCTATTACGGACGAAGGGAAGGTCCCCAAAACTTCAAAACGATTGGGAAGGAACTTACACAATCACCTCAAGGCTCAACGATCTGGTGTACCGAATCCAACAGACGCCCAGATCCAAAATGAAGGTCGTACACCTGGACCGGTTGCTGCCTTGCGTCACCAGCGATGTTTCTGTTCGGGACGAACAGATCTGAGAGGGGAGCAGTGTAACGCAGCCAGTGATGCCGTCTAGGAGAAGAAGTAGGAACCTCAAATTCTCTTAGTGGCCGCTAGGAAGCGCTGGCGACGCGCTCTAGTTCTCTCTGGAAGGATTGAAAAGGTTCCAGACCATTCTCCACCGGTATAAATAGTGGGACCACAGAGAGTTGAGAGAGTTTTTCCAGTTACAAACGAAGTGTACGTTTATGGAAAGTGTATAAAAATTGAACAAAGTGAACTTTTGTGGTTTAAACTGTGAAGTAATTATTATTAAGTGTTGTATTTTGTAATTTATTGTGTACCCCCAATAAACTAGGTGTTTTCTTTATTGAAGTCTATAGTATTTTATCTATACTACCCACTAAAGTTGCAGTAGCTAGTTTAGAGGGAAAAACGTTACAATATTTTAATAACTCAAAATACTAACTTATGAAGGGCGTACTGATCAATTTATCTATAACACCATATTGTTTTAAGTCCTTCACTTTATAATTTATAGTATGTTGAATTTCTAGTGGTCGTTTGTTTTCAATCAATATTGGTGGTGTAGATGCAATCAATGTGCCATCGAAGAAGAGTGAAATTGTCACGTCCACTGGATAAGATGACAGAATCTAAATAATAAATATTATTAGTAAGATGGATATAACAAGAGATGGCGTGTTAATTGAAGGCGTGTCAACAACATTGCGTACATTATAGTATACCAAAACTCTAGTGGCGAACCAACAAGCATCACTTTTGTGATACCTAAATAAGAACAAAATAATTTTCTGTTTTGGCACTATATCAGCTTATCTAACACGAAGGTTTCTGACAAAATCCTTCAATCGAAAGTATGACTTCACTGAATGATTTCTCTTTTTCAATTTTTTCGCGTTTTATAATAAAACCGGCTCCAACGATTTTCTTTATAATTCGTTCACCATCTACTTTTATCTAGAATATTTTCCAGGGAAAATTTGGGGTGGAGGAGTTTTTGGGGTGAGCACAGTAGCGTTAAGCTTTCCTCTAAAGTACCATCTGACTTCAGTTCACTTTCAAATTAGAAGATAATTTCCGGTTAACCGGAATTACGACTTTATCGAACAGATTATTGATTTTTTTATGTTCCTTGCCACAGCGGAATTAGAGGCAATGAATTTGCTGACGATCTGGCATAGCAAGAATGGACCTGTAAATTGGGGACAATCTGCGTAGTGATTGGATTGTCTGCAGTGTAAAAATATAAAATAAAATGCAAAGTGGTGCAAGCTGTTCTGAAACATTCCCAGAAAAAAATAAGATGGGCCACTCTACAGGAGCCACTCTATATACCTCAAGGTATATGTCGCGAATTTTAGACAGATAATTACCGGTAATTACCCTACAAGTTCCATGATTACCTCTTTAGAATAGGTATTAAGAATTTCAGTTATTGTCCTACATGTAAATCTGAAGAGGACATAAACATGGGGCACTTAAGGAACTGCTTCTGCAATCTCTAATTTAAATGTGGACAGCGGTTCCGTCTATCGCCAAATTGCAACCTTAAACACCATTAAAATCTTTCATATTACCAATGGGTGCCTGACTAAACTAGCTATAAGGTGAGCTGGTTAGCGCGCGCGAAAATAATTTCTAACAATATGCATACGTATTTCTTTATGTAGTTTCCACTTATTTAAGAGCACTCTACCCAAGATGCTGTATAATGTAAGTAACTTCTTTTTATTATAGATTTAGATAAGAAAAATTAATACCCAGCACGTGAGTAAAGTATTTTTTCTGAATCATTGAATAATGTGAGGAGGATTATACTAAATTTAGTGAAGAAAATTCAACTTTCACGCACAAATGAGTTACACACTACTATCTCTCTATAATGCGTAAAAGTGTCATTATTCAACTCTAATTAGCCCGACATCTAGCGGCAATACACGAAAACAAGATCAAAACAAATTCCAGCGGATTTGATGTTATACCAAATGAAGCAGGTTATAGAGAGTGGAGTATTTAACTTGAATACTCTCAGTACTTGTACATTTTCATAATTTTTTATATTCATATAAATATTAGGAACCAATTTAATACGAATGCAGAAAAATCAAATATTTCACTCGTGAGCGAAGTATTTTTTACAACTCTCGTCCAGTTAAATTATTGAGTTAAATATTAGATTTTTAAATGCAATCATATTAAATTGGTTCTTAATATTTATATAAATATAAAAAAAGAGTGAAAAAGTGCAAATACTGAGAATATATTTAATTCAAGTAAAATAATTTCTCTCTATATAACCTGTTCCACTTGGTATAACCTCAAATTGCTGAATCTGAGATTTGTTTTGATCTTGTTTTCGCGTATTGCCGCTAGGTGTTGGGCTAATTAGAGTTGAATATTATTATTTTCACACACTAGTGAAAGGAAAGTAGTATGTAACTCACTTGTGTGTGAAAGTTGGAAGTTTCTTCATTACATTTCGTGTAATAATCATCATATGATTCAACGATTTCAGAAAAATAATTATTTTATGCTCTCGTTCAGCGGCCCACATTCTCTGCATGGTGTTGTGGTCCGCAAAATAAACTCGAGTGTTGTTACTTTATTCAATGTTTGATAAAAGGTTTATTTTTACTTACCAAGTTACTGATTTTAATAAAATGGAATAGAAAACCATCTTTTTTATCATCTGGCTCAGGCGGCGGTGGGCTCGCTTTAGTGGGCTCATGCTTCTTTTTCTTCTCTTTATCTTTATCTTTTTTACTTTTTCGCTTTTCCTCTTGTTTATCTGATACTGGTGAAGTAAGGCCACTCGATGATTTTGAATCTTCATTTTCAGTATCCTTTACATTTACCTCACTCTAACAGAACAAATTGCGTTAGTTATATTTTCAAAAATAGATTTTTTGCATAAATAATTATATACAAATATATTTTTTTGAATGAAATTGAAATGAAATTTTTGAATCTATTTGTGCAATACTACGTCTGACCGTCAGTCTTTTCACCTTCACGCTTCTCTCGCGCCACCCGTACGCGCCCTATTCCCTTGGCGGCTCAATGTCCTCTTTCTTTCTTTTTTTTGCTACATTCTTTCCTTTGTTTTTACATACAAATTTCCATCGACTATTATTGCATCATCCTTCCTGAACTTTTTTTTCCTTCCTTCCCTCCCAATTGCATCAACAATATTCTTCTCCCCACTACATCCATCTATCCTTCCGGCCAACATGGTACAACTTATTTTACTTGCTTTCTATAAGTCGTTAATGTAACATTGTTGTTTTAACGCTCTTGATTTCACTGCTATGAGTTCGTCTTACTTTGTAAGTAGTTTCGTCCCTTGTACAACAACCAACACCGCAGTTTACGCCCTGTGAAAGATTATTCATCCGTACCCTCTCTTTAAATTGAAGAACACAAAAGCTGCATCTTCACCTCTCAGGTTGTGTGTGTCGCCTCGTCGTCAGCGTTCCGCCGAAACTTCTTCATTAGTTCTTCTTCTACGCTTTCGCATCCCCTCATCTATTTCCCTTTCCCACGTACACTATACCCGCACACGCCACACTCACACTACCTTGTTTGCTGCGCCTGCCTACATTTCCGAATTTGGTGCAAGGTGAGTCATTATTATAAAGCCATTTAGATCATTCAAATATATCTTCTTGCATTTACAGGTTGTATTTGATTTTGATATTGCTTTTCGTTTATTTATTTTATATTGCTATCACTCCTCTTCGGAGTAGGCCCGCCAGCGTACAATATTAATGATATTAAAGTACAATATGAGCTTTTAAGTTAAACTTTTTTTTTAATATTTCAACAGAAATGGAAATTATTAAATAGCAGAAATCATATCATTTTTTTTCAGCTTTAACGTAAATGTTCTACAATGATTCAGAAGTTTTCCCTTTTCATTAAACTAGCTTCTATCAGAGATATTTTCCATGATTGCCTGCTTCTTTTTGTGGTCATCGACCGGTTTCGGGCGTTCGCCCATCATCAGGATGTTTTTGTCAAATAGTGTAATAACATAGATTTGCACAGAGCAAATACAGTTGTTACACTGGATTTTAAAAGTCGTTATTATGACGGAACTAGATTAAGTTGCTACCTGAATGGGAAAAAATATGCTCGATTCATTAAAGAGTTGTTCCCTTTTAAATGGAAACATCAATGAGTGGGGATGTATAACTTAAAACTATGTTTTTTTGGAGGAGATTTTACTTTGATAATTATTTATCCATATCATCTTATTGTTTCTATTTATTAATTTATAACAGAGCGAAATAACACGAAAGTGTCAGCCGTGGGCTACTGTGGAATAGTTTGATAAGAAAATATGGAATACGAGTTGAATGATCATAAGATAGTATAGATACATAAACTATGTTGAGCAAGTAATCTATATAAGCAAGTTTATTTTATAAACTTTGCATTCCATTCCACATTTCACCTTTCACACACATTCACATACATCAGCCATGTACGCACGTATACTTAAATATAGGGTTTTTTTACAGGCACCCTACTTAAATATAATGAGTCTAAACGAGCTTAAATACAGACATTATCGATATATCACTGAAAAAATTATACAAGTATGTTTTCTAACCTTAATGTAACGTACCGTCCACATGAACATTTTATTTTCTTGACTTGCATGCATTATTCACATATGTACAAACTTTAATACTGTTTTGTTTCGTATGTACGACTTACAAACTAGCAGATTTAGTCTATGGTTTTACCATTAATATAATATTAGTAATCATTATACCATTAGAAGCATTGCTACAATTGTGGAAAAGGTAATTATAAAGTGTTCTGGTAACTTTGAAATTAGCCTTAACTATCATTTCATTTGTGGCGCTCTCAACTATCTATATTGTAGTTATACATACATAACCGCTATGTACTAAGATCCTAAGAACGAAATAACGTTCCCCACTACCCTAAATGAAGACATTTTTCTAATTAATAATGATGTGGCAAGGAAGTTCTACATAATGTAAATTTTAGCGTTTGACTAACATGAGTAAGTATGTATGACTAACATTCCCAAATGAAATTTGTTTTCTCTACAACGTACGAAACTATTTCCAAGTTAATAAAATTAGCTGGGTGTCGATAAAATCGGTTTACAGGCAGTGCGACTTCACAGAATGGAGGTGTAAGATAAAAGGCAAGAATGAAATAAGCTTCACTTTACGTTTAGCAGAAATTTTAACTCAACACATACCCAAAATGTTATAACTATACAATAAATTACGTTTAATTCACACAACAATGAAAACATAAGTTTAAATAAACCTATATTATGTTTCTGTTTAACTAGAGTTTTGTTTAAATCACATTTAATATTGTTTAATAGAAAATAAAGTTACAAAAATTCACACCAGCATCAAATTAGAAGTAAACATTCTTTGAAAAAGTCAAAGCCTCCAACTTTGGATAACAGAGCGCACTACTTGTAGCAATTTTTCTCTCCATGTATGGCTAAAAGAGTGCTCCACTTGTAGCAGAATAGGTTTCTATGTTATATTTGGGAATTTTCTCGAAAACTAACTACAACAATTTCCTTTAAAGTTCGAATTCTAAATGCCCAGATACTTTTATTTGAAATATTCCCCCCCCCCTCCAAAAACCAGAAATATTTCATATTGTTGTACGGAATTTGTGGCATTAAATTTCATAAGATTACGAAAGGTATTATTAGTTAATTGTTGTGGTGGTAGTAATATTAGTTAATATTACTAAAGCACTCTTCTCGACAAAACAGTAACAACTTCTCTACCTACCTGCCTGGATTGGTTTGTTGGTACTTGTCTCCTTTCCCAAAACTTTATAATTAGGACAAATGAATAAAATTTGAAATTCAAAGATAATTTGTTATTTTATATATTATTTTAACAGGAATAGACAAGAGAAAGATGTCTGATTTTTTTTTCTCTATCTGGGAATGCTGAAATTACATAATATTTGGGGGGGGGGCCAATGCCGGGGCAGATGTGGTAAATCTCTTGGTTACACTGTTTCACTACCTGCTACTGGCAGGACGTCTTCCAACATTTCTCGGAAGCCACTGTTTTCTAGGACAGAGTGATCCTATGTTGGGTTTGGCACCTCGTCAAGTGTGTGAATGTGGATAGGTTTAGGATCTTCATAGAGTGTGAGGAATATAGAGTACACCACTCTTTGTAAATAGACGTATGTGAGAAGTGTAATTGTGTTTTAATGGATAAAGATATTTGTAAGGATGAATGCATTTATAAAGATGAAAGTATTCATAAGGATGAATGTATTTCAAAGATGCATGTTCTTTGTATTATCAAAGGAAATTCAGAGACGCATTGCTCTGTCTTGGAAAAAATTCTGGTCTCTTAAAACAATTATGAAGGCTAACATAAAAGCCGAGTGGAAGAGAATTACCTTCAATACCAGCATTCTCCCTGTATTGACATATGATGTCAGACATAGTCAACCACGAAAGCGCAGGAAAGGAAAATAGAAGTTTGGCAAAGGAGCGTTGAACGAAGTATGCTGAATGTGAAAAGAAGTGATAGAATTAGAAATGAGACTATTAGGAAGGCAACTTCAGTGAGGGATGCAGCGGGATTTGCCAGAAAGTTGAAATGGGAATGGGCTGATCACGTGGCTAGAAGAAACAACAAACGCTGGACCAAAATGTTGACAGAATGGACCTTTAGGTAGGAAGCGTAGGCAATTAAAGAGGTGGTCAGATTTTATTAAGATGGAAGAAGGAGTCAATTGGATGAGGAAAGCTCGGGACAGGAGGAAGAGTGAGCTGATGGAAGCGAGGGCATTGAATTCCCAGTTACAAGGTATGGTTGGTCACCGAATATGACTATAACTCCCTTCAGGGAAGGCCTACATATTTTGGATATGCGATCTAGAAGAAGTGGAAGATGAAGATGAAAAAAATAAAAGTTTTTGTGTTTAGGAATAGCGACTTTTATTGTAATTAATATTTTTTTCGTTATATAATCTTGTTGGTCTTTTTATTTTTCCTTTTGTAATGCCAAATATGTAAATAAAGGCTATTATTATTATTATGTTCTTTTTACGGATGTTATGTTCGGATATTATGTTCTTTATGTTATTTATAAGGATGAATGTATTTATAAGGATGAAAGTATTTATAAGGATGAAAGTATTTATAAGGATGAATGTATTTATAAGGATGAAAGTATTTAAAGGATGAATGTACTCACAGGATAAATGTAAATATTATACTATCAGAATATAGATGATAAGAATGAAAAGGGAATAATGTATACTATGACTATACTAATGATCAATTAGTTTCTGATCTGCCAAAACTAATCAAGCAACATTAAAAGAGTAGAGTAGTGTTGAATTGAAATAAAAATGTTAAGATTGTATCTATTTCGTTAGATTGTTTTTTTTTTGTTTTTTATTTGAATGTTCCAATAATGTAGAGTGTTTATTAAAAGGTAAAGTGTCTATTTAATATAAGTTCAGATGCAAAGGACAATTGATGTTATGCACCTTTCAAAATACAAAAAAACAAAAAAAATTACACAATATAACCCTCTAAATTTGATTTTGTAACATTTTTCTAGGATAGGTAATTTTAGGATGTTGTGGGTAATTTGTGAAATTAGCCCTTAACTGTTATTGTTTTTTTTTTACTATAACGTACGATTTCAAGTTATTAAAATTAACTGAACTGTATGTGGAAAATTGAATTTAAAAAGAACTAGCGAGACTGAATTTTGTTTTTATTACATTGTTTAAAATGAATAGTCCCATTCATACATTCAATGTATGACTGTCAAGTTTGAGGGAACCACAAAACGTGTATTTCCGGCGTATAAAACTCGATATCGAAAATTTGACAGTCATACATTGACGATTGCAGTACTACCTAGTAAGAGAAATAAAAAAGTGAAAAAAATTTTTCTTCAAAATTTGATATTTTTACTGAAATGCCCTGAAATATATAATAAAGGTGGTGGGGGGTACATTTGATCAGCTTCTATGGCACAGATAAGGCTTGAAATAATTACATTTATTCATTAATTTCATTTAGCATTTTTATGAAAAATTATTAATAATGTTTGAAGAAAACTGTTGTTAATTCTTTGATCGAAACTTTAAACTGACCTGCATTTTAACTGAGTGTTCAAGTTTTAATATTCCAGGATTTTAATTTTTTGATATATACATTCACAAATATAAGAAACGCACAGTTTTTATTTTTGTTTATATCTCAAATGGGTGTCTCAAGGAGGAACCTCAATATGCCTATAGACATATTACCGCTGAAAACTCTGTTTTCAATAAAAAAAAAAACTTGACACTACCCCAGCAGTTTGAGAAAAAGTAAAAAAAAAAACTTCTAAACCGAAATGAGGCTGTGATTTTGTAAAAATAAACTTAAACATTTTTATTGGCGTACAAAAAAATTAAAAAAAAAATAGATATATAATTACCATTGTAATCTTTTTTTGGAGTATTCCAAAATATCGTATTTAAAAATCTAATGTTAATAATCTTTTATTAAAGTTTATCTAAAACCATGATTAACTAAAAGATGAAACCATATGTAACACATGTTTTTTCAATAAGGTATTAGCCCTCAATTACTATGTAATTGACATATTTTGTTATTAATTTAATATTATTTACGTAACATTAAAATTCTTGTAATTTTGGTCATATTTTGCCGATATATTACGACCGATTCCTTTTGTCTACGATTGAAATTATCTAGTGATTATGGAATTCTAATATGGATTAGAGATTTTTTACTTTTTGTTTGGGCAAACGGTATTTGTAATGTATTCCGCACGAAGAGCGGCATTACCCGAAAAGGCATTACTTCGAAAAAAAAGAACTCTGATGGTAGTATGAAGCCTGAGGTTCTTTGTTTATATAATAGAAACAAACACCCTCCAACATCATACCATTGAAACGTCGTTGGTGTGCTGTATTGTTTGTGTAGTAGTAGCGTGTAGCACGAGCGGTTTTGTAAAGGCTGGTGTGTATGTTTGAGGTAGAGATACAGGTATTAGATATAGAGAATAAGAACCAATTTTTAAATAAATGATTTAACTACGAGACATTAAATTAGTAAATTTACAAGATAATTATTAATTTTGAATCTTGAATTAACTTATAAATGCAAGGAAATAATTAACTAGTAACTAGATTGTTTGAAACTCAAATATTAACACTTAAAGTGGCACTGAATTTAAGAGAGCGATTCCTAATACAAGCGTTCTGGTTCAATGTCTAATTCAGGCTGCCTAATGAATGCCCTGGGCTAGGGGGGATTTTCTCTTACAAAACAGTTGGCCGAGTGGCACTGTATTACCCTAACGTATTTTTGTACCTTTGTCTCTTTAATAGCAATGACCTTAAATTTAGTACCTGACTCTAAATATATACTATTTTTGAAGGTAAATTCACTATTTATTTTCCAAAATTATTTCACTTAAACTAAATATTGTCAAAATTCACTAAACTATTTTTCAAAACTATTATTTTGCATCACATTGTTGCGCCACAGAAACGCCATACTACCACCAAAATACTATCAGCGTCTACTATTCAAAGTGATAAACTCCATCCAAATCTTTAGAAGAAGGATAACCAGATTTTGTATATAAAGGGTAGTTTCAGAAAATAGGCCGCTACAGTTAAAAAAATATCATCATACAATTAAAAATTCTGATGTGAAACACTCACACAACTTTCTCTTACTCCAGTTTTCAAAATTGTAATTGATAAATTTTTTTTACAGTTAGTATACCAAATTATTGAAATTCGTCGATATTTTTATGGTGAAAATCGAGAAAACTGAAAAAAAAACTATTCAGTAAACTTACTTCTGGTTATCTGATTTTCTTTAAACTCCAAATTTCACCAACATATTTAATTTTAATTAATATTATTTAGATGATAGAATTGTGTAATAAACTGAAATAGCACTTTAGAGGAAAACTCTTCCCCCACCCCTTCCCCAAAATGTGTCCTTAAAGTATTTTTCCGGAGAAATGTTTCAAATAAAAATTATAGATCTTTGTATGTGTAGATGATATACAAAGTTTGAAGAAAATCGTTAAAGCCATTTTTGAGAAAATTGGAAAAAAGTGAATCTATTCAATAAAGAGGTAGTTCCGGTTGAGGAATGGCGATACTGAAACGGAATGTCGAGTATGAACTTTCTGCAATTTTTCATTTTTGTGTTATGCGTCACATACATAGGGTAAAACACATTTCAAAGTTATGCCCTGTTATCAAAAATAGGAGATATATTAAAGAGTTATTGCTTATAAAACATATGTCAACTATTTACTTATTGTAAGAGAGTTTAATGTATGAAGTGGGAGATACCTAGCCGAAACCATACCCTCCCACCTCCTCTCTCATTTAAGGAAAAAAAAAAGCGACGGCGACGACTCCATCATCGCATCACCCCAGACCCGGATCCACCCCACCCTCATTGCCCATCATTGCTGGGCGTCTGTACTCGATATTCCAGACACCCTCTAAACCTAAACACTCACAACCATAAACCATTCATACCAATAAATACTTTCACACAAATTTGCTAAAAACCTATTTACAATAGCTAACTCATTCACACCAATATATATTCCCATCCTAATGAATACTTTCATACGTCAAAGTTCTACCTTAATCAATCCTTAATAAATACTTACACACATTAAAAAATCCTACCAACTAAACTACTCCGTACTGATTCCCGCTAATCACTCTCACACATATTAGATACAAATTGAGCCCCTTCTTTTCCCTTCATAACAAAACCATATGTCAACTACTATTATCTACAAAAAATGTTATTTTTCAAAATAAAGACATTCTCATTTATTTCAGAAACAAAATACAAATACACTACATTTGGCCGTCTCTCCTAATATGGTAGGATAGATGACGCACCATAGGTAGGAGACCTCTCCTCTGTGAAGGTAACATGGTTGATTGACATGAAACTTGGTAAACACTATGGCTACGAGTACAACTTTAACTATAGCGTGGAAATCTTTCAATTCAATTGCAATAATTATTATTATATTATTATAATAGGGGTGCCTAGTGGAATGGGACCTAAGCCTATATGGCTTTTATCCCCCCCGATACCCCTCAATTCAACCCCTTAAATAATCTTCCTGGGTAGCTTACCGGTCCCAAGATATCCTTCAACTCCAACTCACCCAGACAATCCTGCGAGAGTGGTACTCTCCCAAATATACGAAACCTAGTACCAGCGAAACGGGGACACTGACATAAGTACACCGTTTCCTAACTCTATCATCACAGTTCTGACAAATGGGACAAGAAGTCCTCCCTATATTAAGCAAGTGACTAGGCACCCAAGCATGTCCAGTGTAATGTAATTGGTGTGATATATGTTGTATGTTTGTAGTAGCTTGTGTAACACGAGCGGTTTAGTAAAGGGCTTGTGCGTATGTTCAAAGAGAAGAGAAGTAATAAGAAATAATTAAGAAAACACTGGTAGATAAAATTAAATATATTATCTTTAAAGAGATTTAAATTACTTTACAATATCACAGTTATATGCTTAATAAATCAATTGGTAATCTAGAATAAATGTTAATCTCTATCACTGGCACTGACTTTCAGAGAGCGATTCCTGATGCAAGTGTTCTAGTAGAATGTCTGTTTCAGACTGTTCTGAAAGAATGCCTTCTAATTGTGCTCAAATCCTCCCCTGTGAGAAAAAGGGGTAGACAATGCTAACAAGGTTCATGAACTCTTCCTGTAACTGTACTCCTCTACCTGGGTTACCCTTTTTGCCAACGAGCTTGCATTTTTCTCATAATTTTCTTAAAATTAAAATAGATATAATTTCTTGCATCCATCATACCAGTCACAACCAAGGTCCTCAGGCCTGTTCTATTAAGGGGCAGGAGGTAATCCGAAATCAATTGCAATAATATAGTATATAAAAATTTACTAATGCGTATGAAAATTCAGGTATACATCAGATATAGCTGATGCGTATAAATGCTCGTAGCACACAGAAGAATACACAAAATAACTGAAGGAATTTTGCAATACGTTCGCTTCTGATCTTTCCATTCCTGGACTAACTTCCATGACGCCACGTGGTGGCGGCAAACAAGCCTGCGGTGGCGGCAAAGCCTGCGTCTTTCCTCCTACCCCCGTCATCTCTCCTAGCTTTACCCCACATATTTACCATACACACAAAGGCATTTTCAAAAACCCATTTTTTCGGACTCAGGGAACCTCAAATCCGATGAAAACTCAATTTCGAAAATTTGACTGTAATACGTCTTTGTACCAAGAGTAAGAGAAAGTAAAAAATGTTTTTAGCGAAAGTCTGTGAGCAAATATGAGATTGAAAGATCTCAAGATTGGAAAACCGCAAGAAGTATAAACTTGATATTCCGTTTAGGTACCACCATCGGCTTTAGGTTTGGTCAAATTCCATCAACCTGGAAGTACACAAATTTGCTGTATGATTTTATTTTTCCAAATTTTCTCGATAATTGCACTAATGATTTTTCTCTAAATTTAGTAATTTATCTACACTCATAGGAAATTTTTTTTCTGGCAGATTCCTGGGAAACCAGCAACATTAAATCTTGCCTCTAAAGTATCAGTTCAGTATAATGTATGGTTCTAACACTTATATAATATGAAGATATATCAAATATATTGCTAGAGTTTTAATTATGAAGAAAACTGGTTACCCGAAAGTGCGAATACATTTAAACTTATTTGTGCTGACGTATTGTTGCATTTCTTTAAACTTATTTGTGCTGACGTATTGTTGCATTTCTTTAAACTTATTTGTGCTGATATAAACGGGTCACTGTTATTTGAAGCACTTTTACGGAAAAATTGATTCGATAGATGGTTCAGAGGAATCTTTGAGATTTTATGTAGGTTTAGTCGACGTTATTAATGCTATTTTCGGGACTTCAGTTTAGTCACTGTTAGTTACTACTTGAATAGATTATAACTATGTTAACTGCAGTATGAGAAAGTCATGTGATTTTAGATTTTTTAGTTAGTAATTTTGGAAATCTTGTCGACGCCAGTAGAGAGCCAATTTCTCCTCGCAAAACTTTCTGAAACTGTTTCTCTTTATTCTCCTCATTGCCGCTTTGTATAAGCTTTGCTCACAATCTTCACGATTTCTGTTCTATAAGAAATTACACCTGAGTGTAAGGATTTTTTCATTTCATGCTGAACGATTTGCGATGGCTATTTAAAATGAGAGGGGAATTATTATTTTTGAATTTTACACCCTGGTCTGAGCGAGAGATAGAACTCTGCTCACTGTGTAATCGTAGAGCCAAAGAGGATATAGTGCACTTTCTTGCAGAATGTCCTATATTAGCGTAGTTTCGCTTGCTCTACCTAGGTGTGAGTTCTCTTTCACTGCAGTCTCTCTTACGTGCCTTCTGAATTCATTGAATTGCAAGGGGTTAATTAAATACGTACGCTCTGCATGGTTCTATAGATATGAATTGGTACAAGAGTTCAATTTTTAGACAGATTAATTGCAACAAAAACAGTAATATTGCAGTTTGTTTGTTCTGCTTCTCATTCTTGTATAATTATATCATTGTTTCCATTTTCTATTCTGTTATATTTACATCGAAACCAAGAAAGAAATTAATCTCCTTTATATTAATTTTTCTTATTTGCCTTTTGAATGTTTACTTTTAATGCTGAAAATTGATCACATCAACCTCCGGCTGACGGATACTTATCCAAGCCGTATATAGTTTTGTTTTATTAGCAGTTGTATATTTGATTGTTTTCTTGTAATTTTGGAATAAAGTATATTATTATTATTATAAGCTTTGCTCTATTAAAGAACCTGCATATCTTCATTTTCGGATCTTAATTTTGAAAGGTTATCCACGCATCTCTATGATCATGATTGATCCTAATAACAGGATCTGGCCGGACTTTAAAAGTGCCTACAAAATGCACCGTTTATATAATCTAGATCTTGTTCTGACGCTAACCAATTGTCGCAGTACATATTTGGTTTCAACAGAATTTAGAGCAAATCACAGATTGGTGTTCAATTCCTCACAGGATTAAATCTGTCTTGGGTTCCTCCATCGTCAAGCCACTCCAAGCTGAACATAATCATCCTAGAAACGTGATAGTGGCTGCGGATTCTGTCTGGAAATGGAAGAGATATTGCGAGGTTTTCTAAGTAAACATTAATATTATTAGAGACATTTTCCTTGATAGCCTGCATCTTTTTGTGGCCATCGACCGGTTTCGGGCGTTCGCCCATCATCAGGATGTTTTTTGTCAAACAGTGTAGTAACATAGACTTGTATAGAGAAAATAGTGTATTAACTACTGTATTTGCTCTGTGCAAGTCTATGTTATTACACTGTTTGACAAAAACATCCTGATGATAGGCGAACACCCGAAACCGGACGATGACCACAAAAAGAAGCAGGCTATCACGAAAAATGTCTCTGATGCTTTCCAGCTTTGCAGAACCAACCACAACAATTATATTATTCTCTCCTATGATTTATTATAAAATTTTCTATGGATGACTATTTTTGTATGAATATTTTGTCAGACTTGAGAATCGGCAAGTCAACTCTGAATGTAACTGCATAACAGGTTCACTTAAGACACACTGATACTGTCATACTGGTGCGTTTGTAAAACTTTCATGTTGCTTTTTATACTGTTTTCCTAGCTAGAATATTATTAGCGCATCCTCTCTTGAGAACTACTGATTGCGCCTCAAACGTGATCTTGTTATATACTAACCAAACCTGACAATGATAAAGCCAGAGGTGATTCTTCAAATGTAAAACTTTTTTTTAATAGGTAAATAAATACATAATATATAGTTATTGTTGTTCCATAACAATTCAATTCAATAAAATATAGTTAGAGATAAATTCAACCACAAGATAGCAGTACTGGTAGGCATATTGTTTGTAAGAAAGGTGCATGTTGCAGGGAGAGTGTGGCTGTTTGTCTGGTATGAGAGATGAAAGTGGGGGCAGAACTTGGCGCAGAACGTAGTCACTGTGCGGGTCATGACCACCTAGTACAACATGTTACCGTCCGTTATATATGTGTTCGTCGCCTATCTACTTTTAGGTAAGTAATTGTGTATACTTTTATTTTCTTTTTTATAAATTACAATTCAATGAAAAGTTTAATTATTAAATTAAGGATCTTAGTAAAATATACAGTGGTTTCTTTATTAAAAAAAATGCTTGGCTGACTATTAAAAAAAAAAAAGTCGAAGAATATTTAATATAATGTATTAATATAAAAATACTTTCTCTTTCTTACTGGTTTGTTAAATATGTGAAGAACTTGTGAAAGAAACTTGTCACAATCCTTTCATCCATTACGTTGACTGCTGACTCACATTTACTAACAAATTTACGTGTACGCGCAATCCTGCAAAAAGTAGTGATCAAGAAAATTTCTAAAAATTAAAATTAAATTTTATTAAAAATATGGTGTAGTTATAAAAATTGAAAAATAATTAAGGAAATAAATATATAATATATATATATAGCGTTTACTTTAAAGTGTTATTTAAAAATAAAAAAAAATTAATTAACTAACACAATAAAGATGCATTGAGTTGTTTGAGCTATACAACAAGAGCCGCAGTGAAAGGTGATGTGGAGTGGTTAACACTTTCTATCTTGTCAGAAGTATTAAGACAAGATTCCTAAATCAATTCTTTTTTCTTTCTTACTCTACAAAACCACGGTAGATTTTATTCAAACATTTTTATTTTCTCTTACTCCTAGTAAGAGGAAGTATTGTAATCATGTCAAATTTTCAATATCGAGTTCCACCGGGAAATATCAGAGTTTTGAGGTCCCTGAGTCCAAAAAAAAGTGGTTTTTAGCAAATGGTCTGTGTGTCTATGTGTGTTATGTATGTGAACAGCATAGCTCAAAAACGAAAAATCGTAGAAAGTTGAAAAATTTGATATTACGTTTAGGTATCACCATGGGATCTGACGGTGCGTTATGTGTCGAATATTCCTCAACCGGAAGTACCACTTTACTAGTTGTTTTTTTTTACGTTTTTGCAATTTTCTCAAAAATGGCTCCGAAGATTTTCTTTAAACTTGTATATCAACTACACATACAAAGAGCTACAACTTTTATTTGAAACATTTCTCCAGGAAAATTCATTTTAAAGGCACTTTTGAGGGGGTGTGGGGTTAGTTTTCATCTTTACTGCTATTTCAGTTTATTACACCAATTCTGTCATCTAAATAATGTTAATTAAATTAAATATGTTGTCGAAATTCTGAGTTTGAAAAAAAAATCGGATAACCGGAAGTACGTTTACTTTACCACTTTACTAAATTATTTTTTTTCACTTTTTCGCAATTTTCTCAAAAATAGCTCAGAGGATTTTCTTGAAACTTCCTATATAAACTAAGCATACAAAGTTCTACAACTTTTATTTAAATCATTGAGGGTAGGGGTTATGTTTTGCTCTAAAGTGCTATCATAGTTGATTATACAATTCCATCATCCAAAGAAAATTAATTAAAAATAAATTGATGGCTAAAAATTCCGAGTTGATGGAAATCATTAAACCGGAAGTGCGCTTTTACTGGAAAGTTTTTTTTTTTTCAGTTTTCGACAAATTTCATTAAATTTGGTATACAAACTATAAAATTTGTATCAATTATAATTTTGAGAACTGGAGTAAGAGAAAGTTGTGTGAGTGTTTCACACCAGATTTTTTTTTTTTTTAATTTCGAGTTTTCACTGAAAATGCAGGTTCCTCTGAGTCTGAAAAAGTTGTTTTTAAAAACTGGTATATGTGGTTTAGAATAACTCAAAACGGAGAAAATCGCAGAAGGTCCAAAACTTGTTTATTTAGTTTAATTGGCTAGCATTGGGGACCCGGGGATAATAAGGTTTTGATCAAAATCGTTAAACCGGAAGTAACACTGAACTGAGTGGATTTCCCAGTTGTTTCTTTTGCGATTTTTTTAAAATTTGGAATAATATAATCTACACATACAAAGAGCTACAACTATTATTTGAAACATTTCTCTGGGAAAAATTCTTTAAGTAGGGGTTTTTTTTTTTAGTGGCAAGAGGGTGGGGTTATGTTTTCTTCTAAAATGTTATTTCAGTTTATTATATCATTTTATTATCTACATAATATTAATTATAATGAAATGTGATGTTGAAATTCGAAAATGGTTCATCGGAACTGAACAGTTTATTTTTTGTCATTTATTGGTATTGAACCCATGTTTTTGTGTAACTTTCTCCATGAAGACACAACGAATTTCATTAAAACTCTTTTATTAACTAACAGTACATACAACGACCTATCACTTTTATTAACTAACAGTACATACAACGACCTATCACTTTTATTAACTAACAGTACATACAACGACCTATCACTTTTATTAACTAACAGTACATACAACGACCTATCACTTTTATTAACTAACAGTACATACAACGGCCTATCACTTTTATTAACTAACAGTACATACAACGGCCTATCACTTTTATTAACTAACAGTACATACAACGGCCTATCACTTTTATTAACTAACAGTACATACAACGACCTATCACTTTTATTAACTAACAGTACATACAACGACCTATCACTTTTATTAACTAACAGTACATACAACGACCTATCACTTTTATTAACTAACAGTACATACAACGACCTATCACTTTTATTAACTAACAGTACATACAACGACCTATCACTTTTATTAACTAACAGTACATA
>JAAEAF010001098.1:0-200586 GCA_011037195.1 Triatoma infestans | reverse complement strand
ACCTTTGGTGCTGTACGAATAAAGTATCTATCTATCCATCTATCTATCTATCTATCTAGCCTGCCTAAGTCAGAGAGTAGTCTCTGTTAACCAGAGAGGGCCTCTCTTCTCTCTGCTGTGGTTGCATTCTCTTTGCTGTGGATGGGTGCTTATCATATACAACCATACAACTGTACACCAGTCATCGCATCATGTCATATCTCTACTCTCACCTTTCAATCTATCATTTTCATTATAAAGCCCAGTGCAGTTAGTGTAAACTTAGCTACATTATATTAGTGTCAGCATATCTCGTTCATTTAATCAAACCTAATTTCTTTCCTCAACAACCCCATTATAGTAACAAAGTGCAATATCAACGTTACACCTAGACTCTCTCTTGATACACCAAAGTTTAAGTGCTAGCATTGGGGGGGGGGGGCCGACAGTGAGGTTTGATATCAAAACTGGTCAATCAGATATACACTGAACTGAATAATTAAACTTGGAATAACTACACACTTATAAAGAGCTTTTATTTGTAACATTATTTTGGAGAAAATTCATTTAAGAAATATTTGGGGGGGAATGGTGGGGTTGTGTTTTCCTCTAAAGTGTTATTTCACTTTATTATATTATTCTATCATCTACATAATATTAATTACCATGAAATGTGAAGCCGAAATTCCTAGTTGGAAGAAAATTGGTTCACCGGAGTTACAATTATTTTGCTGAACAGTTTTATTTTATTTTTTTTTTTGTTTTCTTCAGTTTTCTGCGGCTTTGTCCATCCATAAAGACACCAACGAATTTAATTAAACTTGTTATACTAACCAAACATACAGAGACTTGTCACTTTTGTTTTAATTAATTTTTCGAATAAATTCATTTCAGGATGGTTGGGGTTACGGGGGGTAAGGTTATACTTTAAACAAAAAAGTAGTAAAATATTAGATAAATTAAGTTTAAGATAATAATGTTTAGATTCTCCTATTTATGTATATTTGACATAAATAAACACATCTAGTAAGAATTATAATATGCTTGATGAGAATTAGTCATTTATAAATATGTAAATTGTGGTAAGAGAAAGTAGCATGAGTTAATGAGTCAAAGATTTTTAATTAAACGCTTTTTTGTGATATTCTATTAACAAAAACACACACACACATTTTTTTTTAGTAGGGGGGGCCAACGCACTACGACCTTGATCAGGTCTATTGTGCTATGCCCCCTGGGTGCCACAGGCCTGCCCATAGCACCCGAACGGATGTCCAGTTGAATATCCGTTCTACAACACCTCCATCAGGTTAAGATCCCTGAGGAATCCTAATACCCTGACGGGATCTAGAGAGGGTATGTCCCCCTCTTCCACCTGGTAGCTGCCCAGGTTCCTAAACCTTCTCTGAGTGGCAGCCTCGCAGTCTGTTAGGAGATGTAGTGGAGTTTCCTCCAACTCCCCACAGAATCTGCATGAGCTGTCACTTTCCAAACCCAGCTTCACCAGGTGTCCTCTAAGTCGGCAATGCCCCGTGAGGAAACCCGTAAGTACGCGGAGCTTGTTCTTACTCAATCCAATGCAGGCCTCCGACCTCCGTTGGTTATAATTTCCCAAGCAGATCTTGGCCTGCCGCAACCTGGGGAGGGAGTACCAGAGTTGAGATCTCTTCGTCTCCTCCTCCTTCCTAAGTTCCTCTGACAGAAACTGGTCGCTAATCCCACAAAAAGGTTCCGGCCCCAGAAGTAGGGTCGTAGCGCCTATCTTGGGCGTCGGCCATCTCATTCCCTTCAATGCCAACATGCCCCGGTACCCACCAGAATGCAACTTTGTTCCTGCTGCCCAGATCGTTAAGTTTATCTAGGCATTCCCAAACCATTTTAGAGTTAATAACTGGTGCACCCAGAGCTCCAATGGCAGCTTGACTATCAGAAAGGATTACAATCTCCTGATTCCTGTATCCCCTATCGAGGTTGAATAGAACACATCTTCCGATAGCGTATACCTCCGCCTGGAAGATGCTGGAAATTTACCCATGGGTTCCGAGTGCTTGATCCTTGGACCAACTACCCCCGCCCCAGTCCCCTCGAGGGTCTTCGACCCATCAGTATACCATTTAATGGCATGTTCCTTGATGCCCAACAGAGCGGATCCCTCACTCCACTCGCTTTTGATGCCTAGCCTCGACGAAAAATTTTTAGTGAAGCTGTACTTCTTGACCATGCCTCTAGGGAGGTGCCAGATGAGGAAGCCCAAAGGTGAGAATACCAACTCTCTAACCCCCAGCCCTCCCCCCTCCTGAACCACTCCTAGAGATCCTAAGAAGAGCCCCCTTCGCCGCCCTTTCCACCACTACGTGCAAAGGTGACAGATTGAGAATAACCTCAAGCCCGGCGGTGGGGCAAGTTCTCGTAGCCCCCGTCATGCCTAAACATGCGAGTCGCTGTACCTTGTCAAGAGTTCTCCTGACCGATACTTCTTTGGTCTTTCTAAACCAAGCTACCGCGCCATAGGTGATAACTGGTCTCACCATCATAGTGTACATCCACCGTAGGATTCTCGGGGGGGCATCCCCAGGATTTGCCCGCCATCCTCCTATATATCATGAGGGCGCCCAACAACATAAATATATCTTAGTAGTATGTGACTACTTTACCAAATATGTGTTACTACATCCGGTTGAGGCAGGCCAATGCAAAGCCGAATAGTCAAGTTCATAGAAGACCAAGTCTTCCTAGTTTTTGGGGGCTCCAAAAGCGGTAATAACTGACAATGGTTCACAGTTTTTGAGTGCCGAATTCAAATCTCTAAGCATGTAATTTCATTAAGTTACTTACTGTTCTCTCTATATTATTTTATATTCCTGTTTTGCAAACTAATTCTTGGATTATTATTTATTATCATTGTTTTTTTTTTTTTTAATAAAATTGTTGCCTTACAAATAAATTCATGTCTTGCACAAAAAATAACAGTAAAATACACAGTAAAGAGAAAGAGAAAACATTCGCTAAAAACCTTCTTTTTTGGTTTTTTTATCATGCCCAACAGACTAGTATAAACTACAGAATAGTGGAGACATTTCACCGTAGGGCTTAGATACCTGACAGTATGTTTCTTTAACCTATTTATTTATTGCAATGGGAATGAAATTGGAAAATCCCTGCCAGGACAGTTAACACCAGTGCCAGAAATATGTTTTCTATTTATTTTTCTATAAATTCTGTTTTAGTACATAATTTATCTAAAAAAAAACAACATATTTGATTGATAGATTGTTTACATCAGGTTTTACTATAAAATAGTGCCTTCAATTCTTGTTTCTATAAGCTGTTACAACATAGCTTTACCACTAGCTCATATATGGATAAATAATATTTCTATCCGTATTTGTATGTATGTAATCGTATGTGCATTAATACTTTTGTTTAAAACTGCTGGGTTTATAATGGGAAATATAAACGAGAATAACGCAGTTGAAACTAATTCATATAATATTTGAATACTTCAAATGAACAAAAACATTGTACACTACATATAAACATATCACGAAAAAATCTGGTTTGAAACACTCACCCAACTTTCTCTTATTCCACAGTTTTCAAAATTGTAATTGACAAATTTTAGAGTTTATTATTATTATTATCCAACTTCGGGTGGGCCATGTCCCGGCACCGCAGCCAACAGAGGCTTATTGTGCCACCCCGATGGTTCCTAGTAGACAAACCCTCCCTCCTTAAGGAGTTTCAGGGCCTTCATCACCAGGTCGTTTTGAGCTACTATCTCCTCAGATCGCAAAGTACCGAAGGTTTCATACCTCAATCTGATTATTGCTACGCAATCGAACAACAGGTGGGAGGCCGTTTCCTCCTCTTCCTGACATAGTCTGCACAAGGGTTCCGCTCAAATGAGTCCTACCTTGTACAGATGTTTCCTGAACCTGCCATGACCCGTAAACAGTCCCGTCACCAGAGAAATCTGGCTCCTACTCAGACCAAGGGTCATTCGGGTTCTTCGTTTACACAGTCCTGGCATCATCCTTTTACTGTGTATAGCACCCGGGCTTCTCCTCCAGAGCTCTTCATGCTTACTGCGACCCCATTCTCTAATCGCTGCACGAATTGCTCCGCCAGTTATTCCCCAAGACCGGCTCTGGACCAATGAACGGAGTGTTAGCCCCGTTCCTGGCCAGTTGATCAGCTGTCTCATTACCCTCAACCCCTGCATGTCCAGGCACCCACAACAGCTGCACCTTGTTGTGCCTGGAGAGTCTCGACAATGCCTCTCGACATTCCTTAACCAGGGATGAGGTTGTTCTGTGACCTTCTAAGGCTTTCAGTGCAGCCTGGCTGTCCGAGCAAATGCGTATGACCGTGCCCCTTGGGGCTCTACGCAGATTCTCCTCGGCACAGACCTTAATAGCAAACACTTCAGCCTGGAATATCGTGGAATACCTGCCCAGAGGCTTCTCAATAGACACCTCTGGGCCCATTCCATACACTCCCGCTCCAGTCCCGCACTCCATCCTAGAGCCATCTGTAAACCACAGAGGCCCTGTCCGATAGAGTTTTTCCCACCCCTTGGGCCATTCCGCCCTAGAACCTAGGAACACCAGGAATGGTACCTCGAAGTTGTATGTTGGACACATGCTATCCTGGGCCATGTCTGTCACAGGGCCTGGGTTAACCTTTAGCAATATGTCCAAATGTTTGGCTAAGGAGCCGCACTGCCTCCAAAGACCATTTTTGCGCAGTCTATGTGCACTGGCCCTCGCCTCCGCTTGCACTAACAAGTGCAGCGGTGCCAAGCCCAGCAGCACCTCCAGCGCAGATGTCGGAGCACTTCTAAAGGCGCCCGTAATGAGGAGGCACCCCAGCCTCTGTACCCCACTGAGGCATCTCTTGGCTGTCTCCTGTTCCGTCTTAGGCCACCATACCACCGCGCCATAAGTTATGACCGGTATAATGGCCCGAGTATATATCCAGTGGGTCATCCTTGAAGTTAGCCCCCATGACTTCCCACAGGCCCTTGTAGCACAGCATAGCGACTTTTTAGCTTTCTGCACTATATATTCTAATTTTATAGTTAATGTACCAAAATTTGATGAAATTCGTTAGTGTTTGTCGAAAACTGAAAAAAAAAAAAAAAGTTCAGTAAAAGCGCACATCCGGTTTACTTATTTTCTTACAACTCGAAATTTTGATCATCTATTTCTTTTTCTAATTAATTTTGTTTGGATGATAGAATTGTATAAACAACTATGATGAAAATTTAGAGGAAAACCTAACCCCACCCCCACCCCTAAAAGTGCCCTTAAATGAATTTTCCCAGAGAAATGTTTTAAATAAAGTTATAGATTCTTTTTGTTTGGTTATATACGAAGTTTCATGAAAATTGTCGGATCCATTTTGTGAAAATACTCGCAAAAAAGTAAAAAAAAAAAAAAAAAAAAAACACTAGTAAAGTGGTTACTCCGGTTGAGGATTTTGACAGATAACGTACTGTCAGATCCCATGGTAATATTTAAACGGAATATATCAAGTTTCAACTTTTGTATGATTTTTTCGTTTTTGAGCTCTCACATATCGCTGTTCGCATACATACATACAAACAAACACACACACACACACACACACAGACCATTTATTTAAAACCACTTTTTTGGACTCTGGGGACTTCATAACGGATATCAAAGATATAGATCTTTGCATGCTTAGTTTATACACGAAGTTACAAGAAAATTGTCCCCAGAGTCCAAAAAAAGTCGATTTAGAAAATGAAGTGTGTGTATGTATGTGAACAGCATAACTCAAAAACGAAAAATCGTAGAACGTTTTAACTTAATATTCCGTTTAGGTATCACCATGGGATACGACAGTGGGTGATTTGTCAAAATTCCTCAACCAGAAGTACCCACTTTACTAGGTTTTTTTTTTTTTTTTTTACTTTTTTGCGATTTTCTCAAAAATGGCTCCAACGATTTTCTTGAAACTTTCTATATCAACTACACATATTAATTACTACAACTTTTATTTGAAAGATTTCTCTGGAACAATAATATTTAAGGGCAGTTTTGGAGGAAGGGTGAAGTTGGGTTTTCCTCTAAAGGGCAAGTTTATTAGACAGTTCTGTCATCTGAATAATGTTAATTAGAATTGAATATGTTTGAAAATAATCGGATAATCGGAAGTGCGTTATTTTACCACTTTACTATGATTGAAAATGATTGTTTTTTTTTCACTTTTTCGCGATTTTAACTAAAATGGTTCTGACGATTTTTTTGAAAATTCTTATATAAACTACACATACAAAGTGTACAATTTTTATATGAAACATCCCTTTGGGAAAATTCATTTAAGGGCACTTTTAGGGGTGG
Organism: Triatoma infestans; assembly: GCA_011037195.1. Lineage (NCBI taxonomy): Eukaryota > Metazoa > Arthropoda > Insecta > Hemiptera > Reduviidae > Triatoma > Triatoma infestans. The sequence continues at coordinate 194,236 of JAAEAF010001098.1, read as the reverse complement.
GGTGGGGTTATGTTTTTTCTCTAATTGCTGTCATAGTTGTATTATACAATTCTATGATCCAAACAAAATTAATTAGAAATAAATAGATGGCACAAATTCCGAGTTTCAAGAGAATTAGTAAACCGGAAGTCGCTTTTACAGAACAGTTTTTTTCAGTTTTCGACGAATTTCATTAAGTTTGGTATACTAACTATAAAATTTGTCAATTATAATTTTCAAAACTGGAGTAAGAAAAAGTTGTGTGAGTGTTTCACACCAGAATTTTTTTTTAAAGATATTGTTGACAAATTGTGTATAAATATGTTTATTCGAACGTATTTGAGTTTATGAGTTTCAAGTTATTTATAATAGGAACAAATTAAAAACGCATTTTTTTTTACTAGCGTAATTTTTTAATAAATGAAATAAATGGTAAAAATATTTTGTCTTCCCATTGCCTTTCAATACTAACTACCTAGGCATTGATATCATTCTTACCGCTTTGCTCCGCCACTGAATATGTTGGTAATTATTAATAAGAGCAGGGGCGGGTGTTGGTGTAGTGGTTATGAGCGTGGACTTGTAAGTGGGAGGACGCCAGTTCGAGTCCAGCGTATGACTACTAAATTTTATATTTGTTTAAAAAATGTTAATAGTAAAGTAGATGCTTCCGCCCCCGTCCACGACACCTAATTTGGTAGTTGGACGTTAAGCCCGCCTGAAAAAATAGGCATTACTATTAATAAGAGCGCGCTAATGTCGGCAGGGTTTGAGGCTCTAAGAAACACTTCTAAGGCGCTTGTAACCGGACTAGTTAGACAAGGATTGTCTTATGAAACGCCTTTGGACGAAACAGGCTCTAATCAAGAACTTATTTTAAATTAACGCAGAAATGTTGGAAAAAAAAAAAAATCTGTGAAACACTCACACAACTTTCTCTTATTCCAGTTTTCGAAATTGTAATTGATAAATTTTTATAGTGTACCAAATTAATGAAATTCGTCGGAGTTCGTCGAAAACTGAAAAAAAAATTTCAGTAAAAAGCTCACTTCCGGTTTATTAATTTTCTTGAAACTCGGAATTTTAGCAATCTATTTATTTCTAATTAATTTTGTTTGGATGATAGAATTGTATATCAACCATATGATAGCACTTTAGAGAAAAACATAACCCCCACCTCTCCCCCAAAAACCCCCCCTTAAATGACTTTACTAGGAGAAATGTTTCAAAATAAAATTTGTAGCTCTTTATATGTGTAGTTCACCATTGCTAGTTTAAAGAAAATCGTTGGAGCCGTTTTCGAGAAAATATCAGAAAAATGAAAAAATACATTTCAGTAAAAACACACTTCCAGTCATCCGATTTTTTTCAAACTCGGAATTTCAACAACACATTCTAATTCTAATTAATATTATTCAGATGACAGAATTTATATAGTAAATTACAAAAGCATTTTAGAGGAAAACCTAACCCGACTCTTCCTCTCAAAAGTGTCTTTAAATTAATTTTTCTAGAGAAATGTTTCAAATAAAAGTTGTAGATTTTTTTGTATTTATAGTTGACATAGCAAGTTTGAAGAAAATTGTCGGAGCCATTTTTTTGAGAAAATCGCAAGAAAGTGAATAAAAAAACCATTAAGTAAAGTGGTACTTCCGGTTGAGGAATTTTGGCAGATAACCTACTGTCGGATTCCATGGAGATACCTAAACGGAATATCAAGTTTGAACTTTCTACGATTTTTCGTTTTTGAGCTATGCTGTTCACATATACACACACAGACAGCACCCAGACAATTTTCTGAAAAATCACTTTTTTGGGCTCAGGAGACTTCAAAACGAATATTTCCGGTGAAAACTCAATATCGAAAATTTGGTATGATTACAATGAATCCTCTTACTAGGTGTAAGAGAAAGTAAAAAAAAAAAGAAGGTAATTCTTCCAAGCAATAAATATTGGAGTTAACAAAAAATTGTGAGAGTCTATTTGAGGAAACTTCCTAATATGGTTAATTGTATTCAACAATAACATTTCTTTTTGCCAGATCCGAATTCACTTGGGAACTCTAGAAGTCAAAAGATCTGAAATTTTTCAATGAAAACTTAATTTCGCATAACACAGGCACAACTGTGACATTTCTTCAGCAGTAAATTCCTAAGCAATAAAAAGGAGTTTTTATTTTCATTATTTATTTATTTATTTTTAGGAATATATTGTTTTTTCATACATTTAAATAATATGGATAAATGAATTTGAATTATTTTAATATTCCTTTCGTCCCCCAAGTTATAGAAAATTCCATCTCAACCTAGATTCAAATAAAATCCATTAGTACGCACCTGTTTTCTAGAACCATTCCAGAATCCTCCTAGACGTCAAAAATAGACAGTGGCCTCGCGATCTCCTCTCTGACTCCTGTGTAGTGTTACCATTGGATAACTTCTCTCTACTCTCAGTATTTTGTAATATTCACAGTGATCATTGTTACTTAAAGCACTTTTGCGCTGATTATAGTGTAGTGGAATTGTTCATTGGATGATCTGATCCCACCGTGATACTACAAGATGTAGTGGAATCGTTTAATGTGATTCCTGAGGTATGTAGTAGATGTCTTGAAGAGGGCGGAAGTTACTTTAGAGATTTTTGGAAGTTAGTGCTCGAAGTATTAACACGGATTTTATAAAAAATAGACTGTATCTGAACAATAATTTAAACGTAAAAAAAGGTAACTATTAACAAGAAATACTTAGAAATAAATAGAAGATAAATGACTAATAATTTAGAATGATTAAGATAAATGAACTAAGATGCACAACTAAAGAGAGAGATAAGTATAAAATAAAAACTGTATAGGGACACGTAAACTGCTGCTCGTATATGAAGACGTATTGAAGTATAATCGTATAATCCTCCCCTCTTCCAATGGGGCGAGTTTATATATTAGCGTTGGACATCTGCCCTAGTGTGCGACCTTGGTTAGTTTGGTGACCACCGATTTAGGTCAGTGGCCAGCCTTAGCGGAGCTTGCTTTGATGTGAGGATATTTACCCTTGGTTTGTTTGTTTGCCCGCGGCCTTGTCTTGAAGATAGCAGCTGGCTGGGCCACTAGTTATAAATTATTCTTTCTTTGTTATCAGTTGTGAAGGTTTCACATTGCTATGACTTTGCCATGTCATTACAATAGTAAATAAATGAATAATTAAAAACAAAAAAAAAATTATATTTGGCAAGATAATTAATGAAATTTATTTCTTCCAGGGCATAGGAAATGTAGAGAATTATGGCCTAATGAAGATATTGAAAAATCTTATAATTTACTTTTAGACTTTTTATTACTTGTTATACCATTAATTGTAATGGGAACAACATATACTCTTGTGGCGAGAACACTTTGGAGAGTTTACACAACACATAATCCAGGTTTGTTTTAATTTATGTACTTTATCTAAGTCAAAAAGTATTTTATATAAAATTACTTACAAAGGAAAACGAATTTCCCCTCCAAAAAAAAAAAACAACAAACAAACCATTGAGCTCATGTTTTTAGTAGATCCTTGTGGGGACAAAGCTGAAGGGTAAGGATCTAGAAGCAGTAGATAAGTTCCCAGCATTTTCCAGGTAGTTGGAAGGTGTGTCCATGTCAACGTCGACATGAATTATAGAAATCAGATTATGATCCCATCAAATATGATAGTTAAGCCAATAAGAAAGCATACAGAGTTCATGTGTTATTAGTTCTAAAATATCTAACCCTAGCCTGACATCCAAGAGTACTTTTTAAACCAATAAGAATTTAATCAATTTCAATTTTCGGATAATTTCATTTTAAATTACATCAAATAAAAATATATTTTAACTTCCAGTTTTTCTTTTGCGATATCTCAGGCAAAATACTTTCGCATTTTATTATATTAGAGTTTAGACAAGCAACAACTTTTCTCCGAGCCTGTCAAACTGAATTTTTCCCAAGTTTTATTTGGGCGGATTGCTGTTTTGAATATTACTGTATTTAAAGATTACTAAATTTAAAAATTAAGTGAATATCAGAGATATTTTCCATGATAGCCTGCTTCTTTTGGTGGTCATCGACCGGTTTCGAGCGTTCACCTATCATCAGGATGTTTTTGTTAAAACAGTGTGATGTTAAAACTGGAGTATATTAACTGAATTTACTCTGTGCAAGTCTTATGTTATCACACTGTTTTGACAAAAACATCCTGATGATGGGCGAACGCCGATGACCACCAAAAGTAGCAGAAAATATCACGGAAAATTCTCTGATGCTTTTCAGCTATGCTGAACCAACCACAAACGAAATAATGCTGTCTTTTGCCACACAACATTATCATATTACACAAAACTTGTCCATAACATAGTTGAAAGTAGAGGTAAGTATTTATGTGACTTATTTTTGTTGATAATGTGACTCACTATCATCTCCCAAAATGTTTTATTGTGCTGCGTTATTTTTATTTTATAATTTCATATGAATGTTAAATAATAATTACTATTATGTTGATAATATCATCAATCATTAAGAGGGAAGGAAATAGCTAAGTGGTGGAATTGGACTCCCACGCGGAGGATCCAGGCTCGAGTCCAGCTGTGCTGCTGTTAGATTTTCTCTTACTAGTAGCCTCGGTGATGCACTCGGTGTTGTCTGTAGCGAGAGAACACTGTCCAGAGGCTGGCAATGCACTGAGAAGGCTCCGGGCGCCAATGAGCATAGATGTTGATGCGCCTTAAATTAAAAAAAAAAAAGATCGTTAAGAAAGATCATTAAGAGATAATATGATTAAGTAAAGTATTACTTTTAATTAAAATTAAGGGTTAGAATAACAACATTTTCAAGGAGATCCCGTGCAGAGGGGGTCCTGTTGTGTAGGGCCCTGTAGTGGAATCGTTTATTGGATGATCTGATCCCCCCGGGATACTACAAGATGTAGTGGAATCGTTTAATGTGATTCCTGAGGTATGTAGTAGATGTCTTGAAGAGGGCGGTAGTTAGTTTAGAGATTTTTGGAAATTAGTGCTCGAAGTATTAACACGGATTTTATAAAAATAGACTGTATTTGAAGAATAATTTAAACGTAAAAAATGGTAACTATTAACAAGAAATACTTAGAAATAAATAGAAGATAAATAACTAATAATTTAGAATGATTAAGATAAATGAACTAAGATGCACAACTAAAGGTAATAAGTATAAAATAAAAACTGTATAGGGACGCGTAAACTGCTGCTCGTATATGAAGACGTATTGAAGTATAATCGTATAATCCTCCCCTCTTCCAATGGGGCGAGTTTATATATTAGTGTTGGCCACACTCACACCAAGACATCTGTCCTAGTGTGCGACCTTGGTTAATTTGGTGACCACCGATTTAGGTCAGTGGCCAGCCTTAGCGGTGCTTGCTTTGATTTGAGGGTATTTACAGTTGGTTTGTTTGTTTGCCCGCGGCCTTGTCTTGAAAATAGCAGCTGGCTAGGCCACTAGTTATAAATTATTCTTTCTTTGTTATCTGTTGTGAAGGTTTCACATTGCTATGACTTTGCCATGTCATTACAGCCCTGCGTAGAACTGCAGAAATATTGCTTACAACCTGGGCTTCCTAGAGTAGAAATACTTCTGTCTACTACTAAGTAGAAATAAAAATTGCTAGCATATATTTCTGGCTGACCGCAGCATCTTGGGGGGGGGGGAGCATTTAGTAACCGTCAATCGCAACATTTTGCTTGTGCCGATGATGTAGTTGCCATCGCAAGATCGGGCAGCTACTCTAAAAGATTCTCTAAGAGACTAAATATATGTTGACCATTAGAAGATTAAGAAAATTCGGCGACTTAATGGTTGATGAGTATCGCTTTAAGACTGTAAAAAGAATTTAGATACCTGTGGGGGGGGGGGGGTAGAAGAAAAAGCGAAAGTAACCGACAATGCTCAAACCACGTCCTATCAAACTTTTACACTTTCATTGCATACATTTTACCTGAAAACTTGACTTTAGATGGTTCTGAAGAATCTTTGACCGTTAGGTATACATGAAAACTTATTTTTTTTTGGAATTCACAGCAGCTTTGCTTGGTGGACTGTTAATACTTCAGATGGGGTAGTCCACTGTTTCAAACAAATTTTTTTTTTTTTTTTTTTGCCACACTAGAACTTCTTGTTTAGCGTGGGGACCATTTATCTTTTACATACACTTCAAATCTTATGACTTATTTTCATTAATTATTATGTTATAGGAAATAAAATGGGTTTAAAAGATAACAGAGTAACATGGAAATCAGACTCCAAAAGTAGTCCACATTTGAGAAGATCAAACACTGAGAAAGCATTGAAAAAAAAGAGAAGAGTTGTCAAAATGTTATTTGCTGTGGTTTTAGAATTTTTTATATGTTGGACACCATTATATGTTATAAATACGGTGAGAAAAATATATACATTTTTTTTTTTTTAATAATTATAATTGTTTGTAAATTTATAATTTTTTTTTTTTTTTTGCAGATTACATTATTTGCACCACAAACAGTTTATGAAAGATTGGGTTATAAAGGAATATCATTTTTACAATTGTTAGCTTATTCTTCAAGTTGTTGTAATCCTATTACATACTGTTTTATGAATTCAAGTTTTAGAAGAGCATTCCTTAAACTTTTTGGTTGTCTTAGAGAGGAAAAAGTAACCAGCTGACAATCATTGAAATTTAATTCATCCAATCGAAATGTAAGTTTTTATTTTATTTCACCAAATTTAATTCACAGAAATTTTGTAAATTATTTTCTATTTTATTATTTATAATAATCATTATATTGGCAAAGTTAATGATGCAAATAATTTAAAAAAGAAATCTAGCGTGAAACACTCACCCGTGTATTTCTTGCTGCAGTTGAATTGACAAATTTTTTTTTTTTTATACTGGCATATTTTTATTTGCAATAACCATAGAGTATTGAAGGGCGCCTTCCACTGCGAGCGAAGCGGGCTCCGTTCGGTCTCCGTTCAATTCGCAAAGGTTTATCTTCATGTAAGTGCTTCCACTATGAAAAGAGTAAGCGAAGCGGACTGAACGAGTATAAAGAGTTACAAAAGTGGTCGCAGAGTTGAGCGGATTTGGGACGGACTCCGTTCGACTCGCAACGCCAAATCTTATAGAAGCGCTTCCACCAATAGATGAGTCAGCGGAGCGGAGTGAGCGAGGAAAAAGGAGCCGTTGTGTCACGCTGTGCAATGCTAGTTTTGAACGGTGTCCGCTAGCCCTTCCCTACCTCCCTCCTTACTTATGCGCGCCTTCCACTGCGAATATCTTTTTCAGCTCATTCTTGAACATGTTCTGTGACTGCAGTAACGTAGTGTATTTGAATAAAATGGAGCTTTTTATTGAAACAGTGCGACAATACCCTTGTTTATGGAATACCAGCGACAGAGATTATCATTTTGTAAATCGTAGAACATCCGTAGTAAATCGCTTTGATAGGTCTCTCTCTAATGTGGTATGGTAGCTCACCCAAAATCTTGGTTTGTTACGCTTCTTATTCTTATACTATGGAGTAGCAAGCATTTACTTATCGTATTTATATAGTCATCATCACTGGAATCGTCTGGCATTATTACTAGAAACAAAAAACGAAAAAGAAAACTTCAACCACGACTTGCTCGATCCAACTGGCTATGATGAACTAACTGGTGACCATTCAGTCCGCTAATAATGGAAGCATCAACCCCTTCCATCTCATTTCTCGCTTAGCTCAATCCGCTAGCAGGTTTCCGAATCCGCTGACAATGGAAGACAAATACCTCTTTTATGTAAAACTCTTTTTAGTGGAAGGTCAAAACTATTTTACTCCGTTTCGCTCAGCTATTTCATGCTCATTACCCTTTTGCAGTGGAAGGCATGCTTAAGTATGGTGAACATGTTGGTTTTAATGGAGTTGATGAGGAGAGAAATTAGGTTTGATTAATAAGACGAAATATGAAGACACTGTTATAATATAAACTATAAGTTTACACAAACTGCACTGGACTTCTAATGATTTTATAGAATAAAGGGTTAGAGTAGAGTTATGACACGATGTGATGTATATGATTGAATCTGATAGATAGATGTCTAGATCTCTCACTGGCTTATATACAGATTCTCCCTACTCTAGCCTGCTTAAGTCAGAGAGTACCAGAGAGGACCTCCTTTCTCTCTCTTAATTCTCTCGTCTGTCTGCTTTCTCTTGCTGATCTAATTCTTTCTTGCTATTACATTGGTTAACACCCAAAACAGCTAACTCTTGAGTGTAAATGTGTTGCTGGCAAAGTACGAAACTCAGGTACTGTATAGAATGGAAATTGCTGTAGGAAAGGCATTTCATACATTACCCCTAGCTACTTTAGGCAAAAAAAAAATATCTTTTTATTTCATACTTGGGCTAGGTATTCTATACATTGCCTAGGCATTCTATACAATGTCTATGTTGTCTTAATTAGTAAAATGTTAGGTTTCATTTCCTAAACATAATAAAATACTCCTAGTAAGAGGAAGTATTGTAATATTGTCAAATTTTCGATTTCACCGGAAATATCCGTTTTGAGGTCCCCTGAGTCCAAAAAAAAAAGTGGTTTTTAGCAAATGGTCTGTATGTGTGTGTGTTATGTATGTGAACAGCATAGCTCAAAAACGAAAAACCATAAAAAGTTGAAACTTGATATTCCGTTTTGGTATCACCATGGGATCTGACAGTACGTTATCTGTCTAAATCCCTCAACCGGAAGTACCACTTTACTAATGGTTATATTTTACTTTTTTGCGATTTTCTCAAAAATGGCTCCGACGATTTTCTTCAAACTTGGTATATCAACTACACATACAAAAAGCTACAACTTTTATTTGAAACATTTCTCAGGAAAAATTCATTTAAGGGCACTTTTAGGGGAGGGTTGAGGTTATGTTTTTCTCTAAAGTGCTATCATAGTTGATTATACAATTCTACCATTCAAACAAATTTAATTACAAATAAATAGACGGTTAAAATTCAGAGTTTCAAGGAAATTAGTAATGCGTAAGTAATTAGAAATGCACTTTTACTGAACAATTTTTTTTTTCAGTTTTCAGCAAACTCCAAGGAATTTCATCAAATTTAGTACACAATCTCTAAAATTTGTCGATTAACATTTTGAAACCTGGAGTAAGAGAAAGTTGTGTGAGTGTTTTCTCACCAGATTTTTTATTATGTATTTTGACTATTTTAGGTTTCCACGGTCATTTTACATTATGCTTGATCGCTCCAAGATGAAACGACCTTGAAGAAGCTCATTGCAATATGGGCGAAACGTCGGTTTCTAGCACACTCAAGTGAAACTCAATTGTTTTTCATTTCAAAGGTCAAGTTTGTTTTATATTTTCTTGTTTATTAGCTCGGGGGCGCGGCCTTATGCCGGCTGTGTCTCTAGCGTACACCATAAGCTGGGCCCTGGTTATAGCCGTTTTCTAAAGAAAATTGCAAAAACTGACAAAAAAAATAAATAATAAATTGCACTTTTGATTGATGCATTAAGCTGAAATCTTCGTATCAGTTGCGGTGATGTGGGACCTAAACGGAATGCTAAGTCAAATTTGAACATCTTACAAAATTGGAACTTTTTATTCGCCCTCACGTGACCTCAAATACATGTATTTCTGGTGGACTTGAATTTTAAAAAATTTGACACGATCGATAAATGGCACAAACCTCTTACAGAATAAGAGAAAATAAAAAGGATTTGAATAAACTGTGATTAACAATTGATAATTGGGCCTTCACATCAGATTAATTTTACAATCGACACGTAATAAAGCTTATAAATATAATACAAGTTTTTGTTTAGTTATCGACAAGTTCTCATTGTTTAAAAATCATGCAGTTTTCACTAAAATTATTATAGAAAGAAAATTTCAGAATATAATGGTTTAATAATATAAGTTACTAAAATTTCATTTAATTTAATCCAAAAATTCAGCAACTTCTTTAATCAATAAACCTATAAGTTCATGTTGGTATTTACTCTTAACATTTCAAATATCTGGTAAGGTACAATGTGTCCCGCAACCTCTTCTAAAGTACATTTCATCACGTCCACTAGATCATAGGTCAGTTCATCATCACAAGGGAGACTATATCACATATACCACCTCACTTCATCACACTCAGATTGTATCACATAAATCTAGGTTTATTTATTTATTTTTTTCATTTTATTAGCGAAGTTATATGTATGTGTCTATTTTTGAGTGAACAAAATAACTCAAAAATGAAAAATAGTAGGAAGCTCAAACTTGGTATACGGTTTGGGTATTACCACTGCATCTGACACGAAGATTTCGTGCAAAATCCATTAACTAGAAGGGCGAGTTTATTGAATTTTTTTTTTTTTTTTTTTTAGTTTTTCGCGGTTTTCTTTAAACTTCGAATACTATTTACACACATAAATGCCAATCATTTTTATTTAAAACGTTGAAGTTTCCTTTAAAGTACCACTTCAGGGCAATGTATGGTTTTTTTACCATCTATATAATATTAATGTGGAATATGTGGATGGGTCCGTAATGCTTAACATCGGGTATTTTATCCGTCGTAGCATGCATATTTATTTTGTTTCTGACCGGTTTCGGATTTTCATCCATCGTTCGAGTAAATCTATCAATTTCGTGCAAAGAGTTCATTTCAAACGCAATGCTTTCGTTTCACTCGACACTTGTGGTTGGTAATAAGTGTCGAATGAAACGTAAACATTGTGTTTGAAGTTAACTCTCTGCACGAAATTGCTAGATTTACACTTTCGATGAATGAAAATCCAAAACCGGTCAGGAACAAAATAAATATGCATGCTACGAGGGATAATATACCAAATATTAATGTACATTAGTAATCTTGCTAGAATTCCAAATTAGAAGAATCTCTGGAATACGGAAATACCGTTTTACAGAATACGTTTTTTTCGAAAACGGTTACCGTGATTTTTTTTTTTTTTTTGGAATGCTTGCTGCACAGCTAAAAACGTATTTTTCTGAAAAAATTAATTTTTGAGGGAGGGAAGTCTGTCACTCAGGTTAAATTTAAATTTGTTCAAGCTTTTTTGATTTTGACATAGAGTAATCCATATAAAGCCGCTCAGGTATACAAATAAAATTCTTACCACCATTTTTATGCCCTGATAATAATAACAGTAGTTAAGCGGAAGATTACTTTCGGAAAGATTAAAGTAAACTATCTGAACACACAGATTTATTATTATTTGTACTTACAATATCATATTACATAAAACAGAACAGTACACACTGGGAAAGAGACAGTGTTACCAGGTGTTAACGACACAGTGTTGCCACTAAATAGGAAAATGTTCGGTAGTTTAGTTTTTCAACATGGCCCAGCTCCACTAAACATTTTTATACATTTTTTTTTTAAAAGGAAAATTTCTCGATTAAATTGTAATAATTAATTTAAGCGGAAGTTGTGTAAAATTTATACGTTCTGAAGAGAGATCAGAGGTCTTTCAATTAATCCCAATAAGACCCAGGCGATTTTATTTACTAATAGGAGGAAGATCGTAGGATTAAAACCTCCTAGGTTATTAGGAACGTCTGTTCAGATTTGCAAATCGGTGAAGTTTCTTGGGGTGGTTCTTGACAGTAAATTAAGTTGGTCGGAACATGTTAAGACACAGCATCAAAAGGCAATTATTTCCATTTGGCAATGTCGAAGAATCGTAGGTAAAAATTGGGGGTTTACTCCCAAGATGATGTTTTGGATTTATTGTATGGTTATTAAACCTAGGTTATTACATGCGGCTGTGGTGTGGTGGCGTCGCATTGAGATAAGATCCGCTAGTCTGCCGATTGAGAATATTCAACGCTTGGCTTGTCTGACGGTGACTGGTGCGATGCGGACCATGCCACCGCTCTTTGTAAAGGTGAAAACTGTGGCAATGAAAGCCTGTTATAGGATTTAACGAGGAGGTTTCTGGCAGAGTAAGCGATTTGGTCATTCCACCATTCATCGCGTGATGCTTCTGAAGGTTCCTGTTACAGGTTTTCCTTCTGATAGAATGTTGAAGACATTTGTTTTCGAGCATTCTTACAGTGTCAGGTTACCTTCTGGGGAAGATTGGTCAAGATTGGGTCCGTCTGGGGTGATAGCTGATAATTACTTCCGGTGTTAAACGGACGGTTCCAGAATAGATGGTAGGTCTGGAGCTACGGTCTATTTTGAGACCGGAGGTTTATGCTATTCTTTGTTGTATCTTGGATGAGGAGGTACGTAACACTAACTTAAAGGTGTTTGTATCTGCTCGGAAGAGGTTTCTAAAAGACTGGAAAGGTTTCTTCTCTGAAGGATGTGCTTCTAGTCTGGGTGTCAGGTCACATGGGGATTTTTGGGAATGTGGAGGTGGATAGGTTTGCCAAATTAGGCGCCTCTCTCCCTTTCATTGGTCCCGAGCCTACTGTTGGCGTGTCTTCTGGCATATGTCTGTCAAGCTTCCAGACATGGACAGCTTCACAGCATTCATCCTTATGAATGAGCTCAGTTGGTTTTCGGCAGTCCAAAATGCTCATCGGGTGTCCGGACAAGGCCATTAGTAAGACGTTGCTGTGTTTTTCACGGAGCTCTCTCAGGCATCTGGTTCATTGCGTGGACATGTGGTTTAAGGAGACATCTCTATATAATGGGGCTCATGCCGGATCCATTTTGTAGAATCTGTGAGACAGAGGAGGAAACACCCATCCATCTTATGACTGATTGCCTGGGTTGTGAGGAAACTAGGTTTGGGACCTTTGGACGGAATAGGATATCTGTGGAAGAGCTTAAGCTATTTCCGCTTAAAGTTATTGTCCGATTTATTCGGACTGCGGTGAATCTTAGATGGATTAGATCAGGATCTGGATATTTGTTCTAGACCCCGTTTTGTTGTAGTTTTTCTAGGGGTAGCTATATGGGCCCAAGTGTGGCTTTGGATAGCGTAGGGTTTAGTCCCTCCCTACAGACAAATAGTAATAATAATAAGTTGTGTGAGTGTTTCACACCAGATTTGTTTTTTTTTTTAATCATTCGCAAAATATTACACAAATCTAAATCGTAAATTTACTGGCAAGTGGATCAATAATCAAGATACCATTGTTTTGGCCTAACCAGATTTCACTCCAAAGGGATTATACTCCACAGATTCGTTTTCCTCTGGGGATATGTATACGTGCCTAGAGTGAGATTTTTTACTTCCTTCCACTGTTGGTAATATGATGTATTTTTTTGTTTTTTCTCCTCAACAGTGCCAATTCTGAGGAGATTTTCAGCATGTATCATATTACATAATGCAAACGCTAAAATACCAAAATAAACAGATGTTATTATTCATAGAGAACATACAGAATTGAAAATAGGGGATAAATTCAATTACGGTTGGCCTTCATGCGGTATGACCCACCGCTACCTATATTATTAACCCACGCTTAGAGCATTATCAATTTTAGTCGTAAATGAATTACAACTAATCCGCTTAATATGTTCTCTTTTTACTCCTAGGAATTCGTTTAGGATGGTTTTCGCGCAGAATCTATCAACCATAAGTGCGAATTTCCAGGGTTTTTTTTTTTACAACTTTTCGCGATTTTGTCGAAAACAACTTCAACAATTTTCTTCAAACTTCGTTTACTACTTACATACATAAATACCTATCAGTTTTATTGGTAACATTTTATCAGGAAAATTGATTTTTTGGGGATTCTGAGGGAACACTAGCGTTATGCTTTCTTTTAATTACTACTTCAGTATATATGGTTTTACCACCTGCATAATATTATACACATTAGAAACATTGATAGAATTCGAAATTTGAAGAAAATCGCTTAACCAGAAATGCGATTTTACAGGATAGGTTTTGGGGGGGGGGGGGGAGATTTTCTGAAAACGGTTGCCACGATTTTCTTTAAACTTGGAATCTTGCTGCATAGTCAGAAACTTATCATCTTTATTTTAACATTTCGGGGGGAGGGGATTGATTTTAGAAGGGTTATTATATTATTATTATTATTCAAGGAAGGGGAAGGCAAAACCCTACGCTATCCAAAGCCTCCCTGGGCCCATATAGCTTCCCCTAAAGAATAACAACTACTGGGTCTGGAACAAAAGTCCAGGCCCAGGTTTTACCCATCTAAGTTTCACTACAGACCGAACAAATCGGACCAAAACCTTAAAAGAACATAGCTTAAGATCCCCTACCAATATCCTATTCCGGCCGAAGGTCCTAAACCTAATCTCCTCACAGTCCAAACAATCCGTCATTAGATGCATGGGTGTTTCCTCCTCCGTCTCACAAACTCTACAAAAGGGTCAGGCAAGTTCCATTGTATAGAGATGTCTCCTAAGCCACAATGCCCAGTGAGGAAGCCAACCAGATGCCTGAGAGGGTCCGTGAAAGACATCGGATCCCGCTACTCAAAGCTCCGTCCGGACCCCCAATAAGCATTTCAGACTGCCGACAACCCACCGCACTCATCCATAAGAATATGCCTGAAAGGCTGGCAAACATGTGCCAGAAGACACACCAACGGCAAGTTCGGGACCAGTAAAAGGGAGAGAGGAGCCTAATTTGGCAAACCTATCCACCTCCTCATTCCCAAAGATTCCCATATGACCTGGAACCCAGACCAGAAGCACATCCTTCAAGAAAGAAAGGTCTTCCAGTCTTTTAGAACATTCCAACACCAATCTGGAAGTGAAGACACATGAGCTAAGAGCCTTCAACGCAGACTGGCTGTCCGGGTAGATACAAACAACTTTTAAATTAGTGTTACGCACCCTCTCATCCAAAATACAACAAAGAATTGCATAAACCTCAGCCTGGAAAACGGTGACCAAGGGGCATCACCAAATGGTCTCCCGTCTCAAAATAGACGGCAGCCTCCAGACCTACCATCCATCCTAGAATCGTCCGTGTAGTATCGGAGATAATTCTCAGTATCACCCCAGACGGACCCAGGGTTAACCAATCTTCCCTAGAAAGCAACCTAACCCTGTAGAAATTACCAAAGACAAAAGTCTTCAACATTCTATCAGTAGGGAAACCTGTAATCGGAATCCTTAGAAGGGTTAGATTAAATTTAAATTCGCAAAAGTTTTCTTGGTTTTGACATAGAGTGCTCCATATAAGGCCGCTCAGGTATGAAAGTAAACCCCTTTTTCTTACTTTTATGGCCAATGCAACAGTAATAGCGGCCGGAAACAGGTGTTTGGGAGCGTTAAGACGGACATTCTATAATAGATCCCTGTCAAGAAAGACCAAATTGACGATCTATAAGTCAGTTCTTAGACCCGTTGTAACGTACGGCTCGGACTCGTGGACGTTGAGGCATGCAGACGAATTGAAATTGAACCGCTGGGAGAGAAAGGTTTTGAGGGCGGTCTATGGACCAGTGTGCCAAGATGGAGTCTGGAGGTGCCGAAAAAACGCGGAGTTAAGAGAGCTGTACGGGGAAGAGGACATAGTATCTGTGGTCAAGCAGGGAAGGTTGCGTTGGGTTGGACACGTGCAAAGGATGGAGAGTGAGAGAGCACCACGAAGGACGCTGGAGGGTCACCCTGGAGGCAGTAGACCGAGAGGGAGACCTAGGCTGCGTTGGATCGGTGATGTGGAGGAGGATCTCCGGGAGCTGAACATAAGACAGTGGAGAAGAAAAGCTTTAGATAGAGAGGCTTGGGGTCGGGTACTGGTGGAGGCCAAAGTCCTACACGGGCCGTAGTGCCACAGTTGAATTGAATTGAATTGGCCAATGCAACTAAATATTGTAACGTTGCAATTTTAAAGAAAATTTCTTGATTAAATTGTATTAATTAGAAATAGAATTTTCATGGCCTTTTAAGAATATTGTTTTGGGGGCTCCAATGCTGCTATTATAGAAAATAAATAATTTTCGAAAGCTCTAATGTAATGAGGGGGTCAATTTGAATAACTTTAGTGAACTAAATATAGAATGTAGTTATAGTTTTACTCTCTTCAAGCCATCTGTCTAACTGAAACAGAATCGTAAAAATATTTTAAAAAACGAGTTAAATATTAATGCAATAGTTAAAATTTTTAATAACAGACATAATAAAGAATAAAATGTAGTTGAGAATGTTTTCAAATGAAAAGGATCCCTGTTTCTAACAAGAGAAAGCTGCGTGTATTGTTAAATTTAATAATATCTTTACTAAAGTAAAATATTTATTGGCATTTCGATATTAACAAAAAAGAAATAAAAAATTAAAAATGAAGTTTTGTCTTTTTTTTAATTTGAAACATACATTAATATCCAGAATTGAAAGTTAAGCTATGCTATGATTAGTTTGGAGCACAGAGATTAAAAAAGTTTTTTATTCATTGGAAATTAAAAGTTGTACTTTAATCACTGATTTTAGTGGAATAATCGGCATATTTTTTTAAATATAAATCATAACAACGTAGAGGAAGATTATTTTTTATTGTTTAAAAATTCCAATATATTTTTCATACCTTTTATGTCTTATAAAATATTATTTATTTATTTATTTAAATTCGTTTTTGTACATTATATAAATGTATAAGGTCGTCAATTATGAACTATTTCAAGAACAAATCAATATTATAAAATAACCAATAAACCAATTTACAATGAAGTGCAAACAACAGAAAGCACTTGTGGCAATGCAAACAAATAATCATTTTTAAGATCAATGTAAAATCAAACAGTTTTTACACTAAATTGATCTACTGTCAATGTTTCACTGTAAAACTCCTCCAGACCATAATAACACTTTTTTAGGAGGTATTTTTTTTATTAACCTTTTAAACAATTTAATATCCATCTCTCTAATTTCTACTGGAAGGTGGTTAAATATCTTACTGGAAATAATATGGGGTGTTTGATCGGTTTTAACAAGTCTAGTGGATGTTATGTTTATGTCTTGTTTATGCCTAGTGTTGTAATGATGTACTGAGTTGCGTGTTTGAAGATGATCCTTTGATTTTATGTACTGCAGACATTTATATATAAAAAGGCAGGTAACTGTCATTATTTTATTTTCTTTAAAGAGAGGCTTACAGTGCTCCTTATTATTCTTCCTCAACATTACTCTTATTGCCTTCTTCTCTAACTTAAATATACTGTGCGCTCCTGGTGACGCTCCCCACAGTATAATTCCATAGGCAAGTCAAGAATGAAACAGTCCATGGTAAGCTGTTTTGAGTATATCCAAGCTTACCTCATCTCTCAACTTTCTTATCAGGTATATTACCTTGGACAATTTACCTGACAGACATTCTGTATGCTTTTTCCACGTCAACTTAGAGTCAATTGTTATACCTAGAAAGTTAGTGAACTCTTCATTACCTTTTGCATTTAATTAAAAAACCTTGCTAACTGTCTTACTTTCATTCAGGATCATTTTATTTATTATTAGCTACTTTTTAACTATTTCTAGATTAAGATCATAAACACAAAATGAAACTATGTTTTCATCGAAAATACATATCTTTCGTTCTTTTATGAACGAGAAAATTGTTTTTTAGCAAACTGCATTTTTTGCAAAGTGTTTCTACAAAAAAATATCTCTAAAGTGAACAAAAAAAAAAAAAATCCCAAGGAATTCAAACAAGATCTTCATTCCATTGACTTATCACCAGGGATATTCGACATGAAAGTAAATATTCAGAACTTTGACTTTACTGGAATAGCTACTTAAAGTTTTAGGGAAGTTTCTCGAAACCGGCTCCAAAGATTTTCTATATTATAATAATGCTATGTTAACTGCATATAATCCCGGGCTATCGTACCCGTTATAATTTATGGGACGGTGGTATGGTGGCCTAAAACTGAAGCAGTCAGAAAGTGCCTCAGCGGGGTACAAAGGCTGGCGTGGTTACTTATTATGGGGGCATTTAAGAGCGCTCTGACTGCTGCGTTAGAGATGCTGCCGGGGCTAAGACCTGCACTTTATGATGCAAGCGGAGGCAAGGGCCAGTACACATTACGCAACAATGGTCTTTGGAGACAGAGATGGTCCTTAGCCAAACATTTAGACATATTGCTAAAGATCAACCCGGGCCCGATGTTAAGCATGGCCCAGGATAGCACTTGTCCAATATATAACTTCGAGGTTCCATTTCGTGTGTTCCTAGGTTCTAGGGCGGACTGGTCCAAGGGGTGGGAAAACGCTACTGGACAGGACCTCTGTGGTTCAAAGATGGTTCTAAGATTGACTGCGGAACTGGAGCAGAAGTGTGTGGGGTAAGCCCGCAGGTACTTATTGAGAGGTCGCTGGGCAGATACTCCACAATATTCCAGGCTGAGGTGTTTGCCATCAAGGTCTGTGCCGAGAAGAACCTGCGTAGAGCTCTAAGGGACAACTTTATACGCATTTGCTCGGGCAGTCAGGCTGCACTGAAAGCCCTAAAGGCTTACAGAACTCTTTCATCCCTAGTTAAGGAATGTCGAGAGGCATTGTCGAGACTCTCCAGGCACAACAAGGTACAGCTGACATGGGTGCATGGACAAGCAGGGATTGAGGGTAATTAGACAGCTGATCAACTGGCCAGGAACGGGGGCAAATACTCCGTTCAATGTCCTGAGGATAACCGGTGGAGCGATCCGTGCAGCGATCGGAAATTGGCTTCGAAGCAAGCGTGAGGAGCTCTGGAGGGGAAAGGCAGGAGCCAAACTCAGTAAAAGGATGATGCCAGCACTGTGTAAAAGAAGGACCAATATGACCCTTAGACTGGGTGAGAACCAGATTTCTCTGGTGACGGGGCTATTTACGGATCATGATAGGTTCAGGAAGCATTTGCACAAGTTAGGGCTGATAAGCGCGGAACCCTTGTGAAGACTATGTCAGGAGGAGGAGAAGGCGGCCCCCCACCTGCTCTTTGATTGCGTTGCAATAACTAAATTGCGATACGAAAGCTTTGGTAGGCTACAGCCTAAGGAGATAGTAACGTGAAATTATCTGGTGGTGAAAGCCTTTAAACTCCTTAGGAGGGCAGGGTACACCTACTAGAATTTACCGCGTATATCACAATAAGCCTTTGCTGGCTGCAGTGCTGAAATATAGCCCGCCCATAAAAATAATAACTGCATATAATTATAATTATGAACCTACACGAACTTTTATTAACAATATGATTGTATATAACCTATATCTTAAAAAAAAAGGTAGGTTTCCTTCCACATATATTCATGAATAATAAAATTATTTGTTTAATAAAAATTCCAAGTTTGATGAGAACATATCAATCAGACCCAAATAAATGCAGCCAGAGAAAATCGTAAGAGAGAGAGTTTTTTTTTTTAATCTTTATCATAATCCAATCTTTTTGAATTTCGTACTGTTGAAAAAAATATCAAGTTTCTAAATTTAAAAATAAAAGTTACACTCTTTTGAAGTATTTGAACATCTGTTGTTTACATAAAAGTATTATTATTATTATTATTATTATTATAAAGATAGTAGGAAATGGTGAAATGAGAACATATTATGAACTATGGTGGATGTTGTTTTGATAGCTTGGTGAATGTAGAATGGTAGCATTGGCTGATGTGAATTGCTTGGAGAGTGATATGGTTATGTAGAACTCTTTTTCTTTTAACCCTGGATTATCTTCTTTCTTTTTTTTATAACGCCCCGTTTATCGACGCTTAGCCATTTTACTGCAGGCAGCTCAATATAAATTTGCCTTATACATAATAACGTTAGTGTGCCAATTCGACACTTAATCTCTCAATTAACAATGTTTGGCGGCCAGCTCTTTTGGAGTCACTAAGAAGAAGAGATTGTACATCAAATCTTTTGAAATTAATACAAGCTACAGCTCCCAAAGAGTGGCAGTGCTAGTGACCCAAGCCACCGGAGATTTCAAGGTCATTAACCAAAGGTTGGCTCGATAGTGTGGGCCTGTTCCTGTAGAACCTGGTTATGGATGAATTGCTTGAGCATATAGAGAATAAGGGATTACTGTGACCCGGTTGCCTCCGTGGAGATTCTATGGACGAGTTATCTATAACGAGAGAACACTGGCCGCCGGCATTGCCCTAAGATGACTTCGGGCGCCCTTCGCCACAATTGTTTACAAACCTTACATAAAAAAAAAAAAATCCTGTGATAATATGATCGCTTGATGAAACGTTTATCTTCCTGTGTAAATAATGTTATAAAATGTGTTTATCTTGGATGTGAAATCTCACATATATCAGAACTGAGTCTCATATGCTACAGATTTGGAAATGGTATAGATGCATTATGAGATACATTGTTGCATTGAGTTTAAATTTTTTTTAATTTCTTACGATTTTACATTTCACAAGGATTTGAATAAAATTCTATATAAAACACTTAAGCTCAATTTTTATTAATTTAAAGATACTTTTAACATTTTTTCAAGAGTTTTCTATACATACTTCCTCTGATATAAAAAAGCAACTAAGACTTTTTTCTTTGTTCTTATTTCAGAAAGCGATGTCTCCAAATATGGCAAATCATCAAGAAACCGAATTTATGAAAACTTACATATGAATGTGAACAATTCTACTGGATTGCATGTATAAATTTGTTTGCATTGTGAAGTGTATCAGGCGATAAGTTTACTACTACGGTTTTGTACTCGTACTTTCTTCTCAGAAAAGATTTGAAGATTTATATAATCTAAATCCATATTAAATTGAAAGGAAGCAATTAAAGAATCATGTATTACATTGTATTTCATATTTTTGTATATAGTATTTTGTTGTAAAACAGGATGTAAGATAAATAGGACATTTTTGTGTTATTTATTATTTTTAATTAAAAAAAAAAAAATATCACTGAGTATTTATTTTCTTTAAAATGTATATTTAAAAATAGAACATTTTCTGTCAAAGTAAAGTCGAAGGAGTTGTCTTTAAATATTGAATAAAGAGAAGAAAAAATCTGAATACATTGATATTACTATTAAGCTTTAAATATAACTAATAAGAAAGTTATAATACATAGATTATATATAAAACTCTTTTCACATTCTCATGCACCATAGAAAACTGGTGAGAAATATGCAGACGATTTTAATAATAGTAAAATAATAATGATAGCAAGGGCAGGAAAAGTCATGAGCATAGTCTTGAAACTGGGAGGTCCCCTGCGCGAACTCCGCCTGCAACCGCTAAATTTATATTGGCTTAAAAAAAAATGTTAATGGTAAAGTATGTGCTTCCGTGGACCCTGTCCACGATACTTAATTTGGTAGTTGACGTTTATCCCGCCTGAAGTAACAGGCATTATTTTACATTTATTACTTAAATAATAAATAATAGCTCTAAATTTTTAAATATTATCGAGATGTGTATGACGCCTATCTTAATGTGGATAATAGTGCAGAACACTAGGCACAGTGTGTGATCAAACCTCGCAAAACTAAATAGCTTAGAAGTTAAGCCTAACGTCCCAGATTACTAAGAATATATAAAAATCAGTTTTGGATTCTTTAAAAATTCTAAAAGCCTGCTCCACACAGACTTCTATAAAACAATTAATTGCTGTTTTTATTAAAATTTTTGAGACCAATATACCAGAGAAATTTATCCGTTAATATTTCTAATTCACCAAAGAGAGAATATTAATGATGTAATAAATTATTGAAGAATTTCTTTTTGGTATTACTGTATTCTTATTGAAATTGTAGAATTGCATGTTCACACAAGAAAGAATTCCAGGCATGTTTACGGAAGCCCCACTCAAATGTAGAATACATATTTTTTTAACATTATGAGCATTATTAAAATTATAATAAGTTAGAAGCGGCAGAAATGATTTTCCTTGTATAATTGATTTGACTGCAGCGTTTGATCGTGTAGTAGATAGATTTTTTAAAATAAATTGTGACAGTTGGTTATGTCTTCTAAAATGAGAACAAAATCTGAAGTGAATCTGAAGAAATTATTCGGATACCTCTGCGAAAGTTTGGTGCTAGAAAGAAGTCTCCAAAGTTTTCAGGCAATAGTGCTGCCTGCTTAGTCCATTTTTATTTTTTTTTTCTGGACGATATTTCGGACTGTATGAAAGAAGGCATTAGTGTAAAAGGCACTAAGATTAATATGCTCGGCAGGTGGAACTTATGATACAATCTTGATGAATATAATCTTCAGAAATTTATTGTGAAATGTGGATTTGGAGGTATTCTTGGGTAAGTCTCACATAGTAGTATTCACATAGTATTCAGGACTATCAGCAGACTGGGTAGAAAAGAGAACTGGTTCTTTAAAAACTGGTTAATAAAGTCTTTATGAAAATTAATACTTTTAATGAAATATTGTTAAATAAGGATACTGCTTTTCAAATCTCAATAGCCTTAACCCTTTGACAGACGGCGCACAGCACAGCAGAACTCGGAAACAAGTCAGACACCATGTCCAGATGGAGGCAAGGTTATCCCCCACTTCCTTTGAAGTCTCCACCTCAAAATTCGCACTCACAGCCACACCCTAACGCTCAAGCACGCTCTAATCACATACCAACTTACACCCAAATTGCATCAGCCTCTAACCCTTCACCATCCTTAGCACATCAAGACGTCACTCTACATTTCTCCTCATTTCTCAACGAGTTCGAAAACACCATCACGCCTCTTCTTACACTTCTAACGACTGTCATACAGGAACTGCTAGAACAAAAGCGACAACAATGACGGACAATTCAGTAATAATTCTATTGTGGAACTGCAATGGCATCATCTCGCACAGAAATGAACATGAGACAGTACTTAACGAAAAACGAATAGACAAAGCCCTCCTGACAGAAACACACCTGACTTCACGAACTAACTTGTACATACGTAATTATACATTACTTAGGACTGATCACCCAGACGATACTTCTCACGGGCGTTCAGCAATCCTAATCAACAACAAAATACAATTATTTCCCTTGCAACAGTGTACAGAAGACTACTTACAGGCCACTTCCATTATTGTGGAATGCCAAAACCTATAGCCATCTCATCTGTTTACTACCCTCCAAACAAAGTAATTGATTACAATAAATTCCATTTATTCTTCAATACTCTAGGTAATACATTCATAGCCGGAGGCGATTTTAATGCTAAACATCCTACGTTAGGATGCAGGGTGAGCAATCCAAGGGGAATCCAGCTTCAACGGGTAATCCTAGGTAATAATTATCAAGTCGTAAGTCCAAATGAAGCAACATATTGGATAACATCAAGGAATAAACTATCCGACCTCCTAGCCTTCTTAGTTACTTCCAACATTACACAGACGAACACGACACATACTCTACACGACTTATCATCAGACCACTCTCCTGTCTTAGTAACCCTACACATTACCCCTCTCGGACAACCTTCACCTTGTACTTTAATTCCTGGCAGAGTAAACTGGCAAAAATTTACACGGATACTAGACGGTACTATCAATCTAAAAGAACAAATCAAAACACCCCAACAGTTAGATCATGCAGTAGTTGAATTTACCAAAATTATTCAAAACGCTGCCTGGTCTTCCTCAACCTCTACTACACTAACGAATAGTACAACTGACTGCTTACCAGAGTAGATCCGAAAACTAATTACATTAAAACGACGGGCTCGAAGACAATGGCAAGCACACCGATACCCATCAGACAAGCTAAATTCAATCACCTGAACTCCTTATTAAAACAAGAACTGACCAACCATAAAACACTAAAATTTCGGAACTATTTAAACTCACTAGCGACAGATGACAAATCACTCTGGTAGGCCACCAAAAAAATATTATACTATCCTTCCCTTCCAGCACCAATTCGACAAGATGATGGCAACTGGGCTAAACAGACAAAGAAAGGGCTCAAGCGTTTGCCAAACACTTAACCGCAGTATTTGAACCTCACCATGATGTGCAAGACCAAAATCATATAGCTGAAATCTGCCGCAATCTCGATATTCCCTTACAACTATCTCTACCTCCTAAACATTACACTCTTCTGAACTAAAATTCGCTATCCATAAACTTCCTCTTCGAAAACTCCAGGCTTCGACCTTATCACTTCAAAAATATTACGACATCTATCACGACAAAGCAATAATTTACCTGACTTATCTCTACAATGCAATACTACGTCTTACTTACTTCCCAAGAGACTGGAAATATGCTGTAAATACACTGTTTCATGAACCTGGGAAACCTAAACATTTACCATCATCATATCGCCCTATTAGTCTACTTTCCCTACTTGGCAAACTGTTTGAAAAATTATTAATAAAACACTTAATCCCATCATTCACCATTCCCAGACACTCCCAGATCACCAGTTTGGTTTTCGCAAAAATCATTTCACTGTACATCAATGTCACAGACTAACTGACGAAACAGCTTCTACTCTAGAAAACGGAGAATACTGTTCTGCAGCTTTCTTGGATATGGCACAGGCTTTCGATACGGTGTGGCATCCAGGACTTCTATATAAACTAAAACTATTTCTTCCTTTTACTTACTATTTAATCTTGCAGTCTTACTTAACTGACAGATATTTTTGCGTGAGAGAGAAGACCGTTATGTCTGACATCTATCCCATCAAGGCTGGTGTCCTATAAGGGAGAGTACTGGGACCCATTTTATACTCACTCTATACACACGACATACCACTTTCACAAAAAACTCTAACGGCGACCTTTGCTGACGACCTTGCCATCCTTTCACGACATCCCAACCACATTACAGCAACCACTCACTTACAAAGACATCTTGACGACATTCAGCAATGGTGTAACAAATGGAGAATCAAAAAACAGTAAAATCTACGCACATGACATTCACACTATGTAAACCTACATGTCCGACAATTTACTGCAACGACACACGCTCCCGGAGAAAACTGTTACACGGTATCTTGGAGTCCACTTAGACCGCCGATTAACTTGGAACCCCCATACCAGACTTAAAAGACAGGCTTTAAATCAGAGATTTCGACAATTACGAAGATTGTTAGACGGAAAACTAAATGACAACCTCTACAGCATGATACTAATTTACAAAACTATAATTCGACCCATATGGCTGTACGGTTGCGAAGTTTGGGGTTCTACCAAACCTTCCAACCTGTACAGAATACAAGCGTTCCAATCTAAACTTCTACGACACATTACTGACGCACACTACTATGTCTCAAAACCTTACACTACACAGTGATCTCAATATACCATTCGTTACAGATACAATCACAACCAAATACAAAAAGTTCCACGAAACACTATCACAACATAACAATTCTCTCATCTCCAACTTAAGCTTGCCACAGAATACAACAAGGAGACTGAAAACGAAGTGGCCTAGGGATAACCTTCGCAATTAAACGCCCTAACAATGCCAGGAGTGTCATCGCTGCCAGGAGTGTCATCAGCAGTGAGCGATAGCAATTACTGTTGTGATGTAACAGATTTTGCTTATACAATAAATAAATAAAAAAAATTAAGTGTACGCTTTTATTTTAATTATAATGAACATCTAAGTAATATTTCAGTTTTTGTGATTTTCTCCATAAAAACACCGACGAATTTTATTAAATTTGGTATACAAACTATAAAGTTTGTCGATTACAATTTTGAAAACTGGAATAAGAGAAAGTTGTGTGAGTGTTCCACACCAGTTTTTTGTTTGTTTTCTAATTAATAAAGTAACTAATTAAAATTAGTGTATATGTAGTTATAAACATGGCCACCAGATAGCAACACCTACTGGGAAATCAATTTTATTTATGGTTATACAGTTTGTCACTAGGTGTCACTAGTTACAAAGATTTTTTGGGAGTCCATTACGCTAACCACTGCCCGTCCCTTCACAAAGACGCATTTTAAACTATTGAACAATTTTTTACATCAGAGGATGGCGCTGTGATCGGGTGGCAAATTTTGGAACTACAATTCTGTATATCTAGAAGCTTATGCTTTCTAGCGGCAATCATTTGAACTACTACAAATTCTAGATTAAGTAAATGCTGCTACCTGGCGGTGAATTCAGAAACGTTAATTTTATTTGATTTTTAACTATTTTTCTTTTTTTATTTCAACTAAAATGTGAAATTTCAATTTTTTTTGTTTGTTTTATAAGAATTCAGTACTAATTTTTTTAATATAAACTTCGTCTACTTTAATTACATTCTCAAAGCAGTTAGAAAAAAAAATTATATTTGTTCCTTATCTCGTTTTTTTTTTTTATGTGTTTTATTAATTATTCAATTATTTTTTAAAGGGGACTAATTGTGACTTAAAATTAATTATTTTCTCCCTTATTAAATTATATGTATTTATTATAAATACCGACTTAAAATATTCTTCCAAATAATTATGAAGGGTGTTCAATACCGAGATTTAAATTTTCCTGCAAATTGCCGTCACAAGCATTGCTACTGGATTGATAAAGAGCTTGCTATCATACAATGCAATCTTATTTAGGTAAACAGTATAATCCTCCTTTATTTATCTGTAATACATATCCACTAACCGTTTATTTGCAAATGAATTATACAATAAAGGAATGAAGGGTGATTGTTTTATACCAGATTTCTGGTAACATTGTATCTAAGTATTACATACTATAATATTAATATTCGCAGCCCTCTATAGCTTCTAGCTGAAAAACAAATGTAAAAAACCTGAACCCTCTCATAAAAAAACAGGAGGGAAAAATAACATATCAAGCATTATTCCAGAAAAATATCTTGGCAAATAATATGCCAAAAATTATCTTAATAGTTTCCGAAAGAAATATAATGTAGAAAAAAGAAAAATAAATATTTGAATTATATTAATATATATTTATACAATTAATATATTCATTTATTTCTAGTTTAAAAATGAAGTGTACTCTTCTTTTTTTTCAATTATACTGTATATCTAAGTAATTTTTTTAGTTTTTGTAATTTTCTCCATAAAAACACAGACGAATTTTATTAAATTTGGTATACTAATTATCAATAAGAGAAACTTGTGTGACTATTTCACACCGGATTTTTTTTGTTTTCTAATTAATAAAGTAACTAATTAAAATTAGTATATTTGTAGTTATAAATATAGCCACCAGATAGCAACACCTACTGAGAAATCAATTTTATTTATGGTTATTTAGTTTGTCACTAGGTGTCACTACTTCCAAAGATGGGAGTCCATTACGATAACCACTTCCCGTCCCTTCACAAAGACGCATTTTAAACTATTGAAAAATGGTTTACATCACAGGATGGCGCTGTGATCGGGGTGGCAAATGTTGGAACTACAATTCTGTATATCTAGAAGCTTATGCTTTCTAGCGGCAATTATTTGAACTACTACAAATTCTAGATTAAGTAAGTGCTGTTACCTGGCGGTGTATTCAGAAACGTTAATTTCATGCGTTTTTAACTATTTTTCTTTTTTTAATTTAACTAAAATGTAAAATTTGAATTTTTTTTTTGTTTTTTTATAAGAATACAGTCCTAATTTTTTAGTATAACTTCATCTATAACAATTACATTCTTAAAGCAGTTAGAAAAAAGAAAAATTTTATATTTGTTCCTTAGCTCTATCTTTTTTTATGTCTTTTATTAATTATTCAATTATTTCTTAAAGGAGGCTAATTGTGGCTCTAAAATTAATTAAGTTATTTTCTCTCTTATTAAGTTACATGTATTTATTATATTTAATACTGATTTAAAATATTCTTCCAAATAATTATGAAGGGTGTTCTATCCCGATGCTTAAATTGTCCTGCAAATTGCCGTCACAAGCATTGCTACTGGATTGATAAAGAGCTTGCTATCATACAACGCAATCTTATTTAGGTAAACAGTATAATCCTCCTTTATTTATCTGTAATACATGTCCACTAACCGTTTATTTGCATATGAATTGTACAATAAAGGATTGGAGGGTGATTGTTTTACACCAGGTTTCTTTTTCTTAAATCATGGCAGTAGACTAAATAAATTTAGGGATGTCAAATCTAGACTATGAGGGAAAATGCAGTCTTTGTCAACAGAGCATTAATTTGATTAGGAACATAATTTTTTTCTTGTACCTTTATTTGAATCTTATTTTTCGCATTATTTGTTTGTCTCAAAAGTTTTATTTTCGGGACTTCATCAGTTATTTATGGGTACTTTAGAGAAAAGCATATCGCTAATCAGTTATTTTAGTGATACTTTAGAGAAAAGCATATTGCTATTGTTCCTTCAGAAAAATGTGGCAAATAAAAGTGATAAGAATTTATATGTATAGATAGTATTCAAAGTTTAAAAAAAATCTTTGCAGCCAATTTCGAGAAAATTACAAAAAAAAGCATTCAGTAAATGCGCACTGTCGGATGGATTTACTAGCAGACAACGCGTTATGCCGTTTCTGCAGGGCCGAGGAGGAAACCGTGGTACACGTTCTTTGTGTGTGTGCCGGCCTGGCGAGGACAAGGTTTCTTCACCTGGGGGCTAGCAATCCCGAAGCCACGAACTTCATGACATAGCTTTGCTGGGCCTGATTAAGAGGGCGAAGCTGAGGGATTTCATACCCAGGGGGATACACAATAGACCTCTCAATGAAAGTTGCAGTGGAATGAGGCGTGGCCCTCCCCCATCCAATCTAACATAATATGGACTTTGCCCTTTGAGAAACAATTTATCTCTTGGATTTGTTAGTAATTCACAGAGAATAATTTCATTCAAATTATTGATTCTGTTTATAGATTAGGACTTTAATTGTTTGTCAACAAATCATTATTTACTTACTTTTTATTCCATTTTATTTAATTGGGATTAGTTCACTCCTTGAGCTTCACGGTTTACGAGTATATCTTTTTGCGTTTACGAGTATATCTTCACTGAAGCAGCACTCTGTTGCGTGCTAATACTATTCTGTTCAGAGAAGTATATATGCTTGTTCAAACAAGTTCAAGCATCGTCCTTCACGAATTCTGCGAAAATTTTTCAATAGTAAAGTAAATATTTTTAGCTTTAAGACATAAATAATATAAATACGCTGCGCACTATAAATTTTTAGCGAACGAAAAAATCGAACAGTGAAATTTGAGTGTTTAACAC
This sequence comes from Triatoma infestans, assembly GCA_011037195.1. Taxonomy (NCBI): domain Eukaryota; kingdom Metazoa; phylum Arthropoda; class Insecta; order Hemiptera; family Reduviidae; genus Triatoma; species Triatoma infestans. The sequence continues at coordinate 165,202 of JAAEAF010001098.1, read as the reverse complement.
AAAAATATTTTTCCCACACTTACAGCCAAAATGGCGCCCCGGCCAAATGTTCGGGTTGCCAGCCCCTAGAGCGGGCTCTGCCCAAGGACGTGGAAATAAAAGTTATCGGGACATTGCAGTTACGATGTTGAATTATTTTTAAAGAAATGTTTCATACCTATAAATATGCCTCACTTCATTTTGTATAAAGACTTATACCATGACGAGTGCCGAGGCTACGTCCATTGAAGCGATTTTTTCTGGTCAAATCCAGTCCAAGATATGTTCAGTTATTCGTTGCAATTGTTGAATCGTTGAATAAGTTTACCGAAATCCAAATTGATGTCTAGAGTATGATTTTTATGTTCAGTTAGATGTTATCTGTAGATAGGGTTGCCAGATCTAATATATTTAATATCACCCTGATATATTTTGTTCTTATTTATATATGATATTAGACTCTAAAAATATACGTCTAAAAATGATATATTTATCCGATCACTGTGGTGATAACAATAATAATTCTTATTAGCGCGCTCATCTTGCGCCACACACAATCATCAATGAACAAGTACTGAATGCTGTTTGGTTGATAAGGAGTCTCGTTTATGGCGCGCGCATAGCTTGCGCCAACGCATTCCGCCGGTTCCGCTCACGCCAAAGTGTCAAAAATGGCAAAACTAAAAATTTAGGTTACAAATACCTAAAGGGTGCTCGCTCTACACCAACTGACAATCAGATTGACATTCTATGACATTGACTACTAAGATTTTATGGCCACAGCTGTATATGCATTTATTTTTGTTATAAAGTAACAAATTTTGAAAGATTTAAGTTGGTTTTTATTTAATAGAGTTTTCCAAAAAAATTTTGGTATATTTCTTTCCTAAATGATATATTTTTGAAATCTTAATCATATATATATATTTACATTTTCCACCTGGCAACCTTATCTGTGGGTATATTTAGTTCATAATCTGGATACCTTAAAACATCTGGATATCAACATTTGATACGATCCTAAAACTACCTCTTATAGAAACATAGGAAGGTAAAAACAAGGTTTTAAAAAAGTACAAAATTATATAGAAAACAGAGATATATTTTACTTTCATTAAATTTTAACAAATAGTACATTTTTTTTCGTGGAAGGAGAGAAAAAAAAAGGGAGGGGAAATCTACAATAAAATATTCAATATTGAGTTTTGAGGCTGATCAGGCTTTCAGTGCTTCTACTGGTGACCAGTGATTGGCGTATTCCATACACTCTCTTATCATGCCAATTTGATGTCACATATTCGCCTAAAAAACAGACGGTAATAACCACGAAAACATCAACAACAAAAAAAAAAAAAGTTCATCATATTATTTTTTGGAAAAAATTTAAAAAAAAGAAGATTAGTACTACATTTCTTAATACATTTTTTTTTTTTTTTTTGCTGTCAAAAAGTCAATTTTTAACGCCCAAATTTATTTACATTCCTCCTTTTTAAAACTAATAAATAAATAAATAAACAAAAAAAAATATTACTTACTACTTAAGAACAAATATTTTTGATGATAGCAAAATGATTACATATACAAGGAACCAATCATAACATTTATCACAAGTATATATGTATAACTTAAATTAAAAACAAACACCATTTTCTATAAATACTATTGTTATTATTCTTAAATGGTAAGTAAATCTTATTTTATTAAGAGTATAAAATTTATTGGTAGTTGAGTATTTAAAAAGTAAGAGTATAGAATTACTTAAAAAAAATATATATATTTATATATAGGACAATAACCTCGCCAATTATTCCACAGCATAAAAATCATTCAAAGCAGCATTAAACCATGCAATTATTTTTTTAATTAATGATTATAACTACTAAAATATGGCTAATCAATTATTAATGAATACTATTTAGGAAAAGTTTTGATACAGTCATGGGATACAATATCATTAAATTATCAACAAAAAGAGTCAAAGAAATAAAACAAATATTTATAAATCAATTAAAAAAAAAAATACAAATTTAAAAAAAATAAATAAAAAAATATAAAAAAAAAAAAAATGCTTAATTTCCAAAGAAGTGCTGTTTCTCTAAGCAAGTGAAGCATCATAAATAACAAATTCATCATCATCTGGATCCAACAAAGGTGTTCCATCTTCGCTCAGAGCAAATGTAACATCTTTGATGTCCGGGTTAACTGTAAAAACATATCACACACTCTATTCCGATAATATTTTCTTTTTTATTTTTATTTTATAAAAAAATAAATAAATAAATATGCAAAAAAGCTAATTAAATTGTTTAGTAGCACTAATAAAAGTAATAAAGCAAAGTGATAAAAATATAAAGATCTACTGATTAAAAGTGAATATTAGAAATTAATATTAAAAATAAATAATTATAAAAAAAAGATACAAAATAATATCCAGCTTTTCATTATTAAAAAAGTAATAAATAATAACAATCAATAATGTTAGGGACGGATAAAAGAAATTGTTGAAATATTAATATCAAAATCTACTTATATATATTTACTCATTTCTTTATTATACCTATTTGATTAACAGGTAAACAAAAAAAAAAATTAATATTTAAGAAAAATGATATTCTCAAATTTATTTAATTAACAAATAAAACACTGGTTAAATAATATGTTCTGACTCAATAATCAATCGATTTTGGATTCCAGAGTTTTAACCAAAATCTAAAAAAATTGTGAGGCAAAAAGATCAAGAATTCCAAACAAGGCAAATCCAAATATAATGTGAACTTTATGAATGGCTAAAAAAGAAGAAGAAAAAAAAAACATGTATTTATTGAGACTAAGCAGGAATATTAATGAAAATATTTGCCCGAAGCCTTTAGGTAGTAACATTGTGCGAAAAAGGTAAAGTGGTCCCGTCAAAAATGATTCTATCAGTTTTCATGTATAAATCAATTTAATCAATATTCGCATCAAGTATCTTTTAATATATTACAAAGTTCAAGAAGCCGGACATTCCGTTTTCCCAAAACTGTTTAATCAATTTTATAGAGAAAAACAATACAAAACTTATAAACTAAAAAATAAATTGGATGTATTTAAAAAAAAAAGCGCTGAATAAAAATGCATAAGCATTCCTATAAGCACAAGATGTTACAAGAGTTTGCAGGGACTACAAATAAATGTGCTAAGTCTTAAGATTAAATAAGCTACAACATAACAAAAAAAATGGTCAGTTCAAGATGAAACGAGCGAATGATCGGGTGGAAGAAAAAATAAATCAACTGGGCTAGTAAATAAATCAGAATCGGTAAATATTTGTTTTGCAAAATGTTATTACAGACAGCAAAACTACCGTCTTATCTCAAACAAATATGTACAATTTAGATCGATGTGAAATATAGACTAAAACAATTTTATGAGTCATGAAGTATTCAAATCAACATGGAATATCTCTCAATAAGGCAAAAACCTATTACATGGGCATTGGTACTCACACTGCAAAATAGTGTATGTGGTGAATCCTTAAAAATTTTTGTACTTTTTTTAGAAAAGCTCCTTCTTGGGAAGATTTTTCTATTAATAATAAAGGTTAGGTGGTTATGAGTTAAGAACATATAGAGGTTTATATAAATTCCATTAAAATGAATTTATTCTGAATCCATTTAACTCAATATATTATTTGCTTATAAAATGAATTATTAAGATTTTTTTTTTTTCTTAATATCAACAATTTTCATAAACATACTAATATAATTTCTTTTTTTAGAGATATTGAAAAAAATTATGTGTTTGAGAGGATTGTAATCTACAAAAAAAATTCATAAAATATGACACAGAAACTAAGAATTGAAAAAAGATATAGAGAAAATAAAAGAAAGACAATAAAAATAAAATGAAATCATAAATAAAATAAAAATGAAAAAGAAAAAACTACAAAACAATAATACAAACTTGTAAAAAAAAATAAAAAAATAAACGTAAACTCAAAAAATATTAGAAACAATGTAGTAATAATAATAACAAAAAACTTTGTTTTTTTGTTAAAAAAATCAAAATTAATGATATTTAGTTACATCTTTTTTTTTTTATGTAGCCAAAGTTAAAAAACATAAACTTAAGATGACAAACTCTCCCAATAGTGATAAGTGTTGATGGTGAATTCTCTTTTCGATCTTGTTGACAGCTCAGTAAACCAAAACTCACAAAAAGACGAAGTTTGAAAATTTGTTTGTACATATGTGTGACGAATGTGTAAACTCCAGTTTTTAAAAAAAAATATATCTATAGTTATTATAATTAGATTATTAAAATAGAATTCCTTCCCTGAAATTGAGACATAAAGCTTAAAGCCAGGTTAAATTCCCAATGTATGCTTATAGGCACCATGCTGTTATTTCCATTTACTATGAAAAAAATAAATAAATAAATTTGATAAAAGCTGAAAATAAAAATAAACTGATAAATTTTTGTCCTCCTGTAATATTAATGACTAAATTTAACAATTACAAAAAAAAAAAAAAATTATGCACAAAAAAAAAATAAGCTCCAGTAGTTAAAAATTAAGTAGAATTCTCAATATATAATTTTTTAAACTATTTCAGTGGACATCAATAGACATTTCTACCAGATTTATTTTCTGCAGCAAAATTTATACATTGTAAAAACATGACAATATATTTGAAAAAATTATCAATCATAAAATATATAACAATACCCCTCCCATTCTAAAAGTGTTGTGTTATTGAGAATATTTCTTCAAAAATTAATTCAATGATGTACATTTATTTTAAATTACCTATAATAAAATAATTATAAAATAACTTTTTTTTTTTGGTTTATACAAAAAGGAATTAAAACATTTTTCAATAAGTAATAAAGAATTGTAATCGTAAAATGCTGGCTACTTCAGGCTCTAGAATTTGAATTTCCATCAGAGGGACATGAGTATAGGGTTATGGAGGAAGATAAATATATTCAGCAATCTTACTCTTTTAAGCTAATTGAATTATTGAACTACAACACGACTCAGAAATTAGATAATTTTAAACGATTAAATCATTACATAGAATTCGCCCATCTTTATTTGCTCATCATATTAACGCAATCAACATTTCCACACTATCAAATAGTGAGATAATGAGAAAATGCCGAAGACCAGTTAAGCAAAAAGGTCCTTAATCTATGATCATCATGCACGAGAAGTTTTTATTGTTTGTCGGAACTCAATGCTATGTAATAATTACGTTCGGTACACGGAGAATGGCCAAACAGCCAAATTCAATACGACATAGAAAATCATATTATTGGTTGTTGAGGTGGTTGGGTCCGCAGAGCTGGAAAGCAACAGAGACATTTTCCATGGTAGCCTGCTTCATTTTGTGGTCATCGACCGGTTTCGAGCGTTCGCCCATCTTCAGGGTGCGTTTGTCAAACAGCGTGATAACACAGACTTGCACAGAGCAAATACAGTGTATAAACTGAATTTGTTCTGTGCAAGTCTGACAAACGCATCCTGAAGATGGGCGAACGCCCAAAAGCGGTCGATGACCACAAAATGAAGCAGGCTACCACGGAAAATGTCTCTGATCATATTATTGGTCTCTCGTGTGAAAGTCCGTCAGCAAAAATATAGAAATATGCAGTTATTTGGTTGTGAGCTGGAGTTTGTTACATAGGCTAAACCCAAGGAAGGCTAATGTTCAAAAACCTTCGTGGACCCTCATATAAATGTGTTCGAGATCTAGGGGTTGCTTGGGTAATTAGATAATAGGACACCAACATTTCTAAAAATGTGGCTAATCACTTAAGGGTCGAATATTAATTACTTCCCCACAAAAGAAATATCAAAACTATATGATTTCTCTTTTGATCCAATTGGTCAGGAAAAAATGTTTACTCCTGATTAGCGTCATTGACTTTCAAAAAAGATTTATGGAAGATATTCCAATTTCTTCCGTCAGTAGACTTAGAAGAAGTATTTGTACCACTGTATTTTTCTAAAGCTTTTCATATAGCGCGTAAAATCAGAATCTCCACTTCTGTGGTGTCTACTCAAAAAAATCACAAATAGTAAATTTCAATTCCAAACAAAGGAACACAATAAAATCATTAAGTGCTATTGTATATGTTCGATAGTAAATAAGTTTTATGAAAAATAATTAAAGTATTAAAAAAATTTAAATTTATACTAATAAGCACGATGGAATTGAATTAGTCTACTAAAACTACTAAAACGTTTAACTGGCGTAACTTGGGGAGCCACAACTGATTTGTTGACTCGTACAAGTTATATATTCGTCCTGCGCTGGAATACGGTGGGGAACGTAACGTTAGCGTCAGACTCTAATTGCGCACTTCTGGTAAAGAATTGAAAATACAGCCTTAATACTGATTACTGGTGGATCTAAATCGACTCCCATCACGTCGATGGAAATCCAAACGGGTTTGGAACCATTAAGTAGACGAAGGGAGATAAACGCTCTGAAGCTTGTGCAAAAATGTGTTAGGCTGCCAGTCCAACATTAGTCGCAGTATAACGCTGCAACCAGCAGGCTTTAATCCCAGCCAACACCTATATCAAAAGCTAGAGAACTTTGTGGAAAATATGAACTTGACTATGATAGCCGAAAACCTTTTCCAGAACTATCTTTAAACAATATTAGTCTAAAAAATGCCTGCATGTATAATGAGTATAGGTATGCGAGAGAGAAAAAAAAAAAAATTCAAATTCTAAAGAGATGAAAGCACTTGCGTTGGCTTGTATGGAAGAACGGTACCCATCTGATGAATGGCTACACATATATACCGACGGCTCTGTAGACTTGACATCCAACAAGATGGAGGCAGGGTATCACTGTCCAGTGTTTAAAGGTACAGTTGCCTTCAGGAGAAGGTGCTCTAATTTCGATGCTGAAATCGAAGCAGTACATCAGGCTGCACGTAACATATCGGAGCTGAGAAATATATAGTAAAACAACGTTGTTTTCCTTGTCGATTCGAGGGCCGCACTATTTGCGCTGAGCTCCGCCGCGCCTAGTATGCATGATACTACAAATGAAGTTAAAAGAATTATCAGCGGCCTTATCAAAAAAAAAAGTTTGGAAGCGGGAATGTGCTGGCTAATAAACTGGGATAAGGAGGGATCGACGTCAACGCAACCCTATGAAAGTGTAACCTACTGCCAGGCTGTGGGTTATTTAAAACATAAGATCGAAACTGCTCTCAAGTTGGAACAAGTAGGGAAGGCAATGGAATATCCAGCTAGGGAGGCGATTCCAGCAGACCTGCCGTGAAATGAATTTGTAGCCAACTTCAGACTGACAACAGGACATGACTTTCTTCAAAGTCACCTCCACCGAATTGAGATTAAAGACTCCCCCGATTGTCCCCACTGCAACAGTGGCGAGAAAATGGACAAGGACCATCTATTGGTTTGCCGCAAAATTAATATAGTACTAGACCCAGGCGTTTCGGAATTGCGCCGTAGATCACAATTGTACTGGGCTGCTAGAACAATGATGGGGGATCTCCCATAAAACTTGGCGTAAGAAAAAAAAAATCATGGAATTAGTTGGAAGTGTATTTAAGATAAATTATGTTTATGCAGATTTTTTTTACGCTAAAAAAAAAAAAAAAAAATCGACTTCATATATGAATTATAGATATAATATTATTTCTTTATTTGTTAAAAAAAAAAAAAAAAAATATATAAACATTGAATTAATTTTCATATTTTTATGTATATTTTCCTTGGTAAAAATGATCAACATAACAATTTACAATTTGTGTTCTTACAGAAAAACAAAATTTTTATTTAATCATGCTTATGCACACCCAAGGAGGACGTACATCAACCATGCTTATTTTCTTTACAACATGCGTGATAAAAATTTGTTTTTTTTTTAATTGATGAAGAACTAAAGAAATGTTTCTCAAAAATCACCTTTCAGCTAGACGAATAAATTTTGCCAAAGGAAGAACATCCAATTTATATATCTATATAACATTCCTTCTTTTATCTCGTTAATTTTTATGTGTCCAGCTTCAACTTACCCTGAAAATCACTTTTTTCCAATTTTTGAAATAATCAAATGCAACAAATGTAACATTTAAATAAATGAAGTTTAAAAAAAAAATCAAATTAAATATAGAAAAAAAAAAATTAGGAATACAGATGCTCCCCTACTTACCCTCATCCTCTCAATACAAGGAATTATAGAATTTGAGAAATGAGAATTCCAGAAAACTGGAATCACAGACATTGGTTTACATATCGAAAAATTTTTAGCTACATTTTGAAAAATGTTATAAAAAGGTCTACAACCGATCAAAGTTAGCCAAAAAATTATCTTGAAACACAAATTATTCCAACAAAATTATTTAAGAATTATACTTTTATTTAATTAATTAATATAATTTATTTCACCGAGCTTATCTGAAATAATGTTACTTTATTGAAGACTGCATCATTACGAACGAAAAAAAATTATTCCCTCATCTATTTATTGAAGTATGAATAATAAAGTAATGAATAATTATTTGTCTGAATATTTGAGAGATAATGGGTTATGAAATGAATTATTTCAAATATTGGGGGAAAACTATAACGAAATAATTAATTAATCTATGGCAGAGTGGTAGGAAAGTGAATCACTGTCAAGTTGATATCACTGATAAGCTCAGAAACTCAGTGCAATAAGATATCCTCTCTAAGATGAAGACTACATTGTTTTAAGTGGAGCAGAAATGCGGAATAAATAAAAAGTCAACAGGAAGACTTGCAGCATAGTAATAGAATACCGGAAGTAAGTGCCAAGGAAAACAAACAAACGGACATTGGCAGGAAGGCGATTTCGACGCTAAGGAAAGAAAGGGGCTGAAGAAAGAAAACTGATTGGAGGCAAACGGCAATTCCTTCTAAAATAAGCTACGTTATAGCTTCCACAAGAAGAAAAAGACGTTCACAACAAAACATGAAAGGATCAATCAAAGAAATGAAGGATTTTGATGCCTTAGTGTAAAAGCATAATGAAAGTGAAAAAAAAAATTCAAATAATAATAATAAAAATATAAACAAAACAGAAAGCAAAGTATAATACTATAATAAGCGCAATTATATGGAATTAAATATTATCAGAGACATTTTCCGTAGTAGCCTGAGTGTGTAAACTGAATTTGCTCTGTGCACGTCTGTGTTGTCACACTGTCTGAAAAACGCATCCTGAAGATGGGCGAACGCCCGAAACCGGTCGATGACCACAAAATGACGCAGGCTACCACGGAAAATGTTTCTGATGCTTTCCAGCTCTGCGGAACCAACCACTATAACAAATTAAATATTGCTTGATAAGGGAACGGTAAAAGATCTATTCTACTTTTGTCTGTCTGTATAATGATTTCGACATGAATAATTCTAATGTTAAGCATGTACAAGTTGTAAGAAACGAAGGCAGAATAGTACATTGCAACAGCTTTCACAGCCCTGTCTACATACATCCTCTACTCTATTCATATTTCAACAATATTGATCATATCATATATTTCATTCAGAATTAACATTTATCAACATACTTTACACAAACTGGGAGTAAGAGAAAGTAAAAAGAAGATATGATATCAGAGACATTTTCCGTGATAGCCTGCTTCTTATTGAGGTCATCGACCGGTTTCGGGCGTTCGCCCATCTTCAGGATGCGTTTGTCAAACAGTGTGATAACACAGACTTGCACAGAGCAAATTCAGTTTATACACTTAAGTATTGGGGAATACTATAACGAAACAATTGATGGTAGAATGGTAGGAAAGTGAATCCACTGTTAAGTGTTATCACTGGCTAAGCTCAGAAGCTCAGTGCAGTAAGATAACCTGTCTAAGATGGACACTCCACATTATTCCTAGTCGAGCAGAAACGCGGAATAAACAAAAAAAAGGACATTGGCAGGAAAGCGATTTCGAGTTTACACACTTGAGTGTGTGTAAACTGAATTTGCTCTGTGCAAGTCTGGGTTATCACACTGTGTGACAAACGTATCCTGAGGACACCCCGGTCGATGACCTCAAAAAGAAGTAGGCTATCACGAATATCTCTGATGCTTTCTAGCTCTGCGGAAACCGAACACAACAAGTTATTATAATATGTTTAAAAAGAAGGTTTAATATGAATAATGAAATGTTTTATTAAAAAAAACAATACGTCTAGGTACGACTACCACAACTAAGTAAGCAAATGATGGTCTTCCAAAATATGAATTTAAAATAAACCCTTTAGGAGCGTAACCTGTATCATAAGTAAAGGAGCACCTGTATTGAGATTTTCCATTTAAATAGAAGATTTTTTTTTGATGTAGTTCAAATCTTCAATCTTCTTGGAGACGGATATTTAAAAAAAAAAAAAAGAAAAAGTAAAATAAACTTTTGAGATTTATAAAAAAAAAAGTGAAATAATCTCAAAATAATTAATTAAATTTTTATCTCCTTCAATCAATAATCCTTTATTCATCAAAACAATAATCATCAAAATCAATTAAAAAAAAAAAAAAAATTGTTTTTAAAAAATGAAAAAAAATTAACATTTCTGCTTGCAATAAAGAATCTTATGTCCTATAAACTACTATTGAATTATGTCATACATCTTAAGAACACTTAACTTTCTCATATTTTTAATATTATCTTTTTGTTTTAAATCTTACATACTAATAACACAGCTTCAATCACCATTACTATTATAATAAAAACAGAAATATGGCAACAAAAATTATAAACATATTATTTACTTTTGTAATTATTCAGCAGTATTTATTACTATTACTATTATTATATACAGCATACTGTCGATAAATTTAATTCAAAAAACGAAAACAATGAACAAATTTTTCCCTTTGTGCCCCCCCCTTTTTTTTTTATTTTTATAATAGGATGGACTATCATAATTCATATATTTTATATTCTGTAGTTATTTATATATTCTATAAGTATAATTTGGTTATTCCATGTCTGAGAATTTACAATTCAAGAACTTACGAACGTGTCATTTCAGATATAAAAATTCTATGATTTTCCTTAAAAGTTTTATTGTTTTTTTTCTTTTCTTTTCTTTTTGGAAATAAATTATTCAATCACTTAGATACAAAAATATTTGTATTTTTATTATTCTTAAAAAATTCAAATATGAGAAAATTTCAAATCCAGCAAACAGGGGGAAAACAAAAATAATTTATTAAAAACAGACTTAGAAGAAAATATAGGATATAAATGTATACTAAGACATTTTCTCTTCTCATATCAAACATTTCCCTAAATAAGCAGACATATAAGCAATTCCAGTACCTAAAGTACCTGCTATGGTCCAGAGATGCAAAAGAAACGAGATTTTTTAGTAGGAATGGGGTTTTATTCTGATGAACCTCTGGAGCTGAGGAATCCAGCAGCAGAATGGATGTAAGATTGAAAAACCAAGCTAACAAAGGTCTAATAAAGACTTGAATGTTGGTGGGTAGAAATGGTGAGGAAGATCAGGAAAAAAAAGTAAGTTATAGACGCCAGACAGGGCCAAAATTAGCCGCGAAATTGCCTATTAGAAGGAAACCCCCTTGCTGCATGACCCACAAGATGGGTGGGGTGAAGTAGTTCGCGTCCGAAATTGTCCTCACGTGCCCTCTGGATATCCAACTAAACGATCAACATCAATCGCCAGCTCAGTCTAGTTTTTTTTAGACTGGGCCGCGACGCTGAATGAATGAATAGCCGAAGTCATGGCAAAGGGGGGGAAAAAATGAACCACAACACTGCTAGACATACGTCTATTACAAGATATTTCAGGCACGAACTATTTAAAACACCAAAACCAAAATAAATAAATAAATAAATTTAGCACTTTAAAAGCTGGCATTATTTTATTTTATGGTGTCATTTTTATGGAGTTCTAAGAAGCGTTTAGGAAATGAAATACTGACGTCCCCCCAAAAGAAATAATTAAATTACATTTCTTAAGAAAGTAACTATAAAAATAAACATGAACATATAAATTTCTTGAATTTTTTCTATTCAAAATAGCATCATTTTTTTTAGTCCTTAAAAAGTATATCACCAAAAAACTCTGTGATCCGTTTAAAATAAATTAAATCATAAGCATTAGAAAAAAAAAAAAATATATATATATATAAGGACTTATGTATAAACTATAAATAATAAAAGAATGAAACAAATTTTGGCACAATTAACCTCATAATGCATGTTTAAGTTCAAAGTTGTATTTAAAGAAATAAACAATCCGTGATTTTGTTAAAAAATCTTATTTAATTAAATTTTATGTTAATTAATTTAGACTCTGTAAAAAACAAATATTATAAGAAAAAAAAATCTTAAGAATTATTTAACAAAAAACTCTAGGGCTGATTTCACAAAGCACAAAAAATTCAATAAAAGATGATATTGAACGCTATTTGATTACTTTTTATATTTTGTATATTTAGAAAAAATAAAGGAACAAAATAATTATGCACATTGCAACTATGTATGACACTGCTGAAGTTGAATTTATTTCATAACTGGTGAATGTCGATAAACATATGTCGGCGATAAGAGTCTAGAAAGTTTTGATCGTCCAACCCCAGATGGACTTAACGTGGTTAAGAGAATTTCCACTTCTAAGATATAAGATTGGAATGAAGTTCAAAGGTTCAAATGAAGAATGAGACAAGGGTCACACATGCAGACTTATCTGAACAAGATAAGCCTTCTTAGTTAGAACAGATACACGTATACAGCTCCATATTCAATAAACATCTATGAATTATTCAGCAAGGAGAAATTTAAGTGATTTGACATGGGTCATGGAATCATTTTTTAATAATTTATTTGTTAATTTTTTTTAAATTAGAGATTTCCCGGTCCCATGACATTGTAATTGGGACAATCAACAACCATTCAATTACACATATTTACACTGGTAGAAACGGACTAATGTATTAAACAATTTATTATTCAAAGAATTTCCAAATTATGAAAGAAATACCTAGGGCAATGCCAAACTATATAAAGAAATGCCTATTTTTCAGGCAGTCATCAAATCCACGTATCTAATTATTATTATTAGGTGACGTGGATGGAAGCTACACGTGATGGATAGCGAACATACTCTGCAATACACATATTAATACATCAAATAAAATTTTGGACCGTATCATAATAACTACACCTTACGGTCCGCGCTTATAATCGATTCATTTCAAGCTAACGTGAAGCCTTAAGTATTAAAGTGGTTTCGGTATTAAAACAATAAAATTAATTAATAATTATTGTTTGATGTAGAATATATACTATTTAATAGCACCCTAATTACATTGACCCTGCTAACCATTTTTCCCCCCCACATTAACTTGAATTAACATATTTTTTAATTTTGTTTTTATTAAAAATTATTTTACAATTTTAATCTAATGCTTTCTGTGAAATTAGCCCACTCAATCATAGTGATAATTTTTAGATAATATATTTTAAATACAATTTTTACTTTTCTATTTTTAAATAACAGTACTTTTATAATAATAATAATAACAAAAAAAAAAAAAAAAAAAGATACATAATTTGAATTATAAATAATTCAAATAAAGGTATACACTAAACTATTTCTAGGCAACATTTTGTAATTCTACACACAAAACAAATAAAAACGTAAAACATTTACTGTATTTTATTTAGACAAATTTTAATTATTCAAATTCAAACTTAACATGACACCAGATAGGATAGTGCAGGTACAAAGAGACATACATACAAAAAATAAAAATAAAAAATAAAAAAGATAAATCAAACTATAATAATACATATTTTATATACAAGGACGAATAGCCTTCTTTTTTAACTAATTTTGTACAAATTTTGGTATAAGTGTTAAAAAAAATAATAACTAGATTCATTTGAAAAAAAAAAAAAGAAAAAAAAATCAATGTAATGCTTTTGTTAGTTTTATGATTGCTCAATAAAGTAATTATAACTATCTTTCAAATTCCATGATATTCAAAAACAAGCTATAACATTTTATAACTAATTAAATTAGTCGAATTTAAAAAAAAAAAAAATTATGATTCGTGGAATTTAAAAAATAGTCAACTGTGGAAAGGTTTGCTAGAAGTTCAAAGAATAAACAGATAAAAGTGAAATATATACAAAGAAGATGTTAGTTAAGATACTAGTGTCTCAAGAGATCACCACTGACAGACAGGAAGAAAAATACAAACAAAAAATGATAATTTTACTGCTTTTTTTGCAAACAGTATAAGCGATAAGATATTATTATATGTTGAAAATGTGCGTATAGAGAGTATACAGAACTTGGTGAATTTGCTCTGACGATGGATGAATATCTTGAAACCGGTCAGGAACAAAACCAATATGCATGCTACGACGGATAAAATACCGGATATTATTATATAATATACAAAATAAGCAGAGTCTTGTCAATCCGGGTGTGAAATAAAGGGAACCCTTACTATGTTCTCAATTAGTACAAACAAACTCAAAAAAAGGGATTTGAGTCCCTTTGAGGTGGTTGCAAAGGTTATTCACCATATAAAATACATAATAAAATTGAGAAGCTACAATTAGTTTGGAATGTCAAAGTAAGAAAACGGTGATAAGGAATCACATTTATTGATCTTCAATAAAAATAGCCGTGAGATAGGCCAAATAGTAACACGGAAGTTCATAAACTTACTTTGTCAGGAGATTGAAATATCATAAAAGGGACATTTGCTGCAAAGTTAGTTTTAAACAACAAAATTTAAACTGATTTATCCACAACGAAGTGAAATTGGACAAGTTACCTGTGAGACGCTTTTGAAGCATATATTTAATTATGATGAGAAAAAAAAAAAAATTAAAATTAATGTTTAGGATGTCCAAGTGTGGAAAATCTCTCGCAAGGATGCAAGAATCATAATGTGTGTAACATAACGTCCATTAGTCGTGTACATAGTCTAGGATACTTTCTTCAAGTATTGCTGTATAATTTGACTACATCGCCTGTAATCGGGCTATGCTTGATTCTATATTGTGCCACAAATCTCGATACCTTATGACAATATGTTTCAATAGAGCCTTATAGTTTGTTAGTTTGTTGATCAGTCAAATTTACTGATCATCAACCTACAACTGCTTTCAATCTTCCATATCGACGGTTTCTTTCTAGTTTTTCAATTCCTTCCAGTTATCCACTGTCATAAACAGCTTAAGTCTTTGTTTTCGTTAATGGTTCGTTATTTAACCAACATAAGGTTTTACTTTCAAAAACATTGTTGACATATTGTAAACAAAAACATATGTTAAAATGGCCTTCAGATTTTTTTTTTTTATTATTAAGCGGCGTTTACACGATCAATATTATTGTCAATACCAGTATTGACAATATTTCAATCAATACTCATACTAACCACTATCAATATTTCATTACTTTACACGATCAAAATTATTGTAAGTACTAATTACTATTTCTGCCACTAGGAGAGTGTATTTACGTGTTTATACTCATCAGTTTAGTTGTTTTTTTTTAACCTTTAAAAAATGAATAATCGTTCTAAAGCTTGCGTAGCTATTATTTTGGCCCATGGTTATAGTTAGCTCTTTACCCTGCTGCTCACTTTATTAATATTGTATAGAAAACTCAAGGGGGACAGCTCTAATGTTTCTTATTTAAATTACTTCCACTATCGTTCACTCTTAATTAATTCCTTTATAAAACATCGAAAATAAACATTTATCCTAATGATATATTTAATAAAATATAATATAATTCTGGTAATTTTGTGTTGCATGTTTTAGATACATTTATTTTTTATTAACACCTTAGAAGGCAAAATACTAAATCTTTATCTAACATTCCACCAAAATCAGGCATAAACAAGGAAAATTGTTTGATTGACTTTTCATGTAGACATGTAGTGATTTAATATGCCTACCATTCGGAAGGAAAGTTAGAAGCCTATTTTCTCTCTATATTAAACAGCATGGCATATAAAAACCCTTTTTGAAACAAAAAATTAAATTAACTGCGAAACACTCATACGATTTTTCTAATAGTGCAATTGTCAGAGTTCAAACTGAAATGTTTTCTTAAAATGGAAATTTTAAATTAATTGGGCCAGTCAACTTTAATATATTATAGGAGATGTTCATTACATAGAATTCTTTAACCTATTATAATAGTATCGCTTTTGTTTTGTACAGGTTAGTTGCAACGTTCGATAAAACTATTGAACTGACCAATAATATTGTCGATATCCCCTCCAATTCTCAGTATTGATAGAAAATCTGAATTTCATCAATACTCTTGTCAATACCGACCATCAATACATTTTTTTCACTTTACACGATCAATATTATTGTCAATACTCTAAAGTATTGTCAATATTATTGATCGTGTAAACGCCGCTTTTCGCCAACAAAAGATCTGTGAAATGTTCACTGTTTTCTTAATTAAATGATGTTTACTTTTAAATAAAAATAAAAATATCAAATAAATAAAATACTAGATAAATATTATCAATATGTAACTTTCATAATTTAGAAACTGTTAATTCTATAGAATACACAAAAAAACAGGAAAATTATCATTCTTGTAATTTTTTTTTTTTTTTTTTAGATTTATTAAAAATAAGATAAAAATAAGAATTTTTTTTATTTCCTTCTAGGGTCAAAGTTTTCACTCGCTGAAACATAAGTATCTGAACTAATTATATTTAAGAAAAATAAACAGCGCTCGATTAAATAATCAAATCTTAAAATAATAAACGCAAAGAGAATTTGTACACTTAGATGGAAAAAAAATAACTATTTTGTCCAAGAGACTTAAAAATAATTAAATTGAAGCATTAATCGTTGTTTTAAGTGATTATTTTAGCCTTGTAAAGATAAAAAAAATAATAATAATAATAATAATAAGGTAGGTAAATATATATTTTATATAAAACTGGAAATAGGATTTACTTTAAGGAATATAAGAGTCGAAGTTTTATTATTATTCTATTTTGGTATGACCCACACCTATTGCAAATATACCTTAGAACCAAGCTAGGATTAATTTCACTTATGTCTTTTCTTATTTTACATATAGTTGAACATTTCTTTAATAACTGAATAAGATAGAAGAAGCAGGTAAATATAAAGCATTTTTAGTAAAGGAAGAAGAACCAACATGCTTTTTTTGGATATAATTTGAGGTGAAGTAGCAGAGTCTTATAATGAAAACTAATACAAACAGAATTTTTTTTAAAAATATTGCTATTTATTTTCCTCAGTCATGGGTTATAATTAATTTTAAGATATTATAGAATGATGTGACAAGTGAAATTTGCCAATTTGGAAGGCAATGATTATAACTTATATTGCCTACTGCAATGAGAATATATGAAGGAGTCTTCGTGACCATGCTTAATGAATTAAATAAAAATAATAAGGTTCAATCTTAGAAAATAAAGAATAAAAAACTGTAAGTTGCCAACTAATATACTGTCTTTTTTCAAGGCATAAAATAAAATTTTGAGAGATTATTTAATAATAAAATGTTCAATTAAATAGAACAATTACAATTAAAGTAAAGTAATGCCTATTTTTTAGGTGGGCTTGACATCCAACTACCAAATTAATGTGTGGATTGGGGACGAAAGCACTTACTTTATAAACAATTACAATTATACAGCTATTATACAAATTAGAAAAAAATAAGTATTGGAAAAAGACCAAAACACACATTAGCAACAATATGTTAACATACGATTTTTTTCAAAATATTATAACAAATTTTATATAACATTCAATTATGCCAACGTTTCGACAGAGTTTCCTGTCTTTATCGAGGCTTTAATATAAATGGTCGTGAAGAAGTGGAGAAAGAATTTTTAAACATACACTTTTGTTACATCGCAGAAACTTAAAAAAATAAAATTAAAAGTTACTAGTTTTAAAAGAAAAGTTCAAATTTTCTTTTTTTTATCATTCTGAGATGTAACAAATGTGTATGTTTAAAAATTCTTTCTCCACATCTTCACCACTATCTATCTATACATTAAAGCCTTGATAAAGCCAGGAAACTCTGTCGAAACGTTGGCATAATTGAATGTTTCCTTTTTGACCGATTCTCACCAAATTTCTTCATAACATAATTCATCAACGGCCAACAAATACTTTTATATTTTATTTAATATCATAACAAACTGTTCCTGATTTGTGTTTTATAGTTTTTTTCCATATTTTTTATTTTCTTTGTATATTATAGGTACAATAATATGTTATTCTATTATTAAGTGAACCAATTTTTTTAATCTCTCTAAGTTTTTTTTTAATACCTTGCCAAAGATAGTGTACGTGAAATGTAGGAATCTTGTTTGTGCCTGTTGCTTGAATATGGTGATCATTATATGAAAAGAAGGACCAAATCCAAAAATTGCATCATATATTGGACTATTCATGAAGTGTATTTTTTATAAATTTGATTAAACTTATTTTAATATCTTATCCAAACATAGTTCTGATCGATAACACTATAAGACATTATAAGAACGGTCCCAGCATACTTAGAAACAGTCTATCAAGATTATAAAGAAAGTCATTTGCCAAAAAACGATGTTGTAAGACGTATAGATTTTGATGGAAGATGATACCATTAGAGTATTTTAAAAAAAAAACTCTTAAGGTTAACATTACTGACAAAATCAATAATAAACATTACAAGCTCAACGATGGGGCGTTTATATCAATAGTGTCAAACGGGAAAGCCGAAATTCATAATGAATATTTTTTCAATGATAGTCTCTCACCCATTGCTTCACAAACCAAAGTATTTGATGTAACTGTAAGAACAAGATTAGAAGTAGTACTGCAATGTACTCCATAAATTACTTTCTTCGTATGGTACTACTGGTTCTGGAAAAACTTTTAACAATACAAGGTAAAGGATCAGAGGCAGGGATCCAAGCGTCCATTATGTATTATTTGGTAGCACTGACAATTATCAAGACTGAATATGTGGACGGGTCCGCAATGCTGGATAACATCTGATATTTTATCCGTCGTAGCATGCATATTCATTTTGTTCCTGACCGGTTTCGGATTTTCATTCATCGCTAGAGTAAATTCATCAGGTTCGTGTAGAGAGTTCCTACAACATAATGTGTCTGTTATTCACACTTGTTGGTTTGTTGGTTGTATATCAACCAATGTGTTTGTTAGTATACAACCAACAAACCAACAAGTGAGTGTACAGAAACATTACGTTGAAGTGAATTTGCTCTGATGATAAATGAAAAACCGAAACCGGTCAGGAACAAAATGAATATGCATGCTAAGATGGATAATATACCGGAAATTATCAAGGTATTTATAATTATTAATGCCCTCCCAATCGACCTCCCGATCGTCTGTATTATCAGATGTGAAGGTTAAAAAAAAAAAAAAAAATGGAAAAAGAAAAGGAAAATGCACACGCAGATATGAAACTCAAGCAAGATTAATTTTGGCAATTTTCGGAGGAGTCCTCCACCAACATAAAAAGTGAGCTCCAATTATTCCAGCAGTAGGACCACAGCTTTATAGACAGATAAAAAAAAGTGAATGCCTAGACCTCGGTAAATTTTCAACATTATCATTTACCGATTATTCCTTCAGTCTAACGTTATAAGTGTATATGATGTAATCTAAAACGAAAGTGTAAATAAATGAATTTATATTTGAAGAAATCAACTAGGCGAGTCGAAAGAACTTAGAAAACAAATCTGCTGTCGTTGTTGCTAAAGGACCTTTATGATTGACTATACAACCTTCAGATCAGACCAAAATGGATTTATCACCATAAAATAGGGATAATTAATTAGGCTAACTTTAAAAATAAAAAACTTTTATTTTTAAAGCACAAAATGGTCGTAAATAATTAACTTAAGATGTAATTGTTATCTAATTCGATAATGCCATTTTTCCATAGCCTCAATGTCATTTAAATTTATCAATATTATGAAAAATTAAAATAATAGCAGAAATACATCATTTTTACATATACTATATATGGGGCAAACATAATTTTAAACCTTCGTCAAAGATTAAATTAAATTATCATTTCATTCATTTCAACAAATATTTAATCACACTTGTATGTTTGAACAGGTAATACAAGCACTTTCCCTCCAGTCTGTTTACACATCTGACAAAATATTATCTGTATATTTCGATCTAATAAAAAGAAATGAGAGGAACATTGAGATAATTTCAAATCTAATTACTAAAGAGTGACTAATTCAGATAAATCTAAAACTAGATTGAATTGAGGCTAAATAGAAACGATCTGAAAAATATGATAATTTTTTTTTTTTTTTTTTTTTGGAAGCGAATTATTTATGAATATTACACGTCCTATAAACATAACATTTAGTTTTGTTTTTTTTTTTCGAAAAGATGAAATGCATTTGATTTGGTAACATTCATATAATATTTTTTTTAGCTTGAAAAATAAAAAAAAAAAAAATTATATAAAAAAATCATTAGGTTCTAATTGTTGACTAGATGGACAGTCAAATAAATATACTTTAATCATAAATATATAAACATAAAAGTATTATAAAAGTTTTTCGTTAAAAAACTTTTAAGTTTGGCTTTTAGTAGGCCTTCAATTATGAATGGAATAATTAAAATGTTTATGATTTTTTTTTTATTATTATGATTCCAATGTTAATTATTTGTAGTAGTAATAATGTTAAAATTTTAATTAATTTTTCCAATATGTTATGTTTTCTTTTTAGGCCAAAAAAATCAATGAATGCTTAAAAAAAGAAAAGGAAAGGGAAATCAACAGCTAAATAAAATAATTCATACGATAAATATATGATATGTCATGTATGCAAATTAAAAAAGAAAAGAAAAAAAAAGAAGCTAATGCTTAAGTAGTTAGAGTAATGGATAGGCTGGTTAAAGATTTTTTTTAAGAACAACAGATTTTCCCTAAGCTATTTAATGATAAAATAAAGAAAAAATTATCTTACGTTAATTACTCATTACATTCTTTCTCTTACGCACATAATTTTTTTAATTGACATATCTTCTTCAAATCAGATTGAGGACTTCTTCTAACCATTTTATTATGTATGTGCTCTTAATATTACCTAATAAATATAGGCAATGGGAAATAACCAAGTTTAAAAATTTTGATTACTTAGAAAGTATTTGAGGTCATTGTAAAACTTTTTCGAAATTGTGTCATCACCGAAAATATATGGTTTTGTATTTTCGAGTACGAACAAAAAATCTGTATTGTTATATTACGTACCTATATTATATATATATATATATATATAGATATATATATGTGTGTGTGCGTGTTTTGTATGTTTGCTTTTGAACCAAATATCTCGAAACACAGAAAAATTTTAGAAATATCTAAACTATCAAATTCCGTTTAGATAGTAGCATAACTTTATATCCAACCGAGATTTTGGTGAAAATCTTCTTTAACCGGAAGTGGTGGTGGAACTGTATTGTTTGTGTTTTTCCAGTTTTTCGCAACTTTTCTTGGGGGGAAAAAAAAAAAAAAAATGTCTTAACCGATTTTTCTTGAAGTTTCGCATACTAACAAATGTACGTACATATAAGGGATTTGCAATATTTTTATAGACAAATTTTTTCTTTGCAAGTTTAAACGTATAGTAAAAGTTACATGTTTGAAGAAAATTTGCCATTTTGAACTGTTATTACTTCTGTAAGAGAAAGAGAAAGGAGCAAGTGAAAGAGAAGGGCAACAATGTATATTTGTGTGTTCGAGTGAAAGAGAGAAAATGAATTAAGATAACTCAAAAACAAAATTCACAAAAGTTCATACTAAACAAATTGGGTACAAGCGATTCAAATATATAAAGGTTTCACATAAAATCAGAAAAAAAATATATATATATATATATAAAAAAAAAAAATAGATCCTCATGATACTATCAAAAAATGTTTCAAAACGATTTTACTTTAATCTATATGCAAAGGGATAATATTACTCGTTCTTTTTTTATTATTTTTAGTTCCTATCTGCAATAGTTTTTTGATTGTGCAACAGCTGTAGTTACTAAAAAATCCATTGAATCCATCCTTTTAATGATTTTTTTAATGAAATTTTATTCTTTGGTTCAATAAGTTCAATATTGTGATATCACTTTATAGTTTTTTAATTATTATATTATTTTTTTATTAATAAACTGTATGGTCAAGAAAAGAAATAAGTAGGAGAAAAATCCTAATAATAAAGAACTAATAATAAATATGTGTAAACAAGAGCAATAAAATGAAAAAGGGCGGTTTGTAGTAATTACTTCACCGCTTTAAATCAATAAATTAGTGAGAAGTCAATTAGATAGAGCTAGAACATGAAAGTTCATCACCATCTGCATATGGCCAATTAAAAAAAAAAAAAAGAGATAAGCTTAATTAACATCTTTTTAACGTAGAAAATCGCATGTTTAAATTATATATATAACTGAATGATTGGAAATCAATAGTGAAAAGCAAAATGGTACAAATTATTTACAGGAAAGTGAAAAAAAAAAATGTTTAAAAATAAATAAATTAAGGATTTGATTAGTGTGAATTCGCGTTATAACTTGCATAATTTGGTTATGTTCTCCAAATTAGCCTTGCCATAATTAAAGAGGCTGAATTATATAAAAATTCGCAAATTAATATCACTATACATACAAATGTTATTTATTTCCAAAAAGAAGCAAAAGTACTAACGCTATGAAAATATTTCGCTCGATAATTTTAAAAACGAAAGCACCAAATCTTTTTTTTAAATAAAAAGAATGCAAAGCTAATGTCACACGCAAAATTATAAGTATTAAACAAATTTATACAAGGCATAATTATTAATTTAACTGAAAAAATATGTGGCAAGAAAAAGAAAACGGTCTTTACAAAGCCGATCTACATAAATATATCTTTAAATGAAATATTTTATTAAAATTAAAACAAAAGTAAGCAAATAAATCTTTTATTTTGTCTTTTTCTTTCCATCCCATCTACCGTCACACCCACAAATCAAACAAAACAATATGTCATTTCTTATCTGGCAAAAAAAAAAAAAAAAATAAACTCAATGCTACTTCGCCTCATCTAATGATAATGTTTCCTGGATCTTGACTGTCTGTTATTTGATACAGATGCCGTACCGTTTTTATTAGAAGTCTGTTGTATTGCTTGAGGTGTTACTGATGGTACAATCTTGAATAAATGTATCCTCATATGGTCGCAGATCTCCAAACACACTTGGCGCGAGTAACGTAACAAGTCAAAACAGACCCAAATCTGTTTTCAAGATTGAAAATATTAGAATCTTAAGATTAAAAAAAAAAAATACAAAAGTCAAATAAAGTTTATTAGCAATAATTGAAAAATTCTTAAAAAAAAAAAAGAGCTATATTTAAGATAAATTTTCAAGTTCAGTTTAAACTGACATAAATTAATTGGGGTTGGTATAAAAAATAATTGCCGTTTATAACTATGTTGGATGAAATATCTAATGATATATGAAACGCTTTTCACCAAAATCATCTATGCATTTTTTTTTTATAATCAATAAACGCTATATTATTATAAACCACCCTACCATACGAGCTAATAAAATGTAGTATAAAATAAACCATTTATAAAATAAAGTAAAATAATTGTTTTCAACTAGAAAGTCAAAAGAATAAATTAATTATATCATATGAGGGAGCTTAAGAATTTGGCCACATTAGTCTTAGGCATTTGCTATAAATAGGATACTTGTAATTGACAAAATATTGCAATAATACAAAAATTGAAATAAACCATAAACGCTATACTGTTCACTAAACACAGATCTATAATCAAGTGGCAAAAAATATATAATAATTCTTTGATTCTCTGATTCCGTTAGTAAAAGAAATTTCAGTCTAGCTTTTCCGTTAATTTCATGTTTATCACGTTAATATCACAAGAAAAAAGTGATACTTTACTAGTAAATTCTTAAATTTTTAAAGTTCTCAATCGAACTACACTTTACTTCTTCATAACTAGGTAGCAGCCATGTGTTAAAAGAAAACTACTGTTTACTCAACAATCCTTGAAACTTACAAGACAAGACTCAGTAAGGGGCACTAAAATTGGGCTTTCCATGAAAAATTTGGCATATTCTAAAAATCCAAAATCACTTACTGAAACTTCTATCACTAAATAACAAATCCATTTAAATCCCCGATTTAGGTAACTACAATTTTTCTAACAAATACAACTAGAAGAAAAAAAACATATTTCATAATCTTAAAATGGTAATCAAATCCGTTTTTATATTCGTTTTATATTTATAATATATATTATATAATCCGTCATTATATTTCATGATCTTTTCCCAAAGCTAGAGATTAAACGTTGTTTCCCCTTCAAAATATCTTTACATTCACGATTAATTCCTATCCAGTAATTTAATTGTAAAACATATAAAATAATAATAATAATACCGTGTACAGTATTTTTTTTTTTTGTATTTACAACTCTTTATTATATAGCTATATATTTATAAAATTAAGCTTTTATCTATATATCTAATACTTTATAATTTCTTATCTTTTTTTTTTTTTCTATTTCTGAAGTAAACAGTAAAAGCAAAACCAACAATATAAATCAACAAAGTCAAGCTCAAAATAAAATATGCCAAACACGTGGTCCGCGGGCGCACGCTAAAATTAAAATTAAAAATATAACTTTAAACATGATTTAAATGAACATAAATAAAATTCAAAACAAATTTAACATTTCTGTTTAGGTTATTATTATGACGTTAATCTACTGCGAATTGTTTTTTTAAACGCATATATCGAGGTTAATTAGATTTGTCCAGTTATAGTGTTAAATTGGGATACTAATAATTTATGCCGAGCAAAATGTCATAATTTTTTTAGAGTAAAAGTGATAAGGATAATATCAAAATAACGTATTTTAATTTTTTCTTTATTCCAATCTAAAATAAATATACATAAATGTTGCGATTCGATTTCCTATGATTGTTACCTATTTTCAATATTAAAAAATAAAAAAACTCATAGACCAGCATAAATGTAAAACTACTTTTGTACTTCATACATATGTATTTACTTTTGTAATTTGGTTGTATTTTGTACAACTGTGTAACTATAATGTAAATAATAAAAAAAAATACTTCTTTTTTTGTAATGCGTTCTCGGTTGTCTCATCTACAATATACTTAATTTGGCCCTTGGTGGTAAACGAGTTTGATGTATATCTACATTGCACTCTTCATAGTAAGTTTTTCAAAAATGATCAAAAACACGGCGGCAATTACATTTGAACCAACCCTAAATTTCCATAAATATAAAAATTGTTTTTTCTTAATAATTTAAATTCATACTGCGATTTAATTAATTAGGTGGAAATCCCTACTTATTGTTTTCAAGAAATACATTTACAAAAAAATAAAATAAATATTTAAGTTTTAATTTATTCTTTTAAGATGAGATGTTAACGTAAATGGTAAAAAATAAATGATTTTCTAAACTTTTACAAATAAATCAGAAATATTTTAATTAAATAAACAAGTAAAAGTGCATTATTTTGTAATTTTACAAGAAAAATAACGAGAAAGTAATAAAATAATATTTAAAATTTTTAATGGAATCTAAAGTCATTTGTAAATAATTAATCCATAATGGATAATTTGATTTATAATAGTTTAAATCTGAAAACTAAAATGACAATAAAAAAACCAAACTCACCAAACACATCCAAAGAACAATGTATTCTGGTATAAAGAAATTAAAATACTGGTTGAGGAAGAGCATAGCAGGACCAATTAGTGATGAATCAAAATAATCCATTTCATTTCGTGTCATATGTGCAACCTGGAATGAAATTAATGATATACAATAGTTAATAACAAAATAATAAATCATTTTGAATACAAATTTTAATTAGAATTATAGATTCTGAAATATTAATTTAATGAAATTAAAATAATTAATTAATGTTGTCAACTGGATGTTGAGGTTCGATCATACAAAAGAACTCTTTTTAAATTTCTACCGACGTTTCGGCAAATTTATTGCCTTCTTCAGGGTCTGTACAAAGATTTTAATGCAAATCAGAAAAAATAGAAACAACATAAAATATGAACTTAAAATAAATATTTTGCCGAAACGTCGGTAGAAATTTAAAGAGTTCTTTTGTATGACCGAATCTCAACATTCAATTTACAACATTGAATACAGCGGTCATAACGAACACCAAAACATAATTAATTAATTATAAATTTAAGGAAATCATAGATTTTATTAATAATAATAATAAAAATAGCATTCACTCAATTCCCAAGATAATTAAAACTTGTAATTTTTACTCAATTTGTAATTGCATTAATGTAATGGTCCCGTATATATTATTAAAATGCTATAGATACCTATTGTCAAAGCACACTCAGAACCCGATTACAATCATCAGAAAAATTTTTTAAACAAAAGTATAGACTTACAGTTATAATTAGTTGAAAGACATTAAAAGTTCAAAGAAAATAGTTTTCCGGTTTCGAAACATATGCGATTAACTGAAGAACAAACTATTCAGTAATTTTGTAATTTCGATTAATCAAAATTCGGTAATTATTTACAAGCGTGCTGCCAAGATAGACGACAACTAGCTACAGTAACCTGCTCACTCGCAACTCTTATTACACTCATATTTCTGATTTATTTATTCATTCACATTTCTTTATTTATTTCACTCATTTTCATTCATTTTAAAAAGTATCAGTCTAAATATAAGTAATAACTACGAAACAAAATCAGAGTTTAACTTCAAACATTGTCCCAAGAACTTGTAGGTTTCAATTAGCGAACACTGGCTAATTTATATGCTATTTAAAATAACTTGAATTCAGTGATAAATATTAAAACAAGAGGGTTTATATATGATTGATTGTTCATGTGAGCAGGTTACTGCAGCTACTTGTCGCCCATCTTGGGGGCACGCTTCTAAATAATTACCTCAAATTCTATTAAAGTAATCATTTTAGCAAAGTATTTAATGCTCCTTAAGAAGATGTCCGAAACTAGTGATTGTGTAAAGAAAAGCCTACAGTAGACCGTACTACTCTCACCCAGTACCCTGCAAAAAAACCCATAATTTTCCCTTCTCAAGGTCTCCAAATACAAGTGGCAGGTTTACATATCTACAATTAGTATACCAAGTAAAGAAGCTATATTCGAGAAAATTGTAAAAAATTGATAGAAAAAAAAAACAAATCCTGTGTGAAACACTAACACAACTTTCTCTTACTATTGTTAAAACAATTATGCATAAAATTACAAAATTTTCATTTAATTTTAAATTTTACTCATTTATCCTAACACAAATCTGGGAGGTGGTGGTGGTACAAGTACCTACCCAAGCAAGGTTGAAAGAACAATGACATTGTAATCCCCCTAAAAAAACGCGCCAATAATATTGAACAAAAAGCAATATTTTAAATTTAAGTTAACAGAGATTTCTTTGAACTTACTTTGAAATCAATTTTTTTCTCGAAAAAATATTCCAAATTAAAGTGATAGGTTCCCATCTATAGGTATATGTGTGAGTTTTCATTTTAAGTTTAAACAAATCGTTATTATGTTTTTTTGAGAAACACTATACTTCCAAGCTCGTATATTAATATTATATAGATAGCTGGTAGAACAACACACTGAATTTAAGTGGTACTTTAGAGAAAAACTTAATTCAACTTTTCCCCCAGAATGCCCCCAAAAAAATCAATTTTCTCGGGGAAAAGTTTCAAATAAAAAGATAAGGTACTTATGTAAGTATACAATATAGAAAGTTTAAAGAAAATCGTTGGAACTTTTACGAAAAAATCGTGAAAAACACAAAAAAATATCAGTATATTTGCAATTCTGGTTGATAGATTTTTGTCCGAAACTAGTAACTAAACTGAATAACAAGTTTGAGCTTCCGGGCAATTTTTACTAGGAATAAGAGAATGTTAAAAAATCTCCAATAAAATCGCCCATTCTGGTCAACCAAATTTTTTTTTTATTATATTTATTAAACCGGGTACCCGACAGCATGGGACCTAAGCCTATATGGCTTTTATCCCCCCGATGACCCCCATATGGTCCCCTTAAATAGTCTCCCCCAGTAACCTATTGGTCAGTCTACAATATCCCAGGATATCCTTGTAACAACAACCAAAGAGAAGAGAAAAACAAAACCCAAAACCACTCTGTGGGACTTGAGTGGGAGAAACTGTACAAATATAGCGACGGACAGTCTATAAACCAGTTGAAATCCTTCAGTACATCCAATCGCTACGTTTCATTCTCATACCACTCTACCTTAAACATTCCTCTATTGTAAAGTCCAGGCAGTTTGTGTCTATTTATTAATGTATAAGTTAACCAGTGTTAACTAAGTCTTCTTCTTATTTCATCAACCAGACCTAAATTCTCTCCACCTAACACATCCATTATAATCCTTTAACTCCAACTCGCCCAAGCAATCCTGCGAGAGTGGTGCCCTCGCAAATACGCTAAACCTAGTACCAGCGAAACGGGGGCACTGACATAAATAGTGATACACCGTTTCTCTGACTCCGTCATCGCAATTCTGGCAAGTGGGGCTTGACGTCCTCCCTATGTTAAACAAGTGGCTAGATACCTATACCTAGGTGTGTCCAGGCACTAGCCCCCCCCCCAAAGATCCTCAGACTTATCCTGCTGAGGGACAGGAGGTAGGCAGAAACTCCCTGCTTAATTCCTTTTATAAATATTTTAGCTTGGAAGCACCCCTGCGTGTCCCCCCAGCATTTCTCCAAGACTCTCGTCTCCCAAAGTCTAATCTGTTTATAATGAAACCTCTTAGTGATGGCAAGGGCTGGTTCATCAAAATAGTAATGATGATCCCTCCCAGCCAACTGATCCGCCCTCTCATTGCCCTCTATTTCCCGGTCGACCAATTTTGTTCCAACTTTAAATTATATCCGTCTGATATTTTATACGTCGTAGCTTGCATATTCCATTTGTTCTTGACCGGTTTTGGATTTTCATCCGTCGTCAGAGTAAATTCACGAAGTTCATGTATAGAGTTCACTTCAACGTATTGTTTCTGTTAGACACTCACACTTGGTGGTTTGTTGGTTGTATATATGTTCGGGAGGTTCAATTGTAACAATAGATGTAGTCTTTAATATTATATGGGTGACTGATACACACATTTTCCCCAAATAGAACTTACAGAAAAGCTTAAAGTTGCAGTTCCCTAAGCATATATCAAATCGCAGTAAAAAAAAAAAAATCACACAGAAATATATATTTTTATATGTAAGAGACATGTTTTGTTAACAAATAACAAACTTATCTTATACAATTATGAATTATTATCTTTTATTTTTAATTAAATTAAATTTAAATTAAACACTTACAACTAATCGATTGGTAACTTTAGCTGCAACCAGTCCAAATGCCATTATATACAGAACTGGATGATTCTCGTAAACATGTTCAGTGCTTTTTCTACAAATTATAAAAGCCGGTACAATTACCAGACTAAGTGGTATTACTGGCGACAGTACACTGGTGCCCTGAAAATTGTATAAAAAAAAGAAAAAGAAACGTTATAATAATAATAATAATAATAAAATGTATATAATAATAGTACAAATAATATTTTAATATGTGAGTTAGGCATAAGTTTAGTGGTGGGGCATTGTTCAGCGATAATGTGCTAACAACAGGCGTGGGTGGTTCCATCCATTAATATTATTTGAACATTTTAGGTTTGTATTTAATCGTTTCCAAGTATACTGAGCAATTGAGTGGTAGTACAACAAAAATCTATGTATTTATTAATTGATCCCATTTGAGCCACCAGAAATTCTAGAATTTTTATTTGCCAATTTTCCTCAATTTTATAGCTGTTTTTCCCGATTGCGACAACATCAGAGGTTTGGTATAAAGTAACGTTTAGTCCCTAGGAATTTCTGAGCAAATATCCAGAAAACTTGCTTCTTCTTTTGAACTAAGGGCTCCATTTTTAAAAAATTGCAAAGAAAAAGTTTTCAAGAAAGATACTAAGACAAACAAAAAGGGTGCCATTTATGTCTCGGTAATTGAAATTAACGCTAAAATCAACTTTCAATAATAACAAAGCCTCACATAAAAAATTTAACCCTTTAACAATTTTGGTAGAGGAAATTCAAAAATTTACTATAGCGCAAGAAAAAAAAAGGCTTTATAATTACAAAATCTGCAACTTTGGAAAGGTCCAAAATGGAGGAAACGTATTTAAGACTTATTTTGTTGGATTTATTTTTGTTGCAAATGAGATTTATTATCAAACGAAATTCTCGATTCTTTTTTTCCACCCACCTGCAATCACATTCTCATCCATTATTATCAGTTAATTTCTAAATATATCTCCAGTCAAATGTGCTGGATGTAACCACCCACACAGCTAAGAAATATCAATTCAATATTTTTTTTTTTTTGTATAATACAAGTTAATAAAGCATGTGTCATTAGTGCCATAATAAGCTTTTTAAAATTAATTATGCAAAAACTAAATATGTTACTAAATCATTTCAAATATTTTGATATACAAATTTTTCAATTTATTATTTGTAAATTGCACAATACACATAGGGTGGACAAAATTATTGCACACTTATAAAAAAGTAAAATAATTAAAAAAAAATACTTTATAAAAAAAGAAAATAAAGAAATTAAGTAAACGGAATGACCAGGAACTATTTCAGAAGAGCAGGTCAAGATCGTTCTATAATTATAATAGAAGTACGATTAGTTTTTTTTTATCAATTAGCTGAATTAAAATTTTTATAAATATTCCAATTACCAAATCTCAACAGTAGTAAAGAATTCGATTGAAGCTAAGTCATCTGTCTCCTGGAATATCTGCTAGAGAGCTCTCTTTCATTAAGAGTCAATAGAGTAAACTGATCCAATTTGTGCAAAAAATTCAATCGCACGTCAATTGCAATTCAATTTAAGATGACTGAATGTATACGCATTTTTTTTTTTTTTTTTTTTTTTTTTTTTTAATAAATCACAAATCGCTTTAAATTTGCAAATAGACATGCAGCTTCCAAATCTCTTCAGAGTATGCAGTTTTAGCGTTTAAGATCATCTTGTATTGGGGTGAGAATTTCAAAAATCTTACAGAAATGCATATTTGGAATTCAATGACCATTATCCGTGAAGAGATCATTAATATATCACAACAAATATCATAGAAAGAATAACTTGTCTATGTGCCCGCGTTTCCGCGGGCGTTTTTTTTAATGATTTATAAAAATGAGATCTATACACAGCCTAAATGTTGCTCTGATGCAACTTAGTTTTTTCTTAATACATTAGAGTGTCCTCCTAGGGGAACTGGCTTTAATAGAATGGGGTATTATTTGGGGCATTATTGGAAAACAAATTAGCCTCATACGGGGAGGATGGTATGAGTGAGATTGCAACAACAATCATAAATGACCGTCCAATACTTAATATTTATTACTTATTATCAAGCTCAATTCATATTTATTGCACTTTAATCTGTATCTCATATAAATTCAGGTAAAAGAAAATTACTATTGATTTTTCATTGAAAAAAATAAATAGAAGTGATGCAATAATTTTGACTAGTAGTAAACATGCTATATTTGTTTAATATTTTAGAAACAGTAAAATATGTTATAAAAATGGTGTTCTTTTAAAGGAACATAAGTGACATGAATAATGTATAATATGCAAAAGCAATAAAAACTTAACACAATAAAACTATGTATTCAAAACTATGTTTGAAGTATCTTCTTTACTACCCAAAAAGTAATACTTTCATTAATAACGATAGAAATGCAAGTTAATATGATAATAGATTAATAAAACAAATATAATCTATTAAAAGAAATTAACAATGATGTGAACTTTTGTACACATTTTATCTACTCTACAATCTTCGAAAAAACTATAAACCAGCAAATTACAAATGTCAACTCAAGTTTAGTTTATTAAGTTGAGCATAGTTTTAACACCATCTAAATCAAATTTGAAGCATATATATGTTCTAAAAATACTAAATATGGAACCAATTTAAATAATATAAGAAAATTCTATTAAATGAGGCTCTTACTAAAAATATAACTAATAATACGTTAGGATATTTTATTGAACATAATAATCTGAATTTCGAATAATAGCTTCCTTCATATCACTTATGTTGAATACCATTATAAAAGATTTAATTTATTAGCTTATATAAATCTCAGTTTAGCCATATACTTTTAAAAAAAGAAACATTATTTAGAATTATACATCCGGTGGTTTATATGAAAATCTATTTCAGTCAAATATTACAAATATTTTTAAAATAAAAGAGATCCAGTTTTTCATTTTTGTTTTCAAAAGCTTGGATTAAAAAAAATCTAACTATAAAATTTTTTAAATAATATAGAAAAGAGAAAAATAAGAATAAAAAAAATTTTAGTAATTCTTCAGAACTGCCATATTTTTAAGCCATTATAAACCTATCCCATCTTATAATAACGTTCCTTTAAAGGTTTCAGGTCATTAAATGTTTATTAACTAGCCACTAACTTTGTTACCATAATTTATTATTTAAAAAAAAAAAAAAATTATATATACGAGGTGTGTAAATTAAGTAATGAGACTGATTTTCTAGTGTTCGATCTGGCAACACTGGAGACGCGGCGCATGCGTGGTAGGGCAAGTAAACATCTGATACACGTCCAGTGCAAATTTGAAAATGCTAGAGTTGTTGCACTGTCCGTAGTGACGACTTTATTTGTGAGCAAGGTTTTTTCAGTGCGTTTAAAAATGAGTGACATCAATTACGAGCAACGTTGTGCTATCAGGTTTTGCTTCAGACTTGGGCCCAGTGCAACGGAAACGTTTGAAAAACTGTGCCAGGCTTATGGAGACAATGTTTTGTCGAGAGCACAGGTTTTTAGGTGGTTTAAGTCGTTTGCAGCAGGAAGGGAATCAACTGAAGACGAGCCTCGCAGCGGAAAGCCTTCATCTTCAAGAACCGACGAAAATGTTGGCAGAATCCGCGATCTCGTGCGTTCAGATCGTCGTTTGACAGTCCGAATGATCGGCGAAGAGTTGAATTTGATTCACACAACCGTTCATCAAATTTTGACTAATGAATTGGGGATGAGAAAAATTTGTGCAAAAATGGTTCCGAAAAATCTTTCACAAGAGCAAAAAGACATCAAAAAGGAAAGGAGCCTTGACTTTTTGGGAGCAATTGAAAACGATCCCAATTTTTTGGAACTGTTATTACAGGAGACGAGTCTTGGGTGTTTGAGTATGACCCAGAAACTAAGCGTCAGAGCATGCAGTGGCACACCTCAACCTCTCCAAGTCTCCAAGGCCAAAAAAAAGCAAGAATGAGCAAGTCAAAAATCAAATGCATGCTGATTTGCTTTTTTGATAGCCAAGGAATCGTTCACAAAGAATTTGGGCCTCAATGCCAAATGGTAAACCAACATTTTTACCGAGAAGTTCTTGAGAGACTCGAAAAAGAGTCATACGTGTGAGACCAAACATCAAAAACAAATGGGTGTTGCATCACGACAATGCTCCGTGTCACACCGCGATTTCTATTAATGAGTATTTGGCCAGTAATAACATTCCTGTGGCTCCTCAGCCTCCTTATTCACCCGACTTGAGTCCATGTGACTTTTTTTTTGTTCCCCAAATTGAAAAATCACCTCAAGGGACGTCATTTTGGAACATTGGAGAATATTCAAACAGCCGTAACCGACCAACTGAAATCTATTCAAGTATCCGAGTTCCAGCACTGCTATGACGAATGGAAGAATCGTCTTCAGCGTTGTGTGGCTTCCCAAGGTAGTTACTTTGAAGGGGACAATGTTGAATTGTAATTTTATTTGAATAAAAAAAAGATAAAAAATCAGTCTCATTACTTAATTTACACACCTCGTATATGAACTGCAAGCATTATTATCGACGGTTCACATACCTCTTTTGAGCTGAATTCCATACACCGGGTCTAAAGCGTGCCAAAATGTCGCAATACCTGATCACAATAATTAAACCGCCGTAACAGATTTCCGACGGAGTTTTCTAACCGTATTTATGAATAAATATTCATAACGAGAATATTTTGTGATAAAAATAATTGTCTAAAATATGACTTAAATTATATAATCAAAAACTGCTAAATTGCCGGTGATCAAGCCGCTCTATATTGAAATATAATCCATGTATGTCTGAAATTTCAGATAAAGAAACCTCTAAGTAAAAGGAATATCGCTGTTTGTTATCAGGCATAAAATCTGCCTTAAAACTTATTATAAATGAAAGTGATGAATTACCAAGAAAAAATTATGCAAATTTTTCCTCAGAATAAAAGATGAAATCTGATCTGGTTCACATATATAGTTCCTATATTTGAGATAGAGATATGAGTAGTGAAATTGATCTAAATGTAATAAAGGTGGGGTTAAGGACTTTTCAGTTCTTTATTGATGATAACTAGTTTAAATTTAATTTTATATCTGCTAACTGATATGTAACAAAATTTGGAACGAGAATCTAACAAAACTCTCTTAATGAAGTAAGGATATTAGGGACATAGTACTCAGTTGCCCTAACATAAATTTAGAGGTTGGGGGGGGGCACATGCGATGTGTGTAAATTAAGTAATGAGACTGATTTTTTATCTTTTTTTTATTCAAATAAAATTACAATTCAACATTGTCCCCTTCAAAATAACTACCTTGGGAAGCCACACAACGCTGAAGACGATTCTTCCATTCGTCATAGCAGTGCTGGAACTCGGATACTGGAATAGACTTCAGTTGGTCGGTTACGGCTGTTTGAATATTCTCCAATGTTCCAAAATGACGTCCGCTGAGGTGATTTTTCAATTTGGGGAACAAAAAAAAGTCACATGGGCTCAAGTCGGGTGAATAAGGAGGCTGAGGAGCCACAGGAATGTTATTACTGGCCAAATACTCATTAATAGAAATCGCGGTGTGACATGGAGCATTGTCATGATGCAACACCCACTTGTTTTTGATGTTTGGTCTCACACGCATGACTCTTTTTCAAAGTCTCTTAAGAACTTCTCGGTAAAAATGTTGGTTTACCATTTGGCATTGAGGCACGAATTCTTTGTGAACGATTCCTTGGCTATCGCGGAAGATGAAGGCCTTCCGCTGCGAGGCTCGTCTTCAATTGATTCCCTTCCTTCTGCAAACGACTTAAACCACCTAAAAACTGTGCTATCGACAAAACATTGTCTCCATAGGCCTGGCACAGTTTTTCATACGTTTCCGTTGCAGTGTGCCCAAGTCTGAAGCAAAACCTGATAGCACAACGTTGCTCGTAATTGATGTCACTCATTTTTAAAACGCACCGAAAAAACCTTGCTCACAAAAAATGTTACTACGGACAGTGCAACAACTCTAGCATTTTCAAATTTGCACTGGACGTGTATCAGATGGTTACTTGCCCTAGCACGCATGCGCCACGTCTCCACCAGTGTTGTCAGATCGAACACTAGAAAATCAGTCTCATTACTTAATTTACACACCTCGTATTAATAAATAGTATTCATGGAAAGTAGGACATGATTGTGTGTGAGTTGTAGTCCAGAAAAACTTGCCATTGTATGGAAAAACCTGAGGGAAATGGGGCTGGAGTATTTGGGCCGAGGACCAAATACTTTGAACCCTATTGTAAGTTTCCCAGCATCTTCTAGGCGGAAATTTATATAAATTGGAAGGTATGACCTCGATTGGTTTAATAATAAAAGTATACGACATTCCGAAATATAATATCACAGATTTCTTTAGAACACATGAATACAATTATTATTCAGGAATAGTGAAATAGTGATTAGTAGTTTATATCTTTGTAGTTATAACTTGCATTTCAAGTTTAAAGAATATCGTTATAGCCGTTTCAGAGGATAGTTCAAAAATTCAAAAAGCTACGCTGTAAGTCGCCCTTCCAGGAAAAAATGAACTTGAATCTGATTTTCATCAAATTTGAAATTCTAGCAATCATTGTAGTGTACATTAATATTAATTATATAGAGTACACTGCGCCACATTGGTACGTGAGAGAAAAACTATATTACTGTTCACTCAGAACCCAAAAATTAATATTCCTGGAAAAAATGCAAGAAATAAAAGTGATGGGCAATTATCTGCACAGACTGTAATGAAAATCTTTACAGCTAATCGAAAAATCTGTAAAAACAAAACAAAAAAATCAGTTAGGTTGCACTTCTGTTGATGAATTTTGACCAAAAGGAGGCTGTATCTAAGTAGAATATCAAGTTTGAGCTAGTGAGAGCTTCAACGGAATATTCTTTTTTGGCTAAGTATTCTTTTATGAATGCTTCCATGAATTCTTTTATGAGAGTTGGACCCGTAATTGTATATTAAGAGATTTTTCTTCAATGCTTTATGGTAGCACATGGTCATTCAATGGGTGCCTGACCTAGCGTTTGCATGTTTGCGATGCCACATTGTTTACCTAAAACATCTTGAAAATGGACGATTACCCCCCCCCCCCAATGACTGCAATTTTGGCTACAATGAAACAGTTAAAAACAAATTTCCAATTAAAAGAAAAATTATTATCATGGTATCGGTGATTAAAACATAATCAAAGTAACAATAAAATATATGATAAATTATAATAAATAAACAATTTAAAAAAAAAAAATCTGGTGTGAAACACTTTCTCTTACTCCAGTTCTCAAAAATTATAATTGACAAATTTTATAGTTTGTATATCAAAATTTAATGAGATTCGTCAAAAACTGGAAAAAAAAAACTGTTCAGTAAAAGCGCACTTCCGGTTTACTAATTTTCGTGAAATTCTGAATTTTGGCCATCTATTTATTTCTAATTAATTTTGTTTGGATTATAGAATTGTATAATCAACTATAATAAAAGTTGTAGATCTTTGTATGTTTAGTTTATATATGAAATTTCAAGAAAATCGCCGGGGCCATTTTTGAGAAAATCGCGAAAAAGTGAAACAAATTATTTAATAAAGTGATAAAGTAAACGCTCTTCCGGTTATCCGATTTTTTTCAAACTCGGAATTTCAACAACATATTCAATTCTAATTAACATTATTTAGATGACAGAATTGTCTAAATAAACTGAAATAGCACTTTAGAGGAAAAAAACCTAACCCCCACCCCTCCTCCCCCAAAACTGCCCTTAAAGGAATTTTCCCAGAGAAATGTTTCAAATAAAAGTTGTAGCTCCTTTGTATGTGTAGTTGACATAACACTAAGTTTGAAGAAAATCGTCGGAGCCATTTTTGAGAAAAAAGTAAAAAAAAAAAGTAGAAAAACTAACTAGTAAAGTGGTTACTTTCGGTTGAGAAATTTTGACATATAACGTACTATCAGATCCCATGGTTATACCTTAAATGGAATATCAAGTTTTAACTTTCGACGGTTTTTCGTGTTTGAGGTATGCTCTGTTCACATACACATATATATACACAACACACACACAGACCATTTTTTGATAAAAACCACTTTTTTTTTGAGTCAGGGTATCTCAAAACGGATATTTCCGTTGAAAATTCGATATAGAAAATTTGACACGATTACAATACTTCCTCTTACTAGGAGCAACAGAAAGTAAAAATTTAATATCAATATGTTTATTTGGAACAGTTTATATATCCAAATATCTTTATTTCATATCAACAAACCGCGACTATTTAGGTTTATATCCAACCGCTTCTTATCTTTAAGAATTTATTTATTTATTTATTTATCATTCACAATCTACAAAATAAGATATAATAAGTGAAAACGATGTAAAATAATTCTAATTTTTGATATTTTTTTTTTCAGATCTGAACTTGCCCTTGAAAAATGTATGGATAACTGGATCTCTTTTAATTTTGCTAATAAAAAAATACTTGTTTCTTTATAATAAGCTAAACAAAAAATCTTTTATTTTGTTATGATGAACTTTAAATAATACTAAATTTAAATTTAAATAAAATTAACATAATTTCGTTATTATGTTGTGTGTTTCATGCATAAAAAAAAATAAAAGAAGTTATAACAAAAAAATAAGATAAAAAAAAAAAGGAGCATGACCGAAAGAAAATTAATAAAAAATGCTTAAACAAAAAAAAAAGGTGACATAAAATATTTTTGAATGTGGACAAATGAATAAAAAAAAAACAACAAATAATCCAGACACCAGCTGTAATACCAAATCAAATAAAAAAATAACTACATACATACACTTTAAAAAAATCACCACCATTTGTTTAAAAAAGAAGAAAAGTCAATTTTAATCTCAAGTAGGATCTAATGAAAATTAACAAAATAATAATAATAAATAATAATAATAAGAACCTGTAAAGGAAAGTGGATACCCAGTTATTCAGGGAGCTAGGCACCCCAAGCAGGTATGTCCCAGCCGGACACGAACACCATACTGATACCCCTAATACTCTCATACTACATGTAAGACCTGCATATAAGTAGTTGAAGTGTGCTGCTTCTTGGATTTTAGTAAACCACAGGCAATCACAGTTCAATACCCACTATCACACCCCTGGACATTTTACTTTATACACAAATTATATTAACTATATGAACATGGGACAAGCACTCGTTACAGTCAGGGAGTAAATATAGTATCTCTCCCTCGTGCTTGCTGCTGCGAGGCGTAGGGGCAAGAGTGAAGAGGAACCTGCGCCTTGAGAAGGGAGACAACGACCTGCCTTCCAACGTCGCGTTTAAAACTCGCTCCAGTCGAGAGCCATTCCTGAAGAACAGACCTACTTCTTTTAGGGAATACTAACCAAAAGTGAATAGAAGGGGTCACGGGGCCAGGCGGGACGAGAGAAAAACACATATATGAAAAGAGTTAATATGCCCTTATCCAAAGCAAGTCTCCAAGTCCATTTTGGTTTTGCTAAACAATCTCGCCAGTGAGTGCCATCCTCGCGGCAAACAACTACAAAACTGAAGTTCAATCTATAAATCAGATGACCTCAAATCCTATTCGAAAATTAATGAATAGCTGAGCTATAATTTGGATTGGATAAATTAGTTGTTTTGCACTTCTTTAAAGGTCAGATTGTTGGTTTTGGTTAACTAACGAGGAAAGTAAAAAAATATCTTAGAATAAGCAACTTAAGATTGGTAAAAGGATGATACATGAAGAAGTTCTGGAGGCATTCGAAAAGAGATTGTGTTTGGTATTTAGTCGTCATCTGCCAGGAAAATTAAAAATCAATTGTTATAAAGAAATGGCAATACTATATTATAGGCTGGGTCACATATCTTTGAAGTTCTGATGTGGGTAAATACCTGTTTCAGGAAATCGATTGAATGATCCACAGAAAGTAATAAACACACCAAAATCATCCTGTGCCATCGAAATGGTGAGAATGGGTTTTCTAAAGGTAGAAGATATGTTCGCAAAACAGAAAACTATTTCCGTCACTACTTTCTGCTAAGTTCCTCCGACATCTACCAAGCCATAAATAGCAAGAATCCAGGGTCCCTGCATTAAATCTAAGCAGATTACGTTTTTAGTAACAAAAGTAATCAGTTGTCAGCGGTTGAATAAGTTTAATGAGAAGGAACTGCATAGAAGATTTTAGATTTCAATAACACTTCGGAAAGTTGCAAACATCACGTTACACTGCTCATGGCTGGTCAGCTCTTTAAAAAAACCTTACCAACAAGTGATAGCGACAAATATTATGTCTAACATTTACCAAGGAATGCATCAATTTCGGATGCATGCTGACTTTACGACAACACTTTTGAGTTGATTCAGCATATCGTGAAGGTGGGGAGGAGGATGTGATGTTTTATCAGAAACTAATATCTACAATGTTATGCGAATTGCTCATGCCAGGTTTTGGCAACCACAGCAGATCTTTGAAATAAACCCCACGAGAAATCTAGTAAATGATTGCTAGGTATAGGACATAAAAAAGATTGTCTGGGATCTAGCAACAATTACGGAATGGTTACCCCGTAACAGACTTGACATTCTGGTGATAAACAGGTTACAATAATCGACGAAAATAAATGAAACCTGATTGATGATAAAATAAGCTCCGGCAGTGGGGGGAAAAAAAACAGAAGAAAGTGATAGAACTAAAGGAGCTCTTCTAGCCGTAACACTACACAATGATATCCTGTAACGGCCTTGTGCCTAATTCAACTATAAAAGACATGGGCCTTGCAGAAAAGATGATTAAAGAGGCTCATATCTCACTTATATTGGTTACTACCAGAATTGTAGGAATGTTTTTAAGTATTCCCTAATAGCGGGTGAAGCTTCCCGCTTTAGAATTTACTTCAATGAGCGGAATATTATTATTATTAAATTATTAATAATAATAAATAAATAAAAATAATTAAATAATAAAGGTCATAGATATTGTAAGAAGCTGAAAGTATCCTACAAAAAGGGAGAACAATATAATATCTCAACAAATATTTACTTAATTAAAAAAATGGAATAGTTACAGATTACAATAACAATACATTCAATTAAAACTAATAATAGAACAAAAAAAAAAAAAAAAATCCAATAGTTTGACCTTGTAGGACAGTTAACAAAAAAAAAAAAAAATGAAGTGGGTTTTAATTAATACCTATTAGAAAGCAAATAAATCAAATATCTCATTAAATATCTGCACAAAATGAAATATACTTTATTTGCACAAGATAAGAAGAAAATCACGTGAGATTTTTTGTTTAAAAATAATAACAAAACTCACGATTTATTAATAAAAACAAATTAACAAATAGTACGGCCTATTTTATTATACCGCTAGAATATACTATTTATAAAACAGTTTTGTTTATTAAATTTACGAACAATAAAAACTGAAATGAATTCAAAGTTCCATTTATAATCAAATTATTTATATCACTGAAAAACAATTTTACTATAAATTTTGTATTAAGAAAGAATTTTTGAGCAAGGAATTTATGATTGATTAGGTTTTTATAGAAACTAAACCAATTGGTTGATAGAATCAATTTAGAAAGTCTAATAGGAAACATTATATTCCATCAAATATTTACATTCATCATTCAGGGTTAATATTTCTACCTCTATCATAAAAAAAAAAAATTGAAGCAATCAATTCGTTCTTTCTCGACAATAATATATTTTGAAGGTCCGTTGAGTTAAAAATAAATAAAAAAAAATGATGTGATACACTCACACGATATTCTGTTAGTGTAAAATCACATTATTCTAATTAATAAAGTTATTCAAACTTCGAATTTTTTATACTTTCAATATTATATTGGTAAAGAATCTGCACTATAATAATACCGTAATTTCGTAGGGGAATATAAGCTACTATGATGTGTCTTGAGGGTCCCAGAATAATGCGAATAACAATTCCATACTACAATGTACATACGAATAGCAGAAGTAATTGATGTGTGTAATTATTTGGGTTTAACGTAACCAAAGATATACATATTCACTTATAATTTTACTTTTTGTAACAGAGAGAGATGTAAAAGGAACCAATCACTACCAAATTCACTACACAAAAGCTGGACCCAATAGTTCCATTAGCAGTCGCATCGAGCTACTACCACTGAACCTCCACGGCGCATGTCAAAACTATGCACTATCTCCTCTGTTACGCCTACTATAATTTATTGGTGAATGAGCTTCAATTTCGGCAGTCAATCTCAACGGGCAAGTAACCAAATAAATTTTGAAAAGTTAAAAATAAAGAGTCAGATTAATTTTAAGGAGTTATAACAAGTTACAGGATCAACCATGAAAGGTTCGCCTAGCTAATCTACCGTTAGAACAATCAAGAGTACTATCACAATCGCACTTTAGGCGGCTTACGTCAGCTAATACTACCAACATACACTACTAACATCATCATTCTTCACTCGGCTCTCTAATCTTTTCTCCTCACTGAGTAAATCGTAAAATATAAATTGAGTAAACATATCAGTTGTATATTTTTCATTCCCCATCAATTCTTCATTAACCTGCTATCATTACAGAAGGAAATCCCACTGTTCTGCAATAATCCCACCGACCAGGATATTAAAATAATTAGCAACATATCTCAATCTCACATCTCTTCACCTTGTGGTCGACAGAATGGCGAAGAAAACTCTCCTAAGAATCTCCAGGGAGGGCATAGCAAGGGAAGGGTGCATTGGCATAAGGAAGTGGTTATCCCTCGCTACCAGTTCTTCCTTTGGAACTTCTCTATGAATGGAATGACTAACAATCTAGCTGTTAACAACTTTTCTTCGAAGCTGAGTATCAAAAGAGAGGGAGCAGTGGATCCGTTCTATCTAGTATTAAAGAACTTGCTATTGTATGGTATACGGATGGGTCAGGACCCTGAGGGAACTGGGGCTGGTGTTTGGGCCAAGGATAAGTTTAACTTGGAGCCTGGGATAAGTTGCCCAGCATCTTCCAGGCTAAAATTTACATAACTGGAAAGGTGTTTCCAGTTTAACTAGATTGGAAACATGGGAATCAGGAGATTGTAATCCTATCCGTTAGCCAGTCCGCCATTAAAGCACTAAATTCACATGCCATCCATACAAAAATGGTATGGAAATGCCTCGGCAACTCAAAGACCTGTTTAGGGAGCACATTTATCAGGAATCGACATAGGAACACAGTTTAAAAGTCAGAAAATCCTTGACTGACAATGGATAAAATAGCTGCTGTGAATCCACAAAAGTCACTTACCCTTTCAGCCAGCAGAGCACAGAGTCATTCTAGCGCGAGCTCAATGGCCTTTTTGATTCGGCTACGAAGTGGTAGAAGTGTGCTAGAAATGGTGAAGAGGCTAGAAGATTTGAAGAAGGGAGCAGAACACATCAGCTCCAGTAGTATTTTCTCTCGCATTCACTGCGGAGTTGTCGTGTAAAACATGCAGCCAACCACTATATATTCCGATATTGATTCATTTCATTTGCCAGCGAGTTCTGCATAGAACTTTTTATGATTATAATAAATTGATATTACCAATACTTTCTTAGATTAAGAAAAGAACTTTAAAAAAATATCGGAAAGGTATTTACAGATAATTTTTTGGTTCTGGGCCGTCACTGATAAAAAAAAAATTGAAGGGCCCAATTTAGCACGTTTATAAAGTTTAACAAAGAGTTTAACGATCGAAATACCATCCGGAAGATCCAAGCTATGATTCAGGCAATGAAGCTGTCGCAGTGCCAAGGAAATATGAAAACAGTATATTCGGAAACAGTATTCACGGAAAAGAGTGAAAGTGAAAAATATAAATTTATGTTTAGAAAAGTTATATACTTGAACAAATAGGACTTGGCGGTGACCAATCTTCTGGGAAGAGAGAATACTTGAAATAATAATAATAATAAAAAAAAGTGAGAAACTAAACATGACTGCAATTCATACAATTATATTTAAAAGATGCATTTGCCCTAACATGGATAACTTCTTTTTGCTGTTAGCCCTTCAATTTTGAATTAATTGCCTCAATTTCTTCAATATGATTTTTTTTGTTTTTTTAAAGCAGTATAGCGGACTTGTCTTCTAT
This sequence comes from Triatoma infestans, assembly GCA_011037195.1. Classification (NCBI taxonomy): domain Eukaryota; kingdom Metazoa; phylum Arthropoda; class Insecta; order Hemiptera; family Reduviidae; genus Triatoma; species Triatoma infestans. The sequence goes on along the minus strand of JAAEAF010001098.1, from coordinate 121,595 downwards.
TCCCCTTGAAATAAATGTTAAGACCAAACCGTTTTTACTTAAGCATATTTAATACTTTTACGTTTACTGGAAAATATATTTAAAATAATTATTTATTTAATAGAAAAGAAACTATATATATACATCATCACTCCAAAAGAAGATTCTGTATGAGATGAATTAAAAAAAATAAAAATAAAGGATTTTGTTAAAAAAAAGGAAAAAAAAATGGAGTTTTTTTTTCTTAAATTTATTCATGCTATGGAACTCACAGCTACAGAGGATCCATTCTTTCCAATGCCTCCAGTAAGGATGACAGAGGCAGTTCTGTGGAACAAGTATATTGCTAGCAATGTCCCAAGAAATACTTGGCACTGCTTCACGTCGAAGTCGAGCCAAGGGATCTGTCCAAGGTAACATACAAAAACATACAACATCCAAGGCGGATATAAAACATTTACTTACAAAACAAAAAAAAAAACAAAATAAATGAATAAAAGAATCAAAGAAAACAAATGAAAAATAAATGAAATAATGGAATTTAAAGATGGCAGATTATTTGTCCAAATTTATTGAAGCATAGAGCAAAATGAAATTAATAATAATAAAAAAAAAAAAAAACTGCAAATAAGCTGCCACCTAACGATACTTCAGAAAATATATATATTTATATATATTTATGTGCTATACTCATGCGAATCGCGCCACCATCTTTATATTTAAACGAAAAATATTCAATAAAAGTACATTAAAAAAAAAAAGGAAGTAAAAAATACCAAATATCATGTGCTGCTGACAATTACAGAAAAGCAACATTTAGCCTTTGTTATAAAATTGTATTCAATTTTTGTTTCTTTTTATTTCCTAAAAAGAATCTGTTCTATAGACAGGGTGAAAAAAAAAATATATATCTATATAAATAAAAATGGGCCATGCGACATGAGGTGCCTGAAGTTCTTTCTCTACAAAAGGCTCATGCGCAGTTTCGGTGCATACATTTTTTTTTTTTTTTTAATTTTTTCTGTCGATGACTCATTAACTTACGGCGACTGTCGACCCATTTTTTCCAGCTCCACCTGTCCAAAGGAAAGGACAAAAATCGAGAAATACTCGAAAGAATGCTCCCATAAATACCGTTGCCATTCCATGATTGTAAGTAAGATTGATGATTGGAATCTAAGAGATAATGTAATAGTTATTATTTGATAATAGACTGAAAGGTGTTAGTTTAAAGAAAACATTCTTCCCATTTTTTGGGGGGGACAAAAAAGAAATAAAATCCCTTTTTCAAAACAATTAAAATTAAAACAGAAAAAAAAAGAAGGCAATTTCACCAACAAAATTTCCACAGCCAAAAGAACAGTGGCACACATTCCTTAAAAAAAAAAAAATAAAATAAAATTTAGATTCCTCATTAATGTGGCACTCAGGCAAATTTAATTAATAAACAAAAACATTATTAGAAAAACAAATATGGTGCAACCCAATGTATTAGTTTCCTCATTTCATTTTGTCATGCTAAATCGCATAACTTACGGCAACAGTTGAACCATTCTTTCCAACCCCTCCTTTAGAAATATCAATGAAAAGTTGATACAAAGGCACTGAGCAACAAACAACTGTTAAAATTAAAATCAAATGACGTAATTCAAATATACCTATAGATGGTACCTGTAAAAATAAAATAAAACATAAAACACGACAAAAAAAAAAAAAAAAATGTACAAGTACATTATTAAATTACGGTACATTATTATTAAAATAGATAATATATAATATAAATAAGAAAATAAATTAATATAAACCATAGTTACGTTTGGCCATTGTTAATAAAACAAGCAAAATGTTGGTTGGCTAGGACCAAAGAACAAAACTTTAACGTCAATAAATAAACTTTTAAAGTTTTTTTCTTTTGCCCCAACCAACCAACATTTTGTTTGTTTTAAGAAAATAAATTCTTTGTATATAAGGTGAATAGGTAAAGATTTTATTAATTCTCATTTTGAAGAGAGATTCTCTTTAAAAGAGAAAAATACAATGTAGGTACACAAAAACATTTTGACATTTTACTAATACTATGCTTCTCATAACTGTGCTCCAGGCTAAGAGATAAATAGCTGCTTGAATAAATTCTTTGACCTTCAACACAATGTAGAATAGTAAAGATGAACCAAGGAACATAAATTTATTAAAATTGGTATAAAAATATAGATAATCTGTCCGTTTCGATATATTATAAACCGCTAAGTATGGGAACTATTCGATAACAACGTAAGATAAGTTAGCTATTGTAAAAAAAGTTAGATAACAGAAACTGAAAAAAATTTTGCTATTAAATCTAAAATATCAGTTAAATTCGATTTGATATTAAAAATTCAAATCTCTAACGTATATCAGGAATCGGGTATTAAAAATAATATTTACTATAATCCCTGGACTATTACTTGTGACTGGCAATATATTTCAGATTTGCTTAAGAGCAGATTTTGTCCAAAAAAATTGTGAACACTGCAGTTCAAAACAATTCTTCCACTTGATAAATTTTCTTCGAACTCAGAAAGTTTTAATAGAGAGTTCTGTGTTAGTTGCCCTCAATAACACATAAGATCATGGATATATTATTTAGAGGGAAGATTAATGTGGAAGCACCATTGTACTCTCATAAAAATAGAATTTTTTGGCAAAATGATTCATATAACACTGACAGATATACATTGTAGTTAGAATAGCATGTTTAAAGAAAATCATTGAAGCTGTTTATGAGAAAATCATGAAAATTTGAGGAATTAAATAAAGTTGCGTTACTATTACGTTGATGCGAAAGTAAGAAAGTAATGGTTTCTACACTGTTCAATGCCCTTTGACCTTTCATATTGGTATACATTACCAAATAAATTTTGGTTGTGTTATATATCATTTTAATGCGCATTTCTCGCATTAAATTTTTTTTTTTTGCTCATGACATTATTAGGTGCTTATTTGAGATTTATTAAAATGTGCAAAATTTCAAATTTGATTGATATTTTATACTTGGTTCTAAATTTTCAAAATTTCAAAGAGCACACACAATTGGCCGTGTTTTAACATCTTTAAATGATTGCAGCTCGAAAAACCATTTAACTTAAAAACTTAAAACTATTTTTATGAAAATATCTATAACATCACCTTGTTTTTTTTTTTTAATAAATGTTATCCTTAATAATTGGTAGTGAGAAGTCTGGTGATGATAGAAAATACAGTTTTTGTTTTAATGCAAAATCGAAATATATTAATTATGCGCAGGCCTTTGGTACATACGTGCTTATTTAAAATAAATACTAGTTGCATTTTGATTCAACCAGTTACTTTACTGACAGCTGTTACGGTAAAATATAGGCTTATTTGAAATTCATTCAATAACAGTGTCCTAGATTAAATTTAGTGATTGAAACAGAAAATAAACAATATTGTAACATATTTTTGTTATCACAAACAAATAATCGCACCGTTCAATACATCATTGTGGGTATTTACAAAAAGGGCTTAATCTACAAATTAGATATTTAATAGGATTTACATTGAGATAGATTTTTCATTTTCATGCGGTCTTTCTATTTGCTGCAATAAATGAAGAATAATATTACATGATTTTTGTCAACAGAATTAGTAGAATCTGTTTAAGTTGGTCTCAATGTAAATTATTTATCTTATTTGTCACTTCTTTTTTTTCTGGAAAAACTAAACATTTTTAAGAGAGTTTTGTGAAAGCTGTTTTCTACATTTCCACTTTAATGAATGAAGGTCCATTGAAATACAGTAAGATCGCGTGTTTTACACCGGTTATACTTATATAATACATTAGTTTGAAATCTGAAAATATAAGGGAATTACTTATCTCTAACTTAAGCAAGAAATACTAATGTGTTCCTTATTTTAGTATGCTAAGATATTTGTTAAAGACTACATTAATAAATTATTAGATTTTTTTTGTTCCTTTTTAAAATGAATTTACATAATTGAAAATTAATGAAATGGTATTTAAAATTGTAAATGCAATATTAATACATATATGTAGTTATATAGTCTAAAAACTGCAAAATGTTTTTAAATTGCATTTTCTATTAATAAAGTTCTAACGGGGACCTTAATAAATAATTTTTCTCTGAAATAAGAAATATACAGGGAAAAAAAAAATCACACTTATGTAGAATAATGTTGATTAAAACAATTATTACGGTATTCAGTATATATCCACAAATGTAATGCAACGAAGTTTATATTAACAGGAGAAAATATTATATGCTATACAAGAAAAATCAATTAAAAAAGGATCATTTATAGCCTACACTTAATATGTCTAGAAATAGTATGTGGCAGGCATGTAACGAACATTTTTATATTGTATAAAACAAAAATATAAAAGTTTTGATAACATTTTAAAATTAAGGTAATCATTGTAATTCAATTCTTCTTGGGTTATAACATTCGTTGTCAATTCAATTCCCACATATTAAATCTTTTTTCCTCTCACTCTTTATATGTCCTCTAGTTAACCTTTATTTGACTCGCAATCTAGCCTATGAAGTTAATTCAATCACTAAAGATTGTATTGATTATTAATGTGGTTTTAACTTCCGCCAGAAACAATAATTTCTATTCCAAGAAGAATAATGGATATAATTGGATATTTCGATTAACAACAATTAACTAAACTTTAATTTATCTTGGAAGTGAAGTCATAAATTTATTTTTCAATAACGAGTTTCGTCTAAAAAATGTTCACGATATTATTTTTATAAAAGTTCCTTCCTATTTCTGAGGATTTTTCTGAGACGTTTTAGAGGTGTAAGTAAAACTGTGGCAAAAAATTTAAAGACCTTTTTCTAAATAATTAGGAAAACACTCGTTTCCATTTTAGTCATAGTAAACACGGATTCCTTAATACTTCACCACAAATGCAATATACCAAATGAGATTTCATTCCGGACAGATCATGTGCATTTTTTAAGTTAGAGAATATTAAAGGGAACAGTCTTATTTATTGTGTTAGGCAGGACTCTTCGCGGGAATTTTGACGAAGATGTGGTTATTAATTAATTCACTTATCCCTATAGGCTCGAATTCCAGTTCTCTCCAGAAGTATAATTTTGAGCTTTTTTCAGTAGGTTAGTCGGAAGTATAATTCCGACTGTTTCTTTTTAATATGACTTTTTTTATGAAGGGTTCAACATAACTAAAAAAAAAAAAAAAATCGCAACCTTGGTCCATTTTTATGTTGCGCAAGAATTCGGAATGTTTCGCATCAAAATCAACCGTTCGAAGGTTTAGAAAATATTTTCTCAATTTTCAAAAATTTTATTTCTTTTCTTTAATTACTTCCTCTTATTTTTTATAGTAATCACACATGATGAATTTTCATTTCTATTTGCAATATATTCGTGAAAATTAATTTAAAAGTTTGAGGGGGTGGATTGTGACCACACTCACTTTTATCCAAACTGCCACATTATCATTATACTGTAAGATTCCAGCCCTATAAAAAATATTCAAATCAATTAAATGAGAATATGTAGCTAGCTCCACCAATGAAAGTGAAGTGGGTAGACAACATTTTTTTCATGCCTAATTTCGTCGCACTATGTTTTATATTTTCTCTTAAAATATCAATATATATCTTTTGTGGTCCTCAATTCCCTCAATAAAATTGTAAACTGCCCACACCATTGGCAGAAAAACATCCACAGGCCATAGCAGAACCACCACCGTACTTTATTGTACCCTGGAAATTTTTTGGGCTTGGGCTTGATTTTTTTTTTCTCTCCAAATTAACTGTTTATTATCACTTTGAAAAATGTTAAACTTACTTTCATCTGAAAAAAGAACAGTTTTCCAAAAGTCATAAGTCTTCAAACGATGAAATTTCGCGAACTCAAGGCGCTTCTTTTTATTGATAGCACTCACGAACGGTTTCCGCCTTGTGACTCGGCAGTTATACTCATTTTCCTTTAAACATCTGCGCATTGTTTCTCTACTTACAGTTTTTCCCCTGTCATTTCTTAAAATATGTGTAAATTCGGAGCCCGTGAGTCATGGATTAATATTTATTTGACGATACAAAAAATCATACCCCGGCAGAAATTAACCAGTTTCCGACACGATTTTCACCCTTGAATCTTTTTATTACAGAATTAATCGTACTATGCGTTCGGTTAACTATACCATCAATTTTTGTAACTATAAGTCTTTGCCGAGTAAAGAATTAAATTACTTTTCTAATTTTACTTATCGTTTTCTTTCCTTTTCTTCTAATTTTCTTTGAAAACAAATTTACGCGGGTGAAAAATAATGAATATCTAAAGTTCGAAATCTAAAGTATAAATGAGCAATAGTAATAATTAACTTTGATCCCATTTTAGTGTAAATAACAGTTCATCTGTTTACTTTTTTTCAAACTGTCCGTATATGAGTGTGGACTTTTATTATTACATAATAAACTGAATGCTTTACCAAATAAATTAAATAAAAACAATACTCTTTTTTCTCGTAAATATTTCTAAAAAAATGGAATTTGTAAAAAAAAATTCTTAAATTATAAATTAGATATAAATTAAACTTGGTAGTTAAGTTATTACTAATTGTAACGAATATGGATGTGAATAACTGTATATTAAATTAATTTTTGCATACTTATGCATTATGCATATGATGCTCTTTCACTACTTAGATCCTCAGTACGAGTGAAATCATATTTACAAAAAATATCTCTCAGGTCTTTACAGATTAAAATATAAAATATTATGAAAAATACACGTGATATTTGGACTATGATGAAAAGTGCATGTTGATATGTCTATATGAGGAAATGTATGGTGAAAGAGCGGGACATGAAAAAGCACATACCCTGACTAATTAGTGATTGACTTGAATATTTGCTGAAAATATAAAAATATTATATAAAAATCCTTAGTAAGTACGAAGAAATACTTTTGCTCTAAACAAGAAAAAAAATCACAAAACAATTGAAATTATAATTATGCCCACAAATAAAAACCATTCAAATTCATAAAGTTAATAACACATCCAGAATCGAGGTCATATGATAACAATAACGTATCATCATACAAACATTAAAAGTGCCAGCAATAATGAGGACTACTTTACTTTAAAAATAATAAATTAAATAAATAAAAATCTCAAACTATTGGAGCATCAATTTCAATAATTCAATATTCAGTGCAACAAAAGCGTTTAGAAAAATATACCTTTATTGACCAAATTTCTGGCCCCAAAAAGGCCGATATTAAATGAATTCCCATTATTGTAAACTGCGCCTCTGTGACATCTACCCGACCAAACCTCAGAGTGCCTAAAATAATACACTTCATAAAACATGAAATAAATTTAATAGGGTTTTAAGTTCATGGAGAACTATTTATTTACCTGATACATAAGCTTGCCAATGAGCGCAATAAAAAAGTGTTATCGCACAGAAACACTGAAAGAACATCCAAGATGGATAAGAACCTAACTGTACAGCAATACATGCTGATATAGCGACAAATACTGGAAAATAAAAAGTTAACTGTTAATTTATAAACGTCAAACCAAAATTTATGGAAGTAATCGATTTACTTATAATGCCTAGCCCAGTTCCTCTTTGAATTGAGACCAGTTGAGCGAAGAAATAAAAACACTGAATACCGATCCGATTTGGTTTAATTCAGCGATTGGAGGTTCTCATTTCCGAACTGCTTCAACGATTTATTTCTTAGCTTCTCAACATAAAAATGATCACTTTAGGAGACACCTTTAAAACAAGTAAGTACTGTTTTACAACAAGCAAGTTCTTATATCTTTACTTAATCCGTTCTCCGGCAAAATGGATATGTTCATGAGAATATTTAACCCAATCATGCCGAAATTAAGCCAACTCTGACTTCTACAATTGAACTTTGTGTCATTTAATTCACAAAGAGTAGTAACGATTTATATGGTTAAAATAGTAATGACTTAAATTGAAACCCTACTAAAATTAAAACTATAACCTGTTGATACTGAGTCACATCCATGATCGAAAAGTTCTCCCAATGGGGTTGATGTGCCTGTTCTTCGAGCTTGCTTACCATCTATGGCATCCAAACTTTGATACGCGAAGAGACCAAGGGCGCAAAGAATAAAAGCCCACCAAGGAGCCTAAGAAGGAAAATAATAAATTTAAGCTTCCATAAAAAAGTAGCAATATTGCAAGTCACCTGGATCTTTATTTAAGTAGGCAAATGATTTTCATGTTACGTAAATATTGTTATGACAAAAATAATCACATAATAAATGAGACTCACCTCAGCTTTCGCATCAGGGCTATAATACACTAACACTAAAGTAGTTAAAATATTTATGATAAGTCCTATTATTGTAATTAAATTTGGCGCTAGCCAAAGTGGTATTTTGCTAACTAGCCAATCCCACCATGGTTGTAAAAATCTGTCCAAAATACTGAGACTTTCACAACTATATTTATGATCACTAAGACGTTTCAACTGTCCCGGGGAAAGAATTTTTTCTTTATAAAAAAACATGTTTCACTGAAACCTACTGCGTACAATTACGTCCTCAATATACAGTAAACTTCTATTTAAAGGATTGCACACAACCATGACACGAGACACAGACACTTCTCCACAATAATTAAATAAAAGGGCCAGCAATGTGAGTTAAGTGGCTAGAGACCTGTACGTGGTGACGAAACTACAATGTTGCCATTCTGAAATACATATGTATGCCAATACTCAAAAATTACCTCAAACATATTAACTTAACATTGTAGAAATGTTAGCAAACTGCAAAACAATACACAATAAATATAAAACGTGAATATAAATTGAGTAAATAAGTAATTTACTTTTTATGAATCTTATTATTAATTGTAATTTGAGAAGCAGATTAATTCTTACGAATTATTGTAATTGTTAGATATGTATTTTAAATAGTCCTTTTTTTATTTACTCTCACTTTTATTATAATAAATTTTTAATTATTTATCAGTGTTGTAACCGGCCTAACAAATATGGCGGATATATTTTTGTTAAGTAGCCTTGACAGTAAATAAAACATGGTTAGAGGGATATGGGGTATGTAGACTTCTTAGTATTGATAATGTAACTGATCTCATAAATGTTAAATAGAATGCTGACTAGATTGTAAATTGTTTTCAATGCTTAAACTGTAGCAGAATAGATTCTGGAAAAGAAAACTACAAAGTTTCACGTCTAAATAGTTATTAGAAATATTACATAATTGATAACAAATGTTTGTAAATTGATAATTTTATCTCATTTGTCTGCTCAAATCTATTCCCTAAAGAATTTTATTCCAGAGAATTATTTGAAATGTATTGAAATGGATGTCAGCATAGTTTATTTCATGTGTGCATTTAATAAAATTTTGAAAGTATCATTTTTATTTTACTTTTTAGGATTTCAAGTTCTAGTCTATGGTTTTAAACCTTTTATTTGATATAAATTAACCTGAGGGATGGTAACATCAAAGAAATGTCAGACAAAGTTATTAGAAATAATAACGGCACCTGTAATGCAGAAAGGAGAGCAACAATTGTGAGTTTTTCAAGAGAGAAAGATGAAATTAGCATACAGGGTGAAAATGAAGACAGTGATGATTTTCAAATATCACTTGCTCCATATATTCAGACATACTTATCCCACGGTGGTGAAAAGTTTGGATGCTGTGGCATATGTATTCCCGTACCCTTCGAGAGGGCATCTAAGCGATCATGGTGGGATCCAAAATTTGATTCTGAAATTTTAGAAGGACAATACAGGAAAAGTTCATTTGCACAGATTAGACTGCGATTTAGGTAAGTTATATCAGCTAGTTATATATACATGTACTTATCATGATTGTGAATGATTTAATTAATGAATACTCATTGTAGGTACTCTTTGATATATATGCTCATCCTGTCATTAATATGGTGCGTTTATTTGATTACTTTTGGTATTTATGATAAGTCTCAAAAAGATGCATTCCCACTCGGTGTGATATTTTTTCTCTTTACTATTTTTTGCATTATAATATTGGTATTCACAAGATCCCCGTTATATCGAAAATATACACTACCAGTGTCCATTCTAATTTCTTTGTCAATGTGTTTACTGTCCTTAGCTTCTGTAAGCAAGTCACCCGTACTTAGTCCAGCCAGTGATTTTGCAATATGCATCGAAATATTAATGTTGATATATACTGTGATACCTTTGCCTTTATATTTGTGTGTAATTATGGGTAGTCTATATTCGGTACTCTTTGAAATTTTGGGTACAGGCTTTGCTTTACCTGTTAGAATTTTTTCGCATGTTTGCGTACATCTAATTGCATTGCATATATTAATAATGACCAATGTAAGAATGCGTGGAACCTTCATGAAAGTTGGACAATCTTTATTAGTTAGAAGACAAATGGAAATGGAGAAACAGCTGAAAGAGAAAATGATTCATTCTGTAAGTAAAGCGTTCTACATATTTGTTATTTCATATTGCTTGTAATAACGTATTTTACTTTAAAGGTGATGCCACCTAAAGTGGCTGATTGGCTAATGGAAGAGGCCAACATTGATGGACACCATTCTGGTAACGATATTAATTCACTATTTAGGCCTTTCAACATGAATTGTATGAAAGTAAGAACTTTTCTCAAAATAATTTCTTTTGATACATTAATCTGCTTATTTAATTTTCATACTAATGTTGTTTCAGGATGTGAGTATTTTGTTTGCTGATATTGTTGGTTTTACAAGAATGTCATCAAAGAAATCTGCGTCCGAATTAGTTGCTGTACTGAATGAACTCTTTGAAAGATTTGACGATCTCTGTACTCATAATGGTTGTGAAAAAATATCTACTTTGGGAGATTGTTACTACTGTGTTTCAGGTTGTCCCACTCCAAAACCTGATCATGCTCAATGCTGCGTTGAAATGGGTCTAGGTATGTACACATTTGACTAATTTAAACAATATCTTCTAAGTTAAGATCTATGTCCATCTAAAATTTGTAGGGTTTTTGTTTACTGAGATAATGTTTAGTTTTTAAACGTAATGTAAATAGTAGATTAGATTAAATTTATTTTCAGTGCCTTAATTGTAGCAGAATAATATCTGAAAAGGCTACTATTCTTACACTAACACTACAAAAACACTTTATTTCGTTATTACTCTCCGGCATAATCGCCTTTACAGTTTATTTTATCCAATCTCCGATTTGACCAACCATATACCAGATTCATATCTTACCAAAGAAAAAAGTTTTAAACGTGTCCTCATGTCTGAAAAAGTTGCATTAGTCTGGTATATATTTGCGTTCAAAACCGTTTGCTGAAACCTCTGTCCACAGTAGACTATCTTAAAAATCTAACTGTGTATGGCTAATTATGATCCTTCCATCATATACATACATTGTAGAATGAAACCTATTTCTTTCTTTCAAACTTTTTTTCTCAAGTTGCACAGGGATTTCTCTGCACATCAGTTTTTCAATCCTATATTTATTAATCAGTAGTTATAAGAAGGTTGAAATATACTGAAATTGTCATTTTTTTTTGGATTTTCAGTGAATATGTACTTATATAAAGCTTGTCTTATCTCTCTATCTAGACCGTAGTAAGATGCTGCTTATCTCTCAAAACAAATTTTTCATTATTTACAATTTTTATATCCTAAATTTGTTCAGGTATGATTAAAGCCATAGCGGAATTTGACCGTGAAAAATCAGAAGATATCAATATGAGAGTTGGGGTTCATACAGGAACCGTCCTCTGCGGTATAGTTGGGAGAAGAAGGTTTAAATTCGATGTATGGTCGAATGATGTTACTCTTGCAAATAAAATGGAATCTACAGGGAAGCCAGGGCGTGTGCACATTTCGCAAACCACAGCAAAGTTCCTTAATGATCTCTACATTCTTGAACCTGGGGACTTGTACCATGGTGTGTATTTGACAGCTTTTTTCAAATAGAATAACAATATACTTTTGTTCTGTTATGTATGTATTTATTTTTATTACTAGGTATGGAAACTTATTTCATCGTCGGTCGTAAAGATTGCATATCTTCAACATCTGGAGGTTCAACACAAGTTACTGTAACATCTCCAGTAGTAACTGTAAATAGTGACCCTTCTTATGAGACTGCTTTGGCATCACAGACAGAATCGTTAACGACTGCCCCGTCTCGCAGTACTAAGTCGGCTTCTTGTGTTCATTGCACAGTTTCTCCTTTTGAAACTGTATCATCATTTGGTACGCCCACAGGTAAATTGAACTTATTTAGCCAGGCAAGTAGTAAAAACAGAATCTATATGGAAGTACCCGAATTAAAGAATTCTATATATCTATTTGGTGCTACAACCCTAATGGGTTCTGGCTACCTTAATTCAATGAGTCTAATCCATGAATCGCATTAGTTGCAGCCGCTCTCCAATTGTGAACTCCCAATAGGTTCCTCGCGTCGTTGGTCACACCGTCCAGCCATCTCAGCTTAGGTCTGCCGACTCGCCGCGAAATTCCGATTTCATCTTCGAGTAATCTCCTTGGTATGTCGCCCACCTGCATCCTCACCCCATGCCCCGCCCAGCTCAATCGGTTCCATTTTACTACACGAACCACGTTTGCCTCATCATACAATTCATTCAGTTCTCTATTTTTCCTTCGCCTGAACACACCTCCTTCCCTCAAGGGCCCCAAAATTCTCCTTAAAATTTTTCTTTCGAAAACAAGGAGATAGTCTTCGTCCCTTTTGGAGATAGTCCAGGTCTGGGAGGCATATGTTAGTACTGGGCATATGAGCGTTTTACATAATATAATTTTTGACTTCCTGGAGATTAATTTGCTTTTCATATGCTTTACCAAGCCGTAGTAGCACCTGTTGGCGGCCATGATCCTTTTCCTTATTTCCTGCGAAATAACATGGGAGAAGTTCACTTGAGAGCCAAGGTAGGAGAATTCCTTCACCTTCTGAAAGCAGAACGGACCTGTTTGTAGGTTCTTCCCTAGTGGCCCATGCCACCTCCAACAAACATATGTTTTATCATATGGTGTCATTTATTTGGAGACCTATCGACGATGCTGCTTTCTGGAGTGAGAGGAAGGCACTCTTCAGTTGAGGCAGGGATCGTGCAATAATATCTATGTCGTAGGCATATGCAAGCAGTTGGACCGATCTGCTGTATACTGTGCCCGTTGTCTGAATGCCAGAGTCCCTGATTACTTTTTCGAGGGCTACATTAAAAAGAAGGCAGGCAAGAGCATCACCTTGCTTCAGCCCTTTGCTTGTTCCAAATTCAGGAGACATATCAGACTGTACACGGGCCCCCATGTGACCTCCTTCATTGTCATTTTGACTAGTTTGAAGAGTTTGGAGGGTATTTTCATCTCCTCCATTGCTTGGTACAGCTTTGGACGTTCAATGCTGTCGTACGCACTTTTAAAATCAATGACGAGGTGGTGTGTTGGCACTTTAAATTCCATCCCTTTTTCCATGATCATGCGGAGGGAAAAGATCTGGTCGACTGTAGATCTGCCTTTTCTGAAGTCCGCTTGATAGTTTCCTATCTCTTGATTTGAGTAGGCGCTTAGTCGACTAAAAAGGATATTCGAAAGGATTTTATAGGCACATGATAGGAGGGAGATCCCTCTATATTGGATTGTTTGAACAATCCAGTTGATCACCCTTTTCATGTATGGGACAGATAATTGTTTTATTCCACCTGCGCGGCATTGTCTCATTAACCCAGATGGATATTATTAGGTTGTAGATTACCATGCAAAACTTGTCCCCGCCATTTTTGAGTAGCTCTGCAGGCAACTCATCTATTCCAGGCGCCTTGTTATTTCTCATTTTAGTAATGGCATCCACAATTTCATCAGGGTTGGGGGGTTCGACATCGTCATCCCTAATTTCTGCAACTCGCTGGTCTCACTTTTTCCCTCTTGGACCTCACTTTCACAGTTTAGGAGGTTTTCAAAGTGTCGTGCCCATCTGTGCATGGTGTCATCTTTTTTAGAAAGCAGTGATCCATCCTCGCTTCTAGAAGCAGTTACACGTGGATTAAAAGGGATCCTTCCCTTATTAACTCTCTGGTAGAATAATCTACTCTCGTTCACATTCCTTAGGTCTCGATCTCTTCCAGTTCTCTATTTTCCCACATTCTCTTTTTCTTCCTGTGAATTCTTTTTTCTTCCAGCCTCTTCATCTTATATTCCTCTGTCGATCTCCTAGTAGATCGCTTATTAAGCATATTTCTGTACGCTTTATTTTTTGCGTCTGATACTGGTCTACATTCTTCATCAAACCACGGCGATCTTTCCTTGGTTCTTGGGGTCTAGGACTTCCTCTGCCGATTTTTTCACAGCTCGCTCACAGCTATCCCATGTTTCCTCAATGGAGCTATTCGTTCCGTCAACCAGAGCTCCAGTTAAACGGGCTTCAAGTTGTTGTTGGTAGCCCTGGAGCACCTCACAATCTTTGAGCTTACCTAAGTTAAACCTCCTTTGGTTTTTCAGAGCGTAGGTTTTTAAATCGAGATATCCTAGCCCTGACTCTGGCTAGGACCATATAGTGATCGCAGTCTACATTAGCTCCTCTATATGATCTGATCTAATTAAGTTTAATTTGTGGCGTGCGTTAATCAGCAGATGGTCAATTTGGTTAAATGTGCCTCCATCAGGGGAGCGCCAGGTTGCCTTATGAATTTTTTTCCCAGGGAAGAATGTCCTGCCAATACTAAATCACTTGAAGCAGCGAAGTTGATCAGCCTGGAGCCATTTTCGTTACTCGCTTCGTGTAGACTATGTTGACCTATGGTTGGCCTGTAAAGTTCTTCTTTCCCAACTTTAGCATTAAAGTCGCCGAGAAGCATCTGTATGCCGTTTCCTCATCATATACGCTCTCGAGGGCGTCATAGAACTCCTCCTTTTCGTCCTCTTCACTGGCTTCATGAGGAGCATGGCAGCTTATCAAACTGTACAAGCTGTAGTTAAAGAACTTCCCTTTGATACATAATTGGCAGATGCGCGGGTTCACAGGGGTAAATCCATAACTAATTCTCTCGTACTTCCTCTCACTATAAATCCGGTTCCGAAGGTATGTTTTTCTCGTCACAACTGTAGTAGACGGTGTGGTGCCTTTTCTCCAGAATTCATTTACCTGTCTAACGAATTTCCTGGATTGCAGCTAGGTCTGTTTTGTACTTGTCTATTTCATCAAGGAGGGCCTAAGTCCTTCTAGACTATGAAGGGATAAAACATTCCAAAATCCTATTTTGAAGTCAGTTTGACGTTTCCTGGGTCTATGGCCATTAATCAGTCCGGTATTGATTTTGTCTCGCTGAGGTTTCGTAATCATTGAATTTAAGGTGTGCGGGTGATTAGCCCACAGCATCCGAGTCGGGTGGAGGGGCTGCCCCCGACATACTCCCTCTTGCGAGGCGCCCCCAGGGGCGGTAGCCCTGGGTTGTGTATTGTATGTGCCTTAGTGGTGGGTGTAGGGTGCTGGGATACAGTGGGTGTGTGCACGAGCAGGTGTACCCTTTTAGTCGCCTCTTACAACAAGCAGGGATTACTGTGGGTGCATTCTGATCCCCACCCACAGGGATGAATTAAAGGAATTCACTAACCCGAAATTAAAAAAATGTAATGTACCTACTGTTCACATCAGAGGAAAAGTAAGGAACTTTTTATGATTTTATCCGTTGTAGCATGGTTCATTTGTGTTTTGGTTCTTGCTACGACGGATAAAATCATAGATGTTAATCCAGCCTTTCGGACCCAACCACATATTATTCAAAATGAACTTTTTGATGATGTTGCTGTTCTTAAAAGTTTCTTCAACTTTCTTATAGTTCTGTTCTTTTTTAATTGTTTTTGATATAAAGTTTTGCACATGTTTAACAACAAAGCTTCTATAAGAATTTTATGGAAAAATAGAATCCATATGATTCCAATTTTAAAGATTATCGAAGACTTTGTATCATGAATCAGACGTCTGGAAACATCTTTGAAATTGATTGTTTAGAGATTCAGAAAGTATAGGAATATTTATTAGAAATCTTCCAACATTATCTAGTGATTGGGAAGGGATTAGCCAGTGGTTAGCGCACTGGACTCCCACGGAGGTCCCGGGTTCGGGTCCACAGTACTGCCCTTAGATTTTCTCTTCCTAGGAGCCTCTACAGCTCACTGTCTGCTGATGGACAGTGTTGTCTGTAACGAGAGAACACTGTCCGGAGGCCTGCAGAGCACTGAGAAGGCTACGGGCGCCAATGACCTTAGATGTTGACGCGCCTTAAATAAAAAAAAATAAAAATTATCTTGTGATCGGGCCCTTGTTTCTAATGAATTTGCATTTAATGGTCTCTCTCTTGCTTGAAAAGGAAGGTTGGAAGACCAGGAAGTTTATGGATATAGCTGATAAGAGAGAGTCTGTTCCAAGTTGTGAAAATTTCGCAAGACACCTGAGAAAAATAACTATAAATTCTCGATTCTGGATGGGGAGGAAAGTGTTAGATGCCTAGTTTATCGTAGAGAGGAGATTATCGTATCGTCTGTGATATCTTGTTGTAGTCAAACATTTTGGGAAATTAATCGATTGGTTTCTATATTCAGGCCATATTTAAAGAATTCGATGGAAAAATATTTATTTTTTCTAGGCAATTTAGCAAAGTAAGTGACTTGTTAGCCTTAGAGTATAATTCCTTGGAGGTAATACTTTTTTTTTGAGAGAGGTTAGTAGAGAGGCTTTCAGGTCCGTCTTTTTGCGATCCCCACCTTAAATAAGAAAAGTAGGTCATACTGCAACGATTAAGCTCCTTATTAATTAGTGTTTTCTTCTTTTGAGCTGAAGAAACCTTCCCTAAAGGAAATTCTTTCAGGACGTCTTACTTGAAACATCCTGTACGTGTCTAAAATATGTGTCAGCATACTAATCTACTCGAGTAAAAGGTTGCTCCATTTTCTTTGTATTATCAGATTGCAACCATTAGCAACAAAATGTATTTTTTGTTCCTTTTCATTTGGACTTACTTAAAAAACTTACTCAAGAGGCTATCTCTCAAAAGACTTAATAACAAACTACCTTGCACTTCTTCAGTTCAGCCCACCTGTGGTATAGAATCGAGCCGTTCCAGCCTTCAATAATTCAAAATCCTGAGTCTCCTTGTGAACGCCCTTTCTGTATGTCCAAGATCAAGCAAACAAACCCAGAATTGATTAAATTGTCCATTGCATTTTAGAGTTTTATTACCGAGAACATCCCATTAGTCCATCATCTTCATTCAGCATGATTCATAGTTCTTAAATAACTATGATCTCCCAATTACCTGTCGAATAGGAGCGCTGTTAAATAGTGTTATTTAGGAAACTTTATCTGGACAACTTCTTAATCTTGCCCGTGTAGTGGAAGAACGAAATAGAAAAATAATAGTTTAGAGTTAGAATATTTTATACTATCAAAAATCTAATTTTGTTGATGTTTTAAATGTATCTTACTGCAATGAAAAGAATCAGGTACTGCAATTTGCTATTGGGAAAACAAAGGCACAAAAATCCCGTTGGGTTAATTCTTTTGTAAAAGAAAATTCCCCCGCTAGATAGAGATTCCTTAATATAGTCTGCCTTCAGCTTTCAAAGAATACAAGTCTGACTTCTGCTTTGAAACAACCAAGTCTGTTTCTGCTTCCAAAGCCAGAACACTACTTCAGGAATCGCTCTCTAAATATCAGTGGCAGTTTCAATATATATAAAATTAGTTTATAATATCAAATAACTTGTAGTTATTATTTGAAAGAATACATTTATTTGTTAACAGTGGTGATTTCTTGATTATTACTAATACTTCATTCTCTCTTAATCTCAAACATACTTACAAGCCCTTTTACAAAACCGCTCAAGCCACTACAAATACACTCACACCATTCCATTACACCCGTTATTATAAATAATAAAGAATGTGTGAAACGGATTGTTACAATCAGAGATTTTTCTTAAACTCTAAAAGTAATTAAAACAAACACAAAATATCAGCATGCAAGACCCTGTTAAGAAGTTTATACTTATACCATCTCTTCTTACAGATTCCAGACTATCTCCTCCGCCACCGACTAAAAGTCCAGGAATAGCTAAGAGATTATTAAATGAACGACTAGCGGATGCTGGGACTAAAGCAACATCGCTTCCTAATGTATTTGCTAGGGAAATGCAAGCAGCAACTAGAAGCAGGGCTTCACTTTTGGGTAGTGGTCAGTTATTAAGAAAACCTCTTCAACATTTTAAATATTCCAGACTTAGGCTAAACAAATCAGGTAGGTATTTCATTTAGGATAATATCATTACTATCATACAATTTCACAGGCAGGTTTAACTTATTTTTTAAATATGGTCAGATATGGAAAATGGCAAAATTCAAAACACATATAATAGCCCTTCTTCGGGAGGTTCAGATTCATCTCCTGTTGATAAGGTAAAGAGATAATGCAATTTTATTATGATGAAATTCTTACAATGTTAATGCCCCTACAAATGTTAATTAACATTTTTTTAAATGTTTAATTAAAGAGCCTGACAATGCAACTTGAAGTTCCTAAAGATGACCTTAGTTTTTGTCAATCCATAAATAGCCGAAAAGATTCTGGTATACGAAGCAATAGTAGAAGAAGTAGTATTCAGCAGCAGGTAAATAAATCGTATACTTAAAAATATTATAGGCATCATTTTAAAAAAAAGTATTAAACCAGTTTGAAACAATTTGAAAATTGTGTTATCTCCAGATATGTCTAATTAATGGAATAGTGCCTGGAGAACTGCTTAATCATCGAGTTAGCGGTTATTATACTTCTAGCCAATCTTCATTAAGCGATTCAGAAAAAGGTATTAATCTTTTATGTAGGTATTTATTTTGTTATAAATATTTTATTTCATCAATGTTACTAATTGCGAAGATTCAAGGAAGGAAGGGAGGGAGGGATTTGTAATTTCTTGCAAAAGAGATTTTTTCAAAATTTCTCAAGAGTATCAAATTTTTTTTAAGTTTCACCAGATTTACAACTTCGCAAATATTAACAAACTTTATTAATTTAAGGTTATCTTTTTTTTTTTTTTATTCATCAAAATACAATGTGCCAAATATAGGTCTTTCAAAAGGTCGTAAGTTACCTGGTCCTCTTGGAGATTCACTTGGAGCATGCTTTCAAAAAATAAGAAAACAGTCTGATTTGCAACTAATACGATGTGTACAGGTATGAATTATGAAGCAGAACTGATTGTTCTGATGGTTGATGATATAATCTTTTTTCCTTTCTGAAAAAAAAAAAATTTAAGGTCTTTAAAGTATGTTATAAAGACCTCCACTCTGAAGAAAATGTGTCAACTTGATAATTAGAACGAAAGAAAAAGTGAAAGTGGAATACACATGACTTGTCTTAACAGCAATTCACATAATTCTAATTGATACTTTTCTTTGAAAAATTCCTCTAAAGTGCCATTTTAGTGTAGGTTCTGATCTTTATATGATATAAAGTACATTGAAATCATTGTTAAAATTGCAATTCTCAAAAAAATCTTTTAGCCGTTGGTATAACTTTAAAGAATTCTCTCGAAAAATTCAGCAATGATTTTCTTAAAACTTGGAATATACACTGTGCATTCCAAAACTATCAATTATATTTCAAACATTTTTCTGAAAAAAATTGACCTCAGTGATTTTCTGATGGATTTGAAAGTTTGGCTTAAATTTAAACTGCCATTTCAAAGTTTTGCTAACGGGTTGAGACAGAGGACACTGTCAGGTAGAATTAGAATTAGAATGAGGGGGGGGGACTCAAACCCAGGCACTGCAGCCTACCCTTTGAGGCTTTTTGTGCCAACCCCACAATACCTAATAGAGGAATCCTCCCCTCTTCATGAGGTCCAGGACTTTCCCCACTAGGTCCGGTCTCAACTTGCCGAAGATCTCGTACGCAATCTGCCGATTGCGACGCAATCAAACAACAGGTGAGAGGCCGTCTCCTCCTCCTCCTCCTCCTGACACAGACTACACAAGGGCTCCGAATCAACCAATCCCTTGTGCAGATGTTTCTTGAACCTGCCGTGCCCTGTAAACAGGCCCGTTATCAGGCAGTCTGATACCTGCTTAAACCCAGGGTCTCTCTGGTTCTTCTTCTACACAGCTCTGGCATGATTATTTGGCCGTGTTTTGCAGCCTCCAGTAACGATTATGTTCTCTCCGAATCCATTCTCTCAGAGACACCCTCTCCATACTTTTGGCTATTCCCAGAACAGGTTCCGGCCCACAGAAAGGAGTATTCGCTCCATTTCTGGCCAGTTGGTCGCCTAGTTCATTACCTTTAATCCCCTTGTGGCCCGGCACCCATACCAGCCGCACTTTGTTGTGCCGGGACAACGCCTCCAGGGAGTCTCTACACTCCCTGACTAGGGAAAAAGTGATTCTGAATGCCGCAAGTGCCTTCAGTGCAGCCTGGCTGTCCGAGAAGATGTATATCTCCCTATTCCTAGAGCCCATACGCAAATTCTCCTCAGCACAGATCTTTATTGCATATACTTCAGCCTGGAATACCGCGGAGTATCCACCGAGAGGCCTCGCAATGCGTACCTTCGGCTTAACTCCATATATGTCGGCTCCAGTTCCGCAAGCCATTTTGGACCCATCCGTAAACCAGGATCCCCTAGTATGGCCTCGTTTTCCCCCAACTTTTACCCATTTCGATCGTGACGTTAATATCACTTGGAAGGGGAGCTCAAAGTGGAATGTTGGACAGCATTCTTCCCCTCAACCCCCTGCCAACTTGATAATTAGAGCGAAAGTGGAATACACATGACTTCTCTTACAGCAGTTCACATAATTCTAATTGATACCTTTTCTATGAAAAATTCCTCTAAAGTGTCTTTTAGTGTAGGTTCTGGTCTTTATTTGATATTAAGGTACATTGAAATCATTGTTTATTTTCCAATTTTGAAGAAAATCTTTTAGCCATTGAATTCTCTCGAAAAATTCTGCAATGATTTTCTTTAAACTTGGGAATGTACACTGTGCATTCCAAAACTATCAGTTATATTTCAAACATTTTTCTGAAAAAAATTGTCCTCAGTGGTTTTCTGAGGGATTTGAAAGTTTGGCTTAAATTTAAACTGCCATTAAAAAGTTTTGCTAACGGGTTGAGACAGTGGACACTGTCAGGTAAACAAGTAATAACTGGAATTTGTGGAATTTCATAACAGATTTTTTTCCTAGAGTTTTGCATGTCGAATTTAGAGGGGGAATAAAAAGGGATCGGGGTGTTTCACAAAGATAGATTCTTTCTTTTTTTTCAGGATAATAGTAAATCTGAAAGAAATTATTTTATAACACCTCCCTTAAAAAGGTGGAGTTTGTTATTTAAGCAACCGGATTTAGAAAAAGAATATCGAGAAAGAGCCCATCGTACTTCACCTGCTGAACCGAATAAAGCACGTACTTTAGCAACTGCCAGGTTCAATACTTACTTCGACATTACTGTTTCTCTTTTTGTAAGTTATTTTTTGAAATATTTACCTTAATTATTTGAACCTTAATCAAATTCTTTGTTAAAAGACTGTTATGACCGTATGTTTTGAAACATATTTGGTATAATAATTTTTTTGTTTTATTTTGTTTTAAAATAATTTATTTTTATTCCTTGTTTTAGGTGTTCACATCAATATCCCTCTCCTGTTTTATCGTATTCCCTTTCTTTTTACCGTGGACTATAATATTTATACTTTTAATGTTCGTTCAAATAATTATTGTTTTTCTTTGCATTCATTCCATTGTAAAACCTGTACTTATTCGTAGATTAGAATCATTTTTGAAGTGGTATCCTTGGCATGCTATAGGTGGTATGCTTGTATCACTTCCAGCTACGGTTGTGCTAGTTAATTTTCATCAGTCGATAGCATCATCTGATTCACTTTATGGATATACTTGTTTACTTTTTGTTAGTATTGTCCATTATTGTAATTTTACCCAATTAAATTGTTGGATGAAATCAACATTGGCCACAGTATGTGCAATAATCTATTTGATATTAGTTACTATGGCAATAATTGGTAATCCTAATTTAATTACCGATAATAATTCTATTTCTTCCATTTCAGTAATGTCATCCACGGTTTCAACAACAGCCTTTCCAGTACCTAAAACCTCTCCTCTACCTATCCTCGTACCTGATTTCCTTACAAATTCAAGAATTAAACGTCAACAGAAACCATCAAGTTTCATAGATACATCGGATTTAGTAGATATAAATTGTGAAAACTGTGGCCAACAAACTATACCAACAACAACAATGTATCCAACAATGATTATGAATAGTGCAGAAAATACTACAGTTTACGATCAAAATGATTTACCAAGAAGTGATTCTTTTCTAATTGAAATTTATATTGACTTATTTTTATTAGTATTTTTGGTATGGTTTTTGAATCGAGAATTTGAGATAAGTTATCGATTAAGTTTCCATGGAAATGCTGTGGCCGCACGAGACAAAGCTAAAGTTGAAGCAATGAAAGATCAAGCAGACTGGTTATTGAACAATATTATACCTAAGCATGTTGCTGAACATTTAAAGTGTACTGCGAGGTAAGTTTAAAAGTTTTAAATTTACTGCCTAATTATTTAAGAAATATATTTTTCACGTTTAATTTATACAAGCATTCATATACAATTAAAGGATACTGCTAATAATACAAAAATATGCACAAATCATTTCAACTTCTTTTCGCCCTATCATCTTGTTTAATAACTGAACCGTTTCCAAGATCTCACCTTCTCTTCAGCACGTTTATTTTTTAAATAGTAAAAAGACATTGTCCGAAAAGGAGATTTGAAGGTTTCGAATCCAGAATAGTTATTAAAGAAATAAAATTGGCTGCAATATTAATTTGTATGTATTTTTTAGTTAATCTCCTTTATTGCTTAATATAATCAATATAGTACAGGTTTCAGAGAAATTTTCCGTGATAGCCTGCTTCATTTTGTGGTCATCGACCGGTTTCGGGCGTTCGCCCATCATCAGGATGTTTTTGTTGTATTTGCTCTGTGCAAGTCTTATGTTATTACGCTGTTCAACAAAACAACATCCTGTTGATGGGCGAACGCCCGAAACCGGTCGATAACCACAAAATGAAGCAGGCTATCACGGAAAATGTCTCTGATGCTTTCCAGCTCTGCGGAACCAACCACCACAACTATAGTACAGGTTTTTTCTTGGTTGTAGGCTAATATGTAGAGTATAAAACAATTATTTGTTGAAGCAACTCCAATTAAACCAATTCTTTTTAGTCTTCTTATTTATTGTTATTTTTTTGTTATTACAATAAACTCGACGTTTCGGCGTCTAATTTACGTCATTTTCAAAAGTTTAATTTTTTAGTGCAATGTATAAGGTACAACTTGTGTTTTTTGAAAGCGTCATTTATTTTAATGTTTTTCATTTATAACTTTTCATCATGTTAGTTTTTATATAAATTTCTTATTAATAATTTTAACTTGTCAATTTTGTTGAGTATAAGCTCAGTGTTACATTATGTTTGGCGAGAGTTCATATACAGAATTATTACCAGTTTTTGGATATGCAAATTTATAGGCAAATACCCAAGTGTTCAGCTATTGATTTTTATTTTAAATTAGTAGTACTTTTAATTATTTTTTATATATTTATTTGTTGAAGGCCAGAAGGGAGTCATTTACCTAGTAGACATGGCTGATTTTAGTAGACTCAAATAAACAAATAATTGTTTTGTTATCAATATGAACAAAGTTTCTCTTTCACGTGTCATGCTATCCAACTAGAGTTTACTTCCTAATTTTAAGTTGTCAATTATATCTATTTTTATGATGCCGCTTTCCTGTTCCGTACAATCCAAATGAACAGAGCGTCGGCACTGAAATTTCTTTCCACTTTTATGTGGCATCGGAATTTCCTGATTTGGGAAGTTTGGTAACAGCAACTCCTGTAATGTCTCCAGAGTAGGCAGGACGATATATTATTAAATCGCATTTTGTTAGAATAAAAATCAAAATTACTATTCAATTATATTTTGGATTGTACTAAATTTGGTAGTTGGATGTTAAACTCGACTGAAAAAATAGTCATCACTAAATAATTCATACTGTTTTTTGTTCCAAATTCCCCAGAAAAGTTAAGGATTTTATACCATCCTCAATTGATCACCGGAACAAATAGGATCTTATTATAACATATTCTTAAAACAGATTTTGAAGAATCCCACTCCATAATGCCAAATATTCTATAGAGTAGCATTTTAGAATCTTCAAGAATGTTTAGAACTCTTCATTATTGAGCCATTTCTAAAAAATTCTAAATTTAAAATTAGTTGAAGAAAGGAAGTATCGGTTGCGACATTTTCAACCAGTATCTGAAAGAAAAAAATTGGATTTCAAATGAACTAACACGATGAATTGGTTGACAACTCGCTCTACATGATTTGAATTTCAGCATGTAGAGTTTTTTTTTTTATTGGGAAGTTAATGTTTCGGTCTAAACTTGTCAGAATCGTAGGGTCTCGATTTCTTCCAGAGATCAAAAGACAAGTTGAAGAATACAGCGTTAGAATTACCTTTTTAAAGTCAGTAAATTGTTAGAAATTTTCTATTGCTAATCATATTACATCATTGTAAAGAAAGGGCATTGAAATCAGTAATTTGAATAAAGAACCATACTATGATTTTACTTATTTCTTGCCTTTTTAGATATTCTGAGGATGTAAAAAATGCTGGCATAATATTTGCTAGTATTGTCAATTTTGCAGACATGTATGATGAATCATATTTGGAAGGTCGAGAATGCCTAAGAGTTCTCAACGAATTGGTTAGTACCATCTTATTGTACCATCTTAGTGTATCTTATTATAAAATAAATTTTTATAATTAAAGTAATTATTTTTGTTTGATACATTATTTTCTCAGGTAAGTGATTTTGATGAGTTACTGAGCCAACCTAGATTTTCTATGGTGGAAAAAATAAAAACAATTGGTTCTACATTCATGGCGGCATCTGGATTGAATCCATCTCAACGAAAAGATGATAGCAATGAACATCTATACCAATTAATGGAATTTGCTTTTGCTTTGCAAGCGGCTATTGATAACTTTAATGCTCATCTTCTTGAATTCAACTTAATTCTTAGGTAATTAAATTTAAAATATATGGAATATAATAAGCATTAAAGTATAAAAATAAGTTTTCTTCCTAGTAGCCACTAGAGCTCACTGTTCGGTGATGGGCAGTGTTGTCTGTAGCGAAAGAACATTGCACTGAGAAGGGACCAGGCGCCAATGACCAAGATGTTGACGCGCCTTAAATTAAAAAAATAAAATATAAAATATAGTATGAAATTACAATTACTAATGGGTTTGTAATATACTTATTTTCTAATTAAATTAGACGGTGTAAGGGATAAATGTTTATCATTGGAGTCTGATGAAAATTATTTGTTCAGCTTAGACATCAACTGTTTAAGCTTACTTGCAAAACAGAGTACCGTTTGTATGTCTCTTTAACAGGATAACTTTCAATTTCTTTTGTAGTGTAAACAGTGTCAAATCTTCAGAATAGAATTTATACCAAAAATACATGTTTTGAGGTTTGTTTTGGAGTTCGAAAAAAGGTTTTAGCGTATGTGTGCATGTGAGAGAGAGAGAGAGAGTGTGAGTGGGAGGGAGTGAATTACTAGAAAAAAAAGAGCTTAAATTCAACTTGAAATCTTGTTCAGAGATCATCGCCGGAATTCGAAACATATGTTTCAGCTAGAAATCTGATCTACTGACTTTTTAAATTTTTTTTTTTATAAGTTTCTACGAATTTGTCTAAAATGATTTTCTTTAAACTTAATATATTCATGACCAAATAAATATTGCGCCACACCATTTTTAATTGAAACGTTTTTTTCTTCAATCATTCTTCTCAGCGCCATTTCAGTATAAATTTCGGTTCCATTACTATTTAGCAATATAAACACTTAGTTTAAAATACAACTTTGACGATTTGTCAATCGTAAGACAAAATATTATTCTCTGTCTTGTTATTCCGGTCATTAAACTAAAGCATATTTTTCCAAAGCAATATTATTTATTGTTCTATAAGTAACATGCATTTTTTATAGGGTTGGCTATAACTTTGGTGACGTTATGGCTGGTGTTATTGGTACTACAAAATTATTTTATGACATCTGGGGTGATGCTGTAAATATAGCTAGCCGTATGGATACAACAGGTGTTGCCGGAAGAATACAGGTTCCAGTAAGTTGTTTAGAAGTATTGTCCGATAGGTATAATTTAGAACATCGTGGTAAAGTTTTTGTTAAAGGTAAGGATGATATGGACGTTTATCTAATTAATGGAAGAAAAGATGGTGGTTCTTCGTTACAATTAAATTTGCCATAAAAATTAAATCATTCTTTATTTTAAAAATGGTTTCATTAAAGTTTTTTTTTTTAAATACTTTTTAGTTCCATAAAATATTGCAGTGTTTCATTAAAAAAAAACTATTTAAAAATCTCTTAACAAAAAGAAATAATGATTTAAAAATAGTATGCGTATTAAATGCAATGATAGATGGCCTCATATTAAATTTTTTCCTCAAATCTTAATACAACAGAAAAATTTCATACCTAAGTTTTAATCAGTTACGGTCTAAAACAAGATATAATTCAGTAACAAAATATGAGGTGTATTTTTTGTGATCATTTATTTTCTTTCCGAAGATTATGGAAATTCAATATTGAAGGTATTTTGGATATTAAAGCATAAAAATTATTTCCTCTTTAGGCTATTTATTATTATTATTACTATTTTATTAGTTGAGTAAAAATAATTAATTACAAATTTGAGTTGTTTGATTTTCTTTTTTCCTAAGAAAAAAAATAGGAAATTTTCTTTATTCTGCAGTTAATGTACAAGAAATTTTAATTTACTTAACAACATTAATTGTGGGTCTCAATGGATTTTATGGAAACTATTATTAAGATTTTTTAATTAAAAAAAATCTTAAGCTTACAACAAACATTGAAATACTTCGCTTGATGTACAACGGCTTGGTTAAGTTATAATGAAATAAATACTTACATATTATTCCATTTTACTATATATATGTGTTAGTTTTCTGCTTTTTATCATTTATGAAAAAAGTATTTAGTAAATACTTCTATTAAATTGTGAAATGCATTCCTATTTAACATTTTAAAACCCGCAATTAATCAAAACAAAATCTGTTTTTTACAACTTCAATAATTTGAAAAGTTGTTCCTGAATTTTCAATTTACAAAAAGGATTATGTCTTTTGAATCTTGTTAGAATAAATTAGATAATCCCTCGCAACCAGCATATTAATTAGTGGTAAAATATATGCTGCAAAATGTATTATTTAATTTACGAAGTTAGTGTAACGTGAGCAAATTTAAAAGAAATGCAAACAATACATTTAAAAAGGGAAGGGAAGTGGTACTGGACTTCCACGCGGAGGACCCGGGTTCGAGTCCAGCTTGCTGCCCTTAGATTTTTTTCTTCCTAGGAGCCTCTACAGCTCACTGTGCGGTGATGGACAGTGTTGTCTATAGCTAGAGAACACTGTCCGGAGGCCGGCAGTGCACTGAGAAGGCTCCGGGCGCCAATGGCCATAGAAGTTGACCATTAAAAAAAAAAAAAAATACATTTACAAACAACTGAAAAACGGTATTTATTGGACAAAATAAAACTGGATATTTTATATATCCAAATCTGAATATGAGTAATGAAAAAACAAAGACGAAGTTAAACAGAGGAAAGACTAACTAATATATCCAAATTAACACTGGTGTGGTTAGCCATGGGAAACTCTCGTTGTCATGGGAACAGGGTAACATTGTTCCCATTTTTGATACGCACGTGGATTAGTAATTCATTACTTTCATTTTGATATTATCTAAGGGATTTGCGTCTACTTAAATGTTAGTCGAAAATCTGTAATTGTTTAAGCGTAATGGATTTAGCTCCTTTGATCTTGTCTCTCTCTTTTTCTCTATGGCCGCTAGAGCCTGTTACGATTCTTATAATTTTGGCTAATAAATTGTCAGCTAATAAGATTGGCAGTTTTTCTATCTAAAAATTACCAAAAAAGGAAAGAAAGAAGCCAAATGGTTTATGAAGATATGAAATTTGCACCCAGTGAAACCATATTTCGCCACGCCTTCATATTTTTATTTTACCCAGAAAGGATTATTTTTGAATTTTACAGCTCTCAATTTCTGCCTCCTCATATTAGATCTTACGCGAAAACATTGATCTCTACCTTTTTTTGGACAGAAGATTCTCTATTCATTTAGGGATTTTATATATTATACAGGTCCCATTGACCCTTTTAGAAAGTGTTTTTAGATCTTATTGGCTGAACTTCAGGTATAAAATTGGATCTAAAGTGTCAAAGAAAATCTTTGGCCGTGTGTCTGGATGGAGTTCTATTCATCTCTGAAGGGGGCATTTCCGAGCACATTTTACAGACTATCTTTTGCTATATCGACCAAAATCCATCTCCGAAGATTGGCAATTTAGACTTAAAATACTCTTGAAGTTTGTAGGGGATCGGTGAGATATTCATTCCTCAATCAGTGTTGTTCGTGTTGTTAGTCTGGGATAATTAAATCACTGAAGAAGAAGAAGTAGTCAACCCCACCAATCGTAGGGCTCACTTGTCCTAAATGTTATTATTTGCATATTTTTTTCATATTTACCAGTCAGTGAAGTTTTTTTTTTTTAAAAAAAAAATGCATTTGACTATAAATTAGAAGAACAAAATTTTTCCAACCAGCTTTATCTAAAGCATGGATTTATTTTTTTATTCACCTAAGCCTTGATAATCAGTTTCTATGTTTAGTATTTTCAAATTTCCATTTCTCAATTAACTTTCCCTTTTTTTTTGTTTTTATTTATTTTCTATAAAGAAAAAAAAAATTTAAGAAACCTAATGTTTTATTAGCCAAAATGATAACAATATAGCTTATTATTTATTATCTATGTAAACATTTCAAGACGACTTTTCTTTTCTCTCTTCTTTGCCTTAAGGAAGACAATTCCCAAAGTTTGACTAGTTTATTACCGAAATTTTTGTGTAAAAGATGCAGCTACTAGGATTTGCTTTAAAGACCTTTATAAAAATTGGACCCAACAAAATTGAATCTACCCTCTCAGCTGTAGGTATATTTCAAGCGCGTCCCTTGGAATAATGAATGTAAGAGATCAGGTTGCCGGTAATGTTTTCTTATCTCTCCAATAAACTCAATGTTCATTCAATGGTGAATATATTTTTACATTGACAACAAAAGCACTGAAGAAGCGGCTAGTCACCTTCCCCACCCCCCATATGGGTACATAGTGCCTATAATTTTTTTTAAAATTAAAAAAAAAAAAAAAAATGCTTTTATAAAATTTAGCATTGAGTCCCTCAATTATTGGAAGAAAACATTTTTAAAAGTATTTGTTGATTCAACATGGATTTTGTAAAAACCAATTACTTAAGCAAAAGTAATTAAAAAAAATGTACTTGCTTACTTTATTTTATTAATTATAAGTTTTGTGATTTGTTTTTGTGTTTTTTTTTTAAATTAATTTACTTAATTTTTATGTCTACTCTCTTTCTAAAAATAAAATAAATAAATTGAAGAATAAGTGAAAACTTCACAAATCACACGTAGAGAAATTTGATTACCAAGTTGTACCTGGGAAATTTTTTGCATATTTTTAAAATTAGTTATTTTTTTTTTTTTTCTACGAGATTTTTATTCAAATAAAATTTTAGACACAAAATAATATTCGAGTATTATGTTTTGAATTTAAGAAACTTAACAATAAAGTCTAAAATGTAAAAAAAAAATATGCTTTTCTCTAAAAATAATTAAAAAAAAAAAATATATATATTATTTTTTAGAATAATTATGAAACTAAACAAATGTATTTAAGATTTTTTGTATACATATATAAATTATATTTTGCCTTAAACGAATGTGATGAGTAGTAAAGTTCTTTCTTGGCTGGCGATCGCCGTGTTTTTAAATTGTATAAAAAAATTAGTAATGTAATTTAACGTAAGCGTTTATATAATAATATAATAGGGGGTTTTGGGGTAATTTAAAATTATTTTTACTTTCTTTGCATTTTGTGCGATTTATTCTTTGTTAAATTAATTTAAATAATGATTAATAAAAATTAATAATAATAATATAGAATTGCTTAGTGTTCAAATAAGATTAATTCGCTCAATAGTTATATCTTTTTTCCATGAACTAAAGCTTGCTATCTTTTTAAAAAAAATTGGAATAAAATAATGATATTCTATAAAAAAAAATGTAATAAAGCTTAATTTTGAAGCTTTCATTTTTCAATGTTTATTGTACATCATTATTATTATTTTTTTCTTAGTACTCAAGATTTAATTGTAAATATTAAGAGTGGGATTTAATTAATGATATTGTAAACTAAAAAAAAAAATTATCAATTTTGTGTATTCCCTCGTAAAAATTTATTTAATACGCACATATAATAAGGCGAAGAAATGTAATTTATTTGTGTAATTCGTTGCTTTTTTTTTTTTTGTTTGATTTGTTTTTTAAATAATAATAAGGCCTCTTATTTGATTGCAATAATAAAGACTTAGCATTTTAAATACGCAATTATTTAAAAATTTAAGTTCATATATATTTTTTTAACTCTAATGTTAAAAATAAAAATTTTATTAGAATTTATAGTAAATGCATTCCATTGGTTGTTCGCTTGCTCATTTAAATCAATTTATTTGAAATAGAAATAAAATAATATAAAAAATATAAAAATCAGCAATATACGTATTATATTGTATATTTAAAAACCTGCATAAATGAAAACTTTCCCCTACAATTTAAATTCGTATTAGCGATTTTTTTTAAAAATGTATATTTAATAATATTTTGGTATGTATTGTAAATAAAAACGATGTATGTAGCTATTTTATTTATAATTAAAAAAAAAAAAAAATGGGGTTGCATTTATTTGAAAAATAAATAAAAAAATAAAAAAGCCTAATTGTACTGAATTTTTAGAAATATAAAGCAACTCTATAGTAACAAATATGAAATTTTAAAATAAGAAACAATTAAAAAAAATAAAGAGAATGTTTTCATATATTTCATTTTTCTTGTGCCTATTTATAATTAAGATATTAGATTTGTTGGCTTTCAATTAGTTAATTTTTTGTTTATAGGGCAGAAGATTTTTTGCTGAATTTGATGACTTCATCAGCAATGCTTGAGATTCAATATTCAATTGCTATTAGATTGGTTTGACAAACTTGTATCTATTTGTAGTTTCTGGAAACGGTTTTTGGGTGTTTTTCGAGCTCATCCTGGGGTGGTCCACTTATGTGTGTGTGAGTGAGTGAATGAGAATGAATATTCAAATATAATGAATACAATATTATTATATGCAAAAATATTATTCGGTCCGTAATGTATTCAACGAACACTCTCTAAAGTCATTGCATCTAACCGTGGCCAAAAACAAAATCAAAAACCTTTCACGGTTTGTGTGTTTATTAAAAATAATATCAGAGATATTTTCCATGATAGCGTGGCTTCTTTTTGTGGAATATTGACCGGTTTCGGGCGTTCGCCCATTATCAGGATGCTTTTTGTCAAACAGTGTGTTAAATTTAGATTTGTGTGAATAACATAGATTTGCACAGAGCAAATTTAGTTGATACACTGGTCTTTAAATGTTTTTGTTAGGGCGTAACTAGGTGAAGAGGGGTGTTAAGGGGGGTGTCACTGTTTGACAAAAACATCCTAATGATAGGCGAATGCCCGAAAACCGGTCGATGACCACAAAAAGAAGCAGGCTATCACGAAAAATATCTCTTGATGCTGAACCAACCACATCTGTTACAAATAAGATCAGAAAGAAACCCAGCAGTCCTAGTGAAAATTTCCTGTTCCAACTTAGCTAGTTCTTCTTTTTTTAATTTTAAATCATAATTGTAATAGGGTCTGAAATAAATATTTGACAAATTTTGTCATAATGTACCAGTATAAAAAATATAGTATCAATGAATAAATGTCAATATATAAAATGTTAATATAAATGTAAGCATAAATATATTATAATATAATATTACAGTAAGGGCATAAATATATATTTGTAAGTTCTGGTATTTTTTATCCATCGTAGCATGCATATTGCTCCGGTTTCGGATTTTCATCCATCGTCAGAGTAAATTTATCAAGTTCATACAGAGAGAGTTCTCTTCAAGATAATGTTTCTGTAACACACTCACTTGTTGGCTTGTTGATTGAATGTGCGGGAGGTTATAAGAATTGTCAAATGCCGAATGACTAACTGCTTGAGAGGTATATCTGAAAATCAAATACAGATAGTAACACAATCTTGCAACCACTTCCACATACAATCAACAAGTCAACTAGTGTAGTATGTAATAGAAACATTATGTTGAAGTTACGTCTCTCTACACGAACTTCATAATTCATCTACTCTGACGATAGATGAAAATCCGAAACCGGTCAGGAATAATAGAATGTCAGGCATGCTACGACGGATAAAATATCGTATGTTATCCAGCATTGCAGACCCATCCTTATATTCAATATTTGAAGTTATTTAAATATGAAAATTTCAAAAGAATTACTTAATTCTTGCAATTAAGCTAAATTTGCAAATTATTTTGTTTTAACATATTCTGAAAAAAAAAAAAAAAATTCTTCAACGAGCCTAATTCCATAAACTAAGATGAATGTTAGGTTCATCACTATTCGGTTTTTATTTGTTCTTCGAGATTTCGGACTTTCTCTGATGAGTCTACATCTTTTCTTAATTAAACCATAATCGATTAATG
Organism: Triatoma infestans; assembly: GCA_011037195.1. NCBI lineage: Eukaryota > Metazoa > Arthropoda > Insecta > Hemiptera > Reduviidae > Triatoma > Triatoma infestans. The sequence goes on along the minus strand of JAAEAF010001098.1, from coordinate 88,678 downwards.
ATGGTTCTGGAGTTTGTTGGTTATTGTTATTCCTTCCTATCGGCTACTGATACTAATTTTTGCGATACTTTCAGCAAACCTTCGTTCTGTTTCGGATATTATTCGTTTGATTTTCTTCTTAACAGATTTATTAAGCTGACTGGAGATGCCCAAGAACATGACACACTTCAGTATTAAACATACATTTCCAACTGCATTCATCTTTAATCCTACAGTATTGTTCAAAGTGAACAAGATTCACCTAGTTCTTGAGAATTACTTCCTAAACTATTTTAATTTATGTACTATTTTATGAAATTTCTGGATATTCCTGCATATTTGGAAACTTTTTTTCATAAAATTTGTGTGTGATATCCCAATTCACAATTGGTAATATTTCTACAATCATTTTTTCCACTCTTTTGTTTCTCACTTGGTGAGTTCAATCTGAAAAAGTGAACTCGAGCTCAGGTCGACGTCGTCTAGTGGTTTGGTCTTCTGACCTGCATACTTTCTATGCTAGCCTGGCTTGTATCGAGACTTGCATCCTGTCCACAGTATTCCGAAACTTCTCGAAGTCTGTTGAGCACGAATAGCCTGGATTCGGATTACTTTTTTCAACCATAAGAGCATCTATTGGAGCCTACTGTATTGAAAATACTCCATTGTAGCCATGAAGAAACTTCCTTTCTAAGGAGGGAGACATCAGAAATTGATTCAAACATCTAATCCAATAAGACCCGGACTTGAACTATTTCCATATGCTGTGTTGTGGTTTGCGGTCAAGCATTCGACTGAAGAAGGGAAAAAGTTTAGAAAGTGGCTATTGTATTATGTAAATATAATATCCGTATATTGTAGAGCTTATGTAAATATATGAAAACTTTTTCTTTTTTTTTAATTAAAGAAGTATTTATTTAAATAAAAAAAGAAAATTATTACAGCAGATTACATCAAAATTGTAGAAGCAGTGTGATATGTATATTGCACGCATAACCATTAAATCTGCTTCCAGAATAAATAAATAAAAAAATTTATAATTAAGGTTGTCATTGTATTATTGCTTAATTATATTTTAAGTTCCTACTTCTTTTTTTTTTAACAAATTACTGAATTACTAATTGCATTAATTGATAGGAAATCACTGCAAACACCTTAGATGTGCCATATTATAACGAATATAAAACCCTATTTGTTTGTAATTTGGGATTGTTGGCCAGTTTTTTTTTTTTTTTGTTGTAAAAATTAATAAATAATTTTTTTTGTGTGGTCATAATGCGATTGAAAAATGTTCGTATATAACAAGATAGATTGATTTTTTCAAGTAATTGAATTTGATGTAATATTTAGATTTCTTATTTTAATTAGTGTGCAACATTGGGAGTGTCAACTTGAAAATGCTCAATTTAAAATAAAAAAAAAAAGTTATGGCCTAAGATCAGATAACAAAAAAAAAGGATTAAAATTTTTATTTATATCATCACATGCTTTGGATTTTGATTTTTTTTGTTTTTTTGTTATTATCTTAATATTTGAACATAAATTCCACAAGCGCTTTAATTAATTGATATTAATTAAATGTTTTTTTTTTTTGCTTTAACAAAATGTACATTAATTAGCTCAATAGGAATATTTTTATAATTAAATGTTGTTAAAGTGTGGGCTGAATTTTTGTTAAATTATCCTTTGATAATCCTTCAGTTTTTCTTTGTCTTAAGACAACGATATAAAATAGTACAATATACAAAATACCTGGTGTGAAAAATTCGCACCAGTGTCGTTGGAACAGGGAATAGCGATATATCCCTTTTCCAACAAGAAATTCAGAGGTGAAAATATTTTTAATAATAAAAAAAAAAAAAACATGGTATCGTTGACTCCTCATTACCTGCATTTATAGAGAGAGGTTTCTACTATAATATTGTAATACTTCAGTTGCAAACTTTCGGCCTGAAAAAGTTGAAAAGCTCAGTGGTAGCGCATTGGATTCACACGCGGAGGTCCTGGATTCTAGTCCATTTACATTTTTTCTTCCTAGGAACCTCTTCAGCACACTGTAGGGTGATGGACAATCTTGAATATAGCGTGAGAACACTGTCCGCACTGGAGAAGGCTCCGGGCGTTAATGACCACAGATGTTTTGACGCGCCTTAAAATTAAGAAGAAAAAAAAAAGTTGAACAATTTTATTCATACTCTTAAATTTGTGTTATTTGCTTGCTTTAAAGAGAATGGTTTTTCTATGATCTATTAAAATAGTACAAGAGGAAAGCCAAACGAAGAAACAGTTCTTCCAAATGTTTTTTCAGTAATCAATGATTTCGAAACAATGTTTCAAATAAACAGTAAAACATTTTGGAGCAAGAGCCATATGAAATTGAAGAGATTGTTAATGCTTTTTTCGAAAAATAAAAAACGGTTAACTTCACCTTCTTCGGTCATTGATGAGTTAATCTAATGAAAGACGATCAACTCAGAAGAGGTTAGTCGTTACAGAGAAAGATATCCCATTATCCACAGCCTTTGTCCTTTTGTCAAATTAGATAATTCTGACTGTATTAGTACGGAAAAGATAACTTTAGAACAAAAAAATCAATCTCATCTAATCCTAAGAGATGTTTTATTATCATTTGTTAAGCACCAAAGGAGGTTTTTCATTGTACAGCTCATTGCATTAATTGTCGCTGATATCATGTAGCAATTCTTTGACCATAATACTGAGAAAAAGAGTTTCTATTGAAAAAGGAAAAGTTGAGCACGAAACTACAAACTTAAATAATCGTCATCATCATAGTCCTGTCCTCTCCTACCGTCTAGACAGTGTAGAGGCCTTCCTCTTGCTTCCAAACCTTCCTTCACTTCCTCATCCAAGGTTCTTCTTGGTCGGCCGCGCACCTTCGACTCGTGTACCAGCTTTGCGATTTTTTCATTTCCCATTCTGGCAACGTGCCCGAACCATTTGAGTTGGTTTCTTCTGATCGAATCTATGGCTGGCTCTACGCACAGATCTCTTCTAACTGTGGTATTACGTTGTCCCTTCTAGTTTTCCCTAAAACCTTTCTTAAATAACGCATGTCTCGGCTTGAATTTGACTTTTCAGTCTTGTTGTTAAGGACCAAGACTCACTATAATAGGATAATATTGGTAGATACAATGATTTATAAACAGCGACCTTCGCTTGGGCGGAGACTTTCTTCTTGCCTAGGAAACTGTTTTTAGTGGCGTGACAAAACCTTCCTGCCGCACCTATCCTCTCTCTTACTTCATTTTCCATTCTACCTTCTTCATTTAGGTGGCCACACAGGTATTTAAACAATTTCACTTGCTCCAATACCGCTCCCTAGGCCTTCATTTTTATTCTCCTGCTGCGATCACTATAGTCTTCTAATAATGAAGTCAACTTAAATAATGAAATATCATTAATAAGCACATGCTACGATTCTTTTTTTATAAAGCCACCCAAATATTCTGCCGAAGCTTGTTTTCATATGTTTTTAGTTTTTATGACTCACATATTATTTTTCTAGAAATGGATAAAAAAGATGAGGAAGATGAAAGTTCTAAGTGAGTGCGTATCATAGCTTTCTTATACTAGTTCTAATTTGATACAAAAATGGGCTATATTTCAAATGAGTAGGTGAAGATCGTCCACTATTTTTTTGAAGGTAATATTGTAAACCGCAAGAAGTTCTCATTGCAGCATATCGGCTAAGATCAAAGAATCACCTTCTGAGAATCCGCCAGGCAATACTCCAGAGTAAGCTCGGGAAGAATAAAGAGTCAAAGGGGGAAAATTGCTAGGAGATAAAGTAAACCGCTGCTGTCAATGATGCCCAAATAAGTGCTGTTAATCCAAAGAAAAGGGTTCTCAGCCATGACAGATGCTGGACTTCAGCCTACCATGGGCAGATAAAATAAGGAATCTGGGAAAAGTTATTTGGACTGGTGACTGCAATCGAAACATTCTCCAGCCCGCCTCTGAAAGGGGGAAGATAAAAACTATGGAATGGAATAAAGAGGTCCAGTGGATAGTTCTTATCCTAACAGAGGAACTGTGCCTATTATCGCCAGTAAGAGAGGCTATTGGGTGACTTATTTTTGTGCGATATATACTTACTGCTCTTAGCACTATGGTTGGACTTAAGCAAAGAGACGGATATTTGTCCGGGGGTGCATCTAGTGAGAATAGGTATTCTTGCAGTACTAAATTTATTTATATAATTTGTTCGCATGAATATATATGTGTTTATTGGTACGAAAGAAAAACACAATTTTGAAACAATTTGTATCATTAATTGGCAATGAAATATAAATTCATCATAACTAGGAAAGTGTTATTTCTTTTTGATTATTATTATTTTAATTAAGTAGAGTAAGAGCTGAAGTCATTGGCATCCTTCTCAGTGCATTGCCGACCATCGGCCTCGTTAGAAATAATACTGTCCATCTCCGTACAGTGAGCTATAAAGACTCATAGGAAGAGAAAATTTAAGGATAGCATTGTTAGCCTCGAATCCGGGACTTCCGCGTGTGAGTCCAGTGCGCTACCACTGGAGTTAATCCATTTCCTGAAGTGTTATCGGTAATAAGTTTAGTGTTGGCAGCGAATAAAAACGAAAATTTTGTTAGAAAAGAAAACACCCACAAACCATTCGCTAAAATTTTTTTTCCCCCCCACATTTAGGGAACCTTAAAACATGTATTTCCGGTGAAAACTCAGTTTCGAAAATTGAACATGACTCAAAATTTCTTCTTTGAGTAGCAATTGAATGAAAAAGATACAATAATATTTGTTATTCATAACAAACCACTTAATAAAAAGTCAGTTAAAAGTTTCGAATTCATTAAGAACCAGATTTACTAAACTTTGGTTTATAGATGTGAGCGTGACTTTACAAAGATGTGACTAGGTAATAAGTAATAGGAGTCACTTTCGGGTATAAATAAATTTTCGACATTTACGAAATGATCAATATTAAAATGTTTTAGTATAAACACTTTAAACTTTTGACCTAATAGAATATTCTTTTTTTTTTTTTTATGATCCACAAATATTATACTCATATGTTTTGTTAAATGTAGATAAATTCATAATCGCCAAAATTATGGAAAAAATTATTAAAAAAATGTTGACTATAAAAAAAAAAAAAATCTGGTGTGAAACAATCACACAACTTTCTCCTACTCCAGTTCTCAAAATTATAACTGCCAAAATTTTATAGTTTGTGTACCAAATTTAATGAAATTCGTCGAAAACTGAAAAAAACTGTTTGAAAATGAATTTTCACAGAGAAATGTTTCAAATTAAAAAAGTTGTAGATCTTTGTATGTTTAGTTTATATGGGAAGTTTCAAGAAAATCGTTGGAGCCATTTTTGAGAACATCGCAAAAAAAGTGAAAAAAATCATTTAGTAATGTGGTAAAATGAACGCACTTCCGGTTATCCGTTTTCTTTTTTCATACTCGGAATTTCAACAACATATTTAATTTTAATGAACATTATTTAGATGATAGAATTGTCTAATAAACTGAAATAGCACTTTTGATGAAAACCTAACCCCACCCCTCCCCAATAACTGCCCTTAAATGAATTTTCCCAGAGAAATGTTTCAAATAAAAGTTGTAGCTCTTTGTATGTGTAGTTGATATATCAAATTCAAAGAAAATCGTCGGAGCCATTTTTGAGAAAATCGCAAAAAGGTAAAAAAAAACAACAAGTAAAGTGGTACTTCCGATGGAGAAATTTCGTCAGATGACCCACTGTCAGATGCCATGGTGATATCTAAACGGAATATCAAGTTTGAACTTTCTACGATTTTTCGTTTTTGAGCTATGCTGTTCACATACATACCATACACACACCACACATCACACCCTTTGCTAAAAACCACTTATTTTGGACTCAGGGGACCTCAAAACGGATATTTCCGATGAAAAGTCGATATCGAAAATTTGACACGATTACAATACTTCCTCTTACTAGGAAGGAGTAAGAGAAAGTAAAAATCCTTGCAAAGAGTTATTATTAAATTTCATAAAATACAAAAAAATAAACAATTCACATGTTGTTTGTGTTTCTGTGATAGTTCCAGGATATTTTTAATAAAAATGTCTAAAAACTGCTAGCTAAGTTAGCTTTACTTATCTTCATGGATGGGATAGAAAAAGGGTAGGAGAATGTCTGCGTGGGTATTCCCAAAGGGATTTTACTCTCTTCGTCCATAGTGAAAGTGTATACTGAAGGAAGGGATATCCCATTGCGGGTTCTTCTAGTCTCCTAGTCTACAAACGCGTAAAATTGCTTACAACTTAGAGAGAAGTGACTTTAGGAATTGTTTAGGGATATGTAGCCCCCACTATGTAAGAGAAAATATTTTAGTCTTCGATCAGATTGTATTCTCCAACCTTATGTTATTTTGTTTTCTTCTAATTATTAATTTATTTTCATAAAATATAGCTTTTAAATTATTTTTTTTAATTTATTTAATTTCCTTAATTAATTTTTATGCTGTACAATTTACATAATTATTGACAAATTAACTAGAAAAATTGGAATGTTTAACAAACGTTTTAGTTGAGCTTGCATTACATAATGTCGTTGTGATTATACTTATCTATTTGACACAGCACCTTTTTAGTTTCCATCCATTTAACAATGCTTTGTAAAAAGTTTAAAGTTAAGCACACTGACACACTGGTCAGGCCGCATAACCACGTTTTAAAATCAATTCCCCTCCCCCTCAAAATGTTACATTTGGGGAAAATGTGCATTTTAGAGAAAAACATAACTCCATCCCTCCTCCAAAAGTGCCCTTAAATTAATTTCCCCATAGAAATGTTTTAAATAAAAGTTGTAGATCTTTGTATGTTTAGTTTATATACAAAGTTTCCAGAAAATCGTTGGAGCTATTTTTCAGAAAATCCCGAAAAAGTGAAAAAAATAATTTAGTAAAGTGGTATAGTAAAACGCACTTCCGGTTATCCGATTTTTTTGAAACTCGGAATTTCAACAACATATTCAATTCTAATTAACATTATTTAGATGACAGAATTGTGTCTAATAAACTGAAATAACACTTTAAATGAATACCTATCTCCACCACTCCCCTATAACTGTCCCTAAATGAATTTTCCCAGAGAAATGGTTTCAAATAAAAGTTGTAGCTCGTTGCATGTGTAGTTGATATCTTCCATGTTTGAAGAAAATCTCGGAGCCATTTTTGAGAAAAACGCAAAAAAGTAAAAAAAAAAAAAAACAATAAATAAAGTGGTACTTCAGGTTGAGGAATTTTGACAGATACCGTATAGTCAGATACCATGGTGATACCTAAACGGAATATCAAGTTTCAACTTTCTAGGGTTTTTTCGTTTCTGAGCTATGCTGTTCACGTACACACACACACACACACACACCATTTGCTAAAAACCACTTATTTTGGACGCAGGGGACCTTAAAACGGATATTTCCGGTGAAATCTCAATATCTAAAATTTGATACGATTACAATACTTCCTCTTACTAGGAATAAGAGAAAGTAAAAATAAAATATTAACAAAAATGAGTAACCCATGGTATATTTTCCCATTATTCTGAGGTTTTTCATAAAATAATTTTTTATATCATTGGAAAAAATGAAGGAAGAGAAAAAGAAATGGGGTAAAAAAAAAATCATATATATATTCCTTCGTTTAGAGAATATTGTATCAAAGGATATGAGAGATAATATTTTAGAGATGACTCAGATGATTCTGTTTGATAGAAGATGCTCTTTTGATAGAAGAAAAATTATTGAAAAAAAAAAAAAATGAAGGACAGATAAGAAGCAGCCGAACTCTTTCGAACTACCTCTTGTTTTGGGATTTCAAATGATTGTCATTCTCTTATGTGGAATACAGTTTTATTTCAACTTTTTTTTTCATTTATGGGAAGTTTTAATGCAGAAATATTGAATTCATTTGCTAAAAGAATTAAGTAACTTTGAATTAACTTCATAATTTCCATAATTTTTTTTTTTTTATAAATAGGGCTGAGGCAAAATTGAAAGTACCGAAATATTATCCGCTAATGGAAGATTTTTTTAGTTTCTCCGATCTCCAACCGACTCTATTTATGATCGAATCATAAGAACGAAACTCGAGCGTTAGTCGGAATTTTTATAGTTAATGACTTATAAAATTCAAACTATTTTTTTTTTCATTCTTGATTAATAACAATAATCAGCCGACAAATATACTAATTCTCGCAAATAAAATTTATTGATTACTTGAATAAAAATAATTATTCCAATAAGGGAAGGAATAAGCTCAGTGATAGCGCTGACTCCCATGCGAAAATCCCAAGGTTCGAGAATATATTGTATACTGTAAAGGGGCTTCTAAACGAGCAACATTTTACGGCAATGTGTGGCTGGCTATGATGGCCCAGCAACATTTCCGGCAATATGTTCATATCCCCGGGCTATATGGCCGTATTGCAACTACTGGCCGGCAAGTTGCTGATGATATCGCTGGCAGAGTGAAAAACATTGCCGTACATTTTAATTCCATAATCCACCGCTAGAGGTCAATTTGCTATCTGTTATCATCACAGACTTGTCATAATTTTTATTCGGATCTTGTGTTTACATTCATAGTATTGTGATTTGATTATTTATTTATATTTTTTTTACAAAAAAGGAAAAACAGTTGTCTGAACCATGAACAACAGCAATACCTAGTCAAACGAAAAAACTGTTGACTTCATTAATGAAGTACATTTCAATACTGAACTGTGGGACATTGGGACATCTCTGTACAATGACTTTGAGAAAAAGATACTTGGGCACAAATAGCCTATAACTTTTCTATAACAAGTGACGAAGCGTTTAAAAGAAGTTTGAGGACTTAGTCGAAAAATGAGCAAAAAAAATGCAAAAGTGGTAGTGCAGAAGGAATGTAAAGCACTTGGTTTGCATATGAAGCTATTTCATTCTTACTCGTTCAGGATATTCCCGATAAAGGAATTGAAAGCGAAAATACAACGTAGAATAATGTAAGTACCTCAATATTAATATATTAAAAATTTATTTAAAATGTATAGATTTAAGTAGTTGGGTATAAAAAATTTCGCAACAGATAGGTTATTATGCATATTATAAGCTATTGTAAATGTTATATTTTTTGTAAATACAGGTTTATTCAATACCTACAACAAAGCAATCTTCAAAGATTCTTTATCTTGCCAAGCCACTCTACCAGATTAGTCATGAAGTATTTCCTATATTCGTCTTTAATCTGTTTTGCTGCTGTGCTTGAATTTCTTCCTGTACGTTGCAAAGCATTTACGCTTCCTTCATTAATCTGGCCAAGAGCCTGGTGTTATTATTCCTATATTAATGTCTTCCAGACACAAACTACCAGGCGGGGTATATAAAGATTGAGATGTTTTTCTTTGAATCAAAAAATTAAGTAAATACGCACAGGTCATTACCATCTTATGTACATGCTCAAGCTTAATATCCATTGTTGTATATAAAACACGAAAAACCGAAGCTAATATACCAAACACGTTTTCAACAATTGTTCTAGCTCTGGATAATCTGTAAATTATTATAAACGCGTTGAGGCGACTCTTTATTCATTTCTTAGTAGAGGGTTTAGATACATTTTCTGTTAAGGGAAACGCATCATCGGATACAAAACATATGGTGTAGACATTTCTCTACCCGGGAGTGGTTCCGGTAAGGGCAATTTTATAGTATTATTCAAGAAAGATTTCCCAAAAGCTGTATGCCTAAAAACTCCCGGTACATCAGAAATTCTACCCAGACATCCCACATGAACGTACAAAAAATTTATAATTTGCATCAACTTCAGCAAATAATACGACACTAAAAAACTGTTCATAGTTGAAGAATTTACTTCCATTTTTGGGTGGACAAACTTTTTGCCAGGCTTTGTCTCAAAACGATGACTTTTTTTTTATGAAACAAATTCGTAAAAATTTTATGTCCCATTTGAAATGAGAAAATTTAGAAAAAATTGCTAAAATTTATTTAAAAAAAAAAAAAAGGAGCGTAACTCTAAAGAAATTGCCCACATATGAATCTCTAATTAAGCAAACAAAAACCATTCAATAAAAATTACTCCATAAATGCAAAATTTTAGAGATTTACTACCTCACGTTTATTCTATTTCTTAAAAAATTAAAATTGCTTAAATATCTGCCGGCTGAATACTAAATCTTAGAAAACTGGGAAAATTAATGGAATGAAATGAAATTGATATTTCATTTGGTATTTTAGACTTATGTTCTGCTAATCAACATGTAAATGTATGTTGCCTATGTAATACAAACTTATTTAGAAGTGGTTAGATTTAAGGGTTGAAATAATCCTAACCACATTTCATACCCTTTCTCTTAGTCTTAGTTCTAATACCTGGACCCTTCAAAACATTGATCCTTTGGATTAATAATCCACATCTAAGTTTAATTGAAAATCCAAGTTGCACACAGCAATTAAGGATCTGTAGTTCCGCATTAAACGAGGATGAAGCTTCAACTTTATTTTGTCCCCATATCTTCAATGTGATTATTATTTGATTGTAACATATTATGAAATGTCAGCTTTACTTTACCGAAGTATTGCTATTAAATTAAAATGTAGTTGTTTTAATTATTTATGTTAAATTGTTTACATGTAATTAAAGAACAAGTACTCATCATTCATATCCACTATTTAATTTCATATATTTATTTTCTATCTGGCAATATGTTTGCATAAGAAAATAAATCCAAAATGAAATGGCTGGTATTGTACTAGCACTTGAAATAAATAATCTCTTATTAACGACGATCTTCAATGGAAAACCAACGTTACTCAGGAAATGTTTACTTAATTTCTAAACTTGAATTTACATTCTCAAAACCTAATAGAGATATTATGGGTCTGTCAACGATGGCTGATATTATTCACTGTTTCTTATAGCTGCGAAAGCAAGTCTTATACTAGCATATTGAACCCGGGACCTTATTATTCCTTATAGCTACGAAGAAAGTCTACTTTTCATGCGTATTGAACCTGGGACTTGATTTGAAAAATAAAGTCGAATAAATTAATCTCCATGACTGAAGAAATTCACAAATATCTCCAAGTCTACATTAAAAAATTAAGTATGTACTTCTTATTTATACAGAACATTATGGTATTACACAAAATCCCTTTATATATTTGGAAGTAGAGTCAGGGATTTTGTGGCTTAGTTTGTTGCAAATCGTAATTCATCATCACAAAATGTTTTCATCACCACATATATGGCCGACCTCTTAAGGAAGAGTTAAACACAGAGCAAACTAACTACCACATCGACTACGCCTTATCCATAGGTTGCATCTTTGTTGCTAATTTTATATGGACTTTGCTCTGCAATTTGGCTACTCAGGTTGGCTAGTGACTATCAACAATTTTTCTGCCGCATAAGGAAGAATGTCGTCGAGACTGATTATCAAGCTGTGTGCTTAGCAACTCAATGTGGTTGACCAGCCCCACTTTTGTTTTATAAAGTGCATTCTTCTTCTGCTGGTGCAATATTTTCTTTTCTAATTTCTTGTGCATATTAAATAATAACAAAATTATGTTGTTAATAAAATCATTAATAATTAAGAAATATAATAATAATTATAATTTAGAAAAGAATTATTTTAAATCAAAATTAACAATTTGAATATAAAATAGCCTTGTGCCAGTAGTTGCCGTCACCTATGCAATTTTGCATAAGAAAGTTTAACAATCGAGGAATACGGAACTGGTACATGGAAGGGTGTTGCCAGGCTAAGAGATTAATAAAAGCTATAAGACAGGGAGGGACTTGGAATATGTTTTTTCCCCGCGTACATACAATTGAGGGTCTTGGTAGCTGTATTGATTGGATAGTATTGGGTAACTAATGATTTACCTAAAATTGCAGGACGTCTAGCCCTTTGTGTGAGAATTATGATGAGATAGTGAGAAAAACGATGCACTGCTATCCGTTTCGATAATACGAGTTTCCGCTTATTTGTAAAGGCAACCCTTTAAGGGAATGCTTGGGTAAGTTGGAGATAAAGAATCTTAAGATATTGTAGTCATACTGGTCAGATTGGTGGAGGACGCTTCTTATGCTAAGTATCCACTTGAGACAAAGTCTCGAGATAAGCTAGATGGTGTTGTCCATTTGAGATCACTTTCGTTGTCGAGACAGTTTTCTGAGAGTCTCAACAGACACTGCAGTCTCGAGACCAGAAAAATATTTCTTGTCCTAATGGTTTTGCGTCAGGCCCTAGTTTTTATAATTGTGTAATAAACTTTTGAAAAAGCGGAAAGTGGAAAGACTTGATTTTTAGTTTCTCTTACTTCTAGTAAGAGGGAAGTATTGTAATCGTTTCAAATTTTCGATATCGAGGTTTCTCCGGAAATATTCGTTTTGAGGTCTCCCCTGAATCCAAAAAAAACTGGTTTTTAGCAAATGGCCAGTGTGTGTGTGTGTTTGTATGTGAACAGTATAGCTCAAAAACGAAAAACCGTAGAAAGCTGAAACTTGATATTCCGTTTAGGTATCACCATGGGATCTGACAGTACGTTTTATGTCAAAATTCCTCAACCGGAAATACCACTTTACTAGTTGGTTGTTTTTACTTTTTGCGATTTTCTCAAAAATGGTTCCAACGATTTTCTTAAAACTTGTTGTATCAACTACACATATAAAGACCTAATACTTTTATTTGAAATATTTCTCCGGAAAAATTCATTTAACAGCACTTTTGGGGAGGGGTGGGGTTTTGTTTTTCTCTAAGTTGCTATAATAGTTGATTATACAATTCTAACACCCAAACAAAATTAATTAGAAATAAATAGATGGCCAAAATACCGAGTTTCAAGAAAATTAGTAAACCGGAAGTGCGCTTTACTAAATATTTTTTTCAGTTTTCGACGAACTCCAACAAAGTGTCAAATGGACACTCAGCATTAGGAATGATTTTTTTTTTCGTAGGGGAAATAAGAGACATATTGGCTTAGATCCCGCACCTTCGGGCACTCATTATTATTAATAGATATTATCAGTATGATGCGATATTGCAAAAATCTGAAAAACAGATGTTTAAGAGAAAAATATTTCTGAATGAAATGACAGTACTTTTTTTTTTTTTTTTTGGAGGAAGCGTCAGCTCCTCCCTCCTCCGGGCCCTAGCCTGGATTCACCGGTCACGGCACTTCATCAGAGCTAGGCCTAAAACTTGCCCGTTAAGGGGCTCCTCCTGTTCTAAAAATAGGCCTAGCTCCGAGCCAGGTCGATCCTCTTCTGACGGAGGACCTCCCTGGCAAATGCCGCGACCAGCCCCCAGGTCACCTCGCTCGTCAGCATTGCCCCGACCACATTGTCGGGGGTCAGCCGACCCACCCTTTCTTCCAAGGCAACCCTATCTCTCTCCCACCTCCCACACCCGAAGAAGGTGTGGCAGGCGTCATCGCTTACCCCGCATCCGTAGAGGCAATCACCCAATTCCCGGATCCTCATCCTGTGGAGGTAGGACCCGAAGCATCCGTGGCCGCTGAGGAGCTGAGTGACATAAAAGTCCACCTCCCCATGCGGCCTCCCGACCCACCTCTCCAATGAGTCGGGCCGTCCAACGGCCCCTCGAGTCCCCCTCCCATAGCGCCTGCCACATCCTAAGGGTTCGTCGCCTTTCTTCCCGCGCAACGGCTCTCCCGGCGCCCTCCACCCTCCTCTCATATATCCTTTTTTTCTCCCGCGCCAGCAACGCGATTGGGATTACCCCGGCTATCACCAATACTGCTGGCTCCGACACAGTCCGGTAGGCCGAGGCAATCCGCAGCGCGCCCAACCGCTGTACCCGGGCAAGCCTTCTTCTGTGGGCCTCCCTCCCCAAGGCATCCGCCCACACTTCGGCGCCATAGAGGAGGATGGAGTGCGCCACTCCCATCAACACCCTACGCGTACTTGCCCGCGGCCCCCCCACGTTAGCCATCAGGCGGCCTAGGGAGGCGACAGTTCTCGCCACCCGCCTGACGTGTTCTCCAAAGCCCAGCCTCCTATCTATCTCGACCCCTAAGTACCTGACAGAGCTTCTCGCCTCCACTACCTCCTCCCCAACACGGAGGTGCAACGAGCGGGAATCCGCCGCTTCGTAAGGACTACGACCTCTGTTTTTGCCACCGCCAGTGACAACCCGTGGTCCGTCATCCACCTGTTTACACTGTTCAGCTTGCGCTGTGCTTCTGGCAGGTCTCGGGCCGCTAGTAGCGCGGCCACGTCGTCCGCGTACCCCACTAGGACGTCTCTTTCGGCATCTCCTGCCTCAAGAGACCGTCATATGCTACATTCCATAGATCAGGGCCCAAGATCGAGCCCTGGGCAGCCGCCGACGTGACCGTCGCCATCCTTGGCCCATCCGCGGTACTATACTAATATCAACATTCTTGTACATAATCAATGACAAGAAAATTTATTGTTAAATCACATCCACAAGTTTCTGGTACATTAAAATAGAACGCAGTTTTTTTGATTAACATTCACTATATTTCCAGATTGTTAGATTACAAGAGTACAAATCCTTCTGAACACCGTAATCTTTTACTTTACAGCTTAATAAACAGATAATAAACAGAATTAAAATTGGTTTGCACCACAGTAAAACAGAAAAACACAGTACAGTATACAAAAAGTAGCGTTCTTCATGAACCATACTTCAACCTTCCTCAATTTAAATTTATCGATTAGTTCGATAAATCAACCAATTATCCAACATTTATAGATTACTTTTTTCCTTCAATTACCCCTTTTGTCCATAAAGCGCTGTAGACTCTCGTCAACATTACTAAATATTTTTAGAAAATCTTGACTGATAATAAAAGAATAATATTTAGCCTGTACATCAATAATCTATTGGAAAAAAATGCCCACTGTTATAACCTGCCACTGTTATAATCTTGCTACTCAGTGGAAGAGGTTAAATAATACTGACTTTGTGACCCTGACCACTATTGACTAAAAGAACGACATGTTGGCTGATTGATCTTCTGGTGTGGGTTTACTGAAAGGAAAGCTATGTTATATGTCCGTTAAGATCTCCTATGGGGAACATTGGTCCACTGGTGAAATTTCTACACCTAGATGTATAGTTATAACATAACCTTTGTTTGGGAAACGTGAAACTATTTTCTTTTTATTTATATAGATCTTGTTTTTATTTATTTTTTTTATCAATAAACTACACAAAATAAAAAAATCTGGTGTGAAACACTCGCACAACTTTCTCTTACTCCACTTATCAAAATTATAATTGACAAATGTTATAGTTTGTGTACCAAATTAATTCAAATACGACGAAAACTAAAAAACCGTTCAGAAAAAGCCCACTTCCGGTTAACTAATTTTCTTGAAACTCTGAATTTTGGCCATCCATTTATTTCTAATTAATTTTGTTTGGATGATAGAATTGTATAATCAACTATGATCGCACTTAAGAGAAAAACATAACCTACCCCTCCCCTAAAAAGTGCCATTAAATGAATTTTCCTAGAGAAATGGTTTAAATAAAAGTTGTAGCTCTTTGTATGAGTATTAATATATCATGTTTAAAGAAAATCGTCGCAGCCATTTTTGAGAAAATCGCGAAAAAGTGAAAAAAATCATTTAGTAAAAGTGGTAAAGTAAACGCACTTCCGGTTATCCGATTTTTGTCAAACTCGGAATTTCAACAACATATTTAATTCTAATTAACATTATTTAGATGTTAGAATTTTTTAATAAACTGAAATAGCACTTCAGATGAAAACCTAACCCCACCTCTTCCCCATATGTGCCCTTAAACGAATTTTCCCAGAGAAATCTTTCAAATAAAAGTTATAGCTCTTTGTATGTGTAGTTGACATACCAAGTTTGAAAAAAATCGTTGGAGCCATTTTCGAGAAAATTGCAAAAAAGTAAAAAAAACCACAAGTAAAGTAGTACTTCCGGTTGAGGAATTTTGACAGGTGACACACTGTCAGATGCCATGATGATACCTAGACGGAATATCAAGTTTCAACTTTCTACGGTTTTTCGTTTTTGAGCTATGCTGTTCACAGACATACACAGACGCACACACAGACCATTTGCTAGAAACCACTTTTTTGGACTCAGGGGACCTCAAAACGGATATTTCCGGTGAAAACTCGATATCGAAAATTTGACACGATTAGAATACTTCCTCTTACTAGGAGTAAGAGAAAGGAAAAAGAAAACTGAATAAAATAAATCATTATTCTTATATTTTTAATTGCTGTGTAAGAAAAAGGTTTTTTTGGTTGCAATTTAACAAAAATCCTGTTTCAAAATAATTGAAATCTTAACTATTCTTGCATTATCTAAATATTTGTTTTCTTTTCCAGTGTAAACTTACTCAAGTTTGCTATACTTTTTAGTGAAAATTCCTTAGCCGATCATTTAAAAGAAAAAATAAATAGATTCCCGTTTTTTATTTACTTTCTCGTGTAGACTTTTGTACGAGATCATTGCATTGCGACCTGAAAGATCAATTGTGCCCCCCGGAGCCTTCTCCAATGCAGAGCCGGCCTCCAAGCAGCGTTCTCTAGCTACAGACAACACTGCCCATCACTGGACAGTGAGTTTTAAATGCTTCTAGGAAGAAAAAAAAATCTTAGGGCAGCATGCTGGGATTCGAACCCGGTACCTCCGCGTTGCTAGTCCAGCGCGCTACCACTGAGCTAATCCCTTCCTTCTTCTTTGGCTTTCACCAATTAACTAGTGACGAAGACCCTAGTTTGTCTACTGTGTTTATCCTTGTAGTTGTATTGATTGGACAGTATTGGGTAACCAATGATTTACCTAAAATAGCAAAACGTCTAGGCCTTTTGTGTGAGAATTTTGTGACGAGATAGTGAGAAAAACGATGCACTACTACCCCCAGTTTCCGCTTATTTGTAAAGGCAACCCTTCAAGTGTATGCTTGGGTGAGTTGGAGATAAAGAATCTTAAGAGATATTTTGTAGTCATACCGGTAGATTGGTGGAAGGGCGCTTCTTATGCTAAGTATCCACTTGAGATAAAGTCTCGAAATAAGGCACAGTCTTGTCGTCCATTTGAGATCACTTTCGTTTTCAAGACTTTTCGAAATGGTAGAGTGTATGCAGTTTAAGTGTATTGTGTATTGTTCTGATGAAGTGCATGGAGTAAGCTGTGGTAACCCGTGGGGGCGCTACTCCCCACCAAGTAAACTGCACGCAACAGATATCCCTTGCGGGCATACTTTCTCTTACACCTAGCATGAAGAAGTATTGAGATCGTGCCAGATTTTTGAAATTGAATTTTTTACGAATATACATGTTTCGGAGATCCTTGAATACGAAAAAAATGTCTTTAAGTGTTGGGTGGTGTGTGTTTGTATGTGTTTTATGTGATTTTTAACAGAATATCTCAAAAATGTAAAGTCACAGGAAACTTAAACTAAGTAATCCGCTTATCAATAATACTTCATTAAAATATATGGTTTTTGCCACCTACTCAATATTAATATACATTAGTAGCATTGATAGAATTCCAAATTTGAAGAAAATCGTTAACCAGAAATCGCAATTTTACAGAATAGGTTTTTTTTTTTTTTTTTTTTTTAGAATTTTCTCGAAAACCGTTATAACGATTTTTCTTTAAAGTTGGAATCCACATTGAAAAAATAAATATAAACCTATCACTTTTATTTGAAATATCTTTTCTGAAAGGTAAAATTGGCCTTTAAGCCACGCCTCTTTTTGATTTAAACCAATCATTTTTAAGAAATTCATATACCTGCGATTATACAGATACATAAAAAGGAAGGATTTTCAGATGATTGATTGGAATTGAGAATGATGAACCAATTGACAGCCAGATATGTATTTTTTTTAGATGTTAATTTCTTTTTAATATTTGTCACAAATTATCCTTGAAGTTTCAGCATTGTACATGCTATTATCAAAAGGGTGAAATTATATGTAATCTTATATTTCCAATATCTAGCTAAGGTTATTTTCCAATCTTGAGCCCAAGATACATCCTTCCGGAGAACTGCTTTGCAATCATTCGAAGGTATGTGGAGGACTCCCTGATGTACATGAACATTTAGTGAGTTCGGTTTCAAGATGCAACCTATAGGTTTCAAGTAAACATTGGCAAGAAGAATATTTTTGTATAAATGCAATTTAGCAAAGGATTGATCTCGATACTGCATTGAATATGTCCAGTTTTGGGTGGAACGCACTTTATTTATAAATAAAAAGAAATATCTACCAGAGTTAAAAAAATATATATATAAAATTTTTGTTTCAACAATTAATTTTTTATATTTTTTTTTTAAAAACAAAGTACCTAGTACTTGTTTGTTTGACCATATTTTTTGATAAATCTAATTTAAAAGTAAGTTCGATTGGAAATAAATGAAGAGGAAATGAGAATTTCATATTGTTGAACCCTATATAAAATACAGCGCAATAGAAGAGAGATTGGTATTGGTTGTCTGGCCTATACAAGTGATTGATGTCACCTGAGGCGTGAGAAATGCAGTCTGCTGCACCAACTCCCTTTTCTACCATCTCTGTTCCATTCGTTTTCCAATCTACAATGTTTTGTATATAGGTGTGTAATGTAGGCTGGTGTGCACTGCAGTAGAGAAACAAGCTTATCCCATCGTTATTAGACTGCAGCAATTAGTTTATCAACTTAGTTTCCTTTTTAATAAAGAGAGAATTCTATCACCCACAGCATATATTTTCATTAATAAATATCAAATCTGAAACTAATAATGCTTAAGAACATTATAAAATAATAATAATAATTAATGATAAAAATTGGATTGTAATCGATTTTTATTTATAAATAATATTTTTTATTTATATTATGTGTATTTTTTACACAGGTCTTAATAGAAATACATGTTTTGTGATCTCCCAAATTCTTGAGTCAGAAAGTGTATGCCAGATATGGCGGTTCTGGTGCACCTAAAATACAAAATGGTGGCCATTCTTTTTAGGCCCTCCCCACCACTATCATTTCAATCCCCACTCCTCTAGAACACTTCCATCGGCCAATCAAATTGCACCATTTTCCTCTGCTAACTAACTCCCTTGGCAAAGTCTACTTTACCTGGAATGAGCTCCGAACTAAGATCCGCCCATTGTATTACTTAATTCCCATGTCATTTGATGGACATGAGAGAATTATAAGTTTAACAAGAAAAAAAACTTTTGATTATACCTGAGGCTCGATCGGTATGACTGCCTCTAGAAGAGCTTCTTCAACATACCTATCAGCGGTTATTATACGCCGTTATTATACGTTGTTTTCAATAACAATTAACTCGTGCGGGCTTCCAAACTTATTGTTGTTGAAAAGGAGCACTTCCGCTAATAGTACACTGAATTAAACAATTCCTCCTACCTTTTCCACACATGTTTTCGACCGTCTAAAGAATAAAACCAAATCGCGATTCATCTATGAAGATAACAGCCGCCCCATTGCTCTACCGTCTAATTGAGATGCCGAATGGCAAAAGTTAACCTGCTTACACGATGATTCCTGGTCAGTAGTGGCCCTGAATTGGTCTTCTGACCAGTAGACCTAATTCTCAAAATCCTACGCAATCATCTTCGAGCAGTTTCAGAGCTCACAGTGACTTCCCATACTTGTAATAAGTTATCCCTAAGTTTTGTAGCTGTAAGAAACCGTTTACATACAACAGAGAGCGTAAGAAATCAGTCGTCCAATCAGTCTGTTGTGAATCTTCCACACTCACTTCCGGATCTCCGACCTATTCCCCAGATTCTCTGACATGTACGAGAGATCCATAAATAGCAGAATGTGACAGAACTAAACTTCTGCCACATATCGTACGGTGGTCTGTTCTTCCTACACAAGAGCGAGTGCTCTAACGGCATTCTCATAAGAAATGACCATTTTCCTGTTATAAAGTTAAGTAAATAAAGTAATTTAACGATACTAAATGAATTTCTACAGTTTTCAATTTTTATTCTCAAGAAAAGAAATTCAGAAGCAATAGAAGTTTTTTTTTATTAAAGTATAATAAATAACATTTATATTAGTTTATAAACATTGTGCTGGTATCCGAATCATTATACATTCATAGAATCCGAGGAGCGGAGAAACACAAAAATTAATCAATCTAGTTACTCGCTACCTAGGCCAGACTAGGGTGGGGTACTCTATATAATAAGTACAGCCGAGCTAGCTTTACAAAGGGACAGAGTTTTACAACAGTTTACGACGAGTTTACAACCAATCAGCAACCTTCTCTCATCACTCTGCCAATCTGTCTCTATATGTATATCTCTCGCTACCTATCTTCTATTGTAAAGTCCTTGCAGTTTGTTGTTTTGTCATTATGCAGGGTTTATTTCTTCTCTGGCATATATGCCAGTTTATTTCTTTAAAATCCATTCTAATTCTCTCTCCTTCTCACATCCATTATAACATAAATATATCAAACCTCCTACAAAATATAGAGTTATTGTGTTTTTATATAGAAAAATATTTGTCCCAGTTTTTGTTGTGGTTAAGTGTATTTGATATGTGCATTTGATACTTAAATAAGTTAAATTTTAGTTTGCTACATATTATTGAACCTCCACTCTCACTATTTACGAGCCGCCATTGCTTTTAACTCCAAAAACCTTTTTCGCTATCTTCAGAAATTCATTCTTTATTTCCATTCAATAAATATCCATATCTTGATTGTTGGATATATTCTTCAATTTCTCTGTTAACTTTCTCATATATTCCAGTTTCTTTTCTCCCTGTTTAAGCCATCAACGCTTTCACTTTTATTTGCTATATATTAAATATCTTTACTATATATAAAATAGTCTATTGTATTTGAAGAAGCAAATGGAAAAGTAGTAATTGGAAATATATTTTAAAAGAAAAAATGTATATTGACTGGAAAAGTATAAAAATGCAGTTACAAGACACCGTTACAAGAGAGGTCGGAGAACTTGGCCCCTCTCTGTCTTTTAACCCCTTCTAGAAATCAAAGAAAAAGGGCAGGTTTTAACTATCAAGGGCAGCATTATTTTCACCAGTCGTCTTATAGTAGTCATGCAGTATTCATTTGAGAGAGAACATTTGTGCCAGTTAGAGTTATGTGAATATTAGCGTTTAAATCAGTTTAGCTTATTTCATTTTTACAATTAACTTGTAATTGTTATTCAATAATTCAAATATAGACAAATTATTTATTGTAAAGAGTGGTGACTATTTCATTATATCTTAAACATATCTTTCTAAACAGCTTACACATACATAAGCCCTTCAAATCCGGTCGTGCTACACGCTATAACATACACTAGTGCAACGCTAAGTAAACTCAACCAGTAACATTACACTATAATAATTTTGGCTTCTTACTTGTCATTATACATAGAATTATCTATATCTATTGTTCATTGTACACAATTCTATTCTTTGAATATATTAAATTATAGAATATATATCTCTCATTGCCCATATAAAATTTCATTCAAAAATAAATTCATACAAATTTTAATTAAGAGGATTCCATAATACAATCAGATAAATGAATATAAATATCTTTAAGTCAAATATAAAATAACATTTTCACTATATCAATATTTCATTTAAAATTATTTACTTTCAAACTAGAAAAATATATTACAGATACATAAATACTAGAAAGTGAAAATTGGGAATTACTTTTAGATACAATATAAATACCATCTTTCACAAAACTATAACAGAATAAATACTAGATCTAAAATAATATATGTGCATGTAATGTTTTATAATATACGCTTTTGCAATATTCTATGGCATACAGGTGTGTTATGTCTTCCATTCTCTAAAACATCTCTTAGGAAAGCTAAAGCTTGCCTTTAATATTTAACACAATGGATTTACGTTTGGTCAGATTTATTGCTTTTTGTGGTGGGTGAAGATGGTGTGTTGTGCAAAGGCTAAAAGCGAGTTATTGCTCACCCCGTTCTCAACTTCAAGCATCTACTCAACCTACATCCCTTTTCACTATTTATTGTCAGCTAGAACATTGCAAAAGTATCCATGGATTTTGATCAATGCTATTAAAGTACAATTCTGTTATATTATTAGAAATATATATATATATATAAGGAAAGATTTAACCCATTAAAAAATAATATTTAATAAAATTAATATTTTCAATTTTAATGAAACATTTTAGAATATTAATTCTATAGAAATTTTAATTCAATGACATTGGGGTTTTTTTTTTTTTTTTTTAATTCGTTGCTATATGGTGTCATGCTGCGCAGTATACTCGTGCATTGCCGAACCCACTGCTAGGAGGAGTCGCGTACATCGTGAATATCCTTCAAAGCTGCGCAAACTTTCAGGTATTCTGCATTCATTTTTTTTCTTCCTGACATAGAAGGACACTGGTCATTCTCAACCACGCCGATCCTATATAAATGGGCTTGCAGATTGTCATGCCCGGTCGTCAGACGAAACGCTGCAACTCCTACATCGCAAGGAATATTGCGGAGGAGGGAATCTTAAAAGAAAAAAAAAAACAACAAAATCTGGTTGAAACAATCCGAAAAATGGCTGAAACGATTTTCTTTAAACTCGATATTATCATGTAATCATTAAATAAAGCTACAACTTCTATTTTTTCTGAGATAAATAATTCATTGAGATTGGTTCTGGAGATGGCGCTTTACCTTTCAATCTAAAGTGTCATTCCAGTTTTTTTTTTTTTTTTTTTTTTTTTTTTTTTTTTTTTTTTTTACAGCTGCTATGGGTGCCTGGACATGCAGGGATTGAGGGTAATGAGACAGCTGATCAACTGGCCATGAACGGGGCTAACACTCCGTTCATTGGTCCAGAGCCGGTCCTGGGGATAACTGGCGGAGCAATTCGGGCAGCGATTAGAGAGTGGTGTCGCAGTAAGCATGAAGAGCTCTGGAGGGGGAGCCCGGGTGTTATACACAGTAAAAGGATGATGCCAGGACTGTGTAAACGAAGGACCCAAATGACTCTTAGTATGAGTAGGAGCCAGATTTCACTGGTGACGGGACTATTTATGGGTCATGGTAGGTTCAGGAAACATCTGTACAAATTAGGCCTCATTCGAGCGGAACCCTTGTGCAGATTATGTCAGGAAGAGGAGGAAACGGCACCCCACCTGTTGTTTGATTGCGTTGCAATAATTAAATTGAGGTGTGAGGACTTTGGTACGTTGCGACCTGAGGAGATGGTAGCTCGAAATGACCTGGTGGTGAAGGCCCTGAAACTTCTTAAGGAGGGAGGGTTTGTCTACTAGGAACTATCGGGGATGGCACAATAAGCCTCTGTTGGCTACAGTGCCGGGATATAGCCCACCCGAGGTTGGTAATAATAATAATAATAATAATAATTGTCTTTTTAATATTAATAAGAATTTATTGTGTTGTAATAATTACTATATACATAATACACACGTAGTTTCATTAATATTACTTTTATTGAAAAGGACAATAGAAGCAAGCCTAATGTCGTGGATTTTTATGGCCCCGTACACTCGTGTCTAATCTAAAATGTGATACTAATAAATCATCGTTGAGATTTCTTACTCAGTCTTTTTTCTTTGTTCTTGAAATATTCTGTTCACACATATACACAAAAACACACGAACAAAACACCCAGTAAATACCCACTCATACCCAGACACATTTTTGCTCATTCACTGGATCCTGGATATTTAATATTTCTACATATGATTGCAACATTTTATATAATATGTATTGCAGTAAAAAGGCAATTTGATGATGTGCGTAATTATATAGAAATTAGAGCGCTCCCTAGTGTAGTTATTGCACAATAGATGTAAAGCAAATGGAATCCAACAAAATTGTTAGAAACAATGGTACAAAAAAAAGAAAATAAATAAATTACATGCAACGTAATGAATCGTTTAGACTAACAACACATTCCCAACCACTTTTTTAGTACAGCAGTATGGCACTCCACATTGTTCATTTGTTAAGTTTAGGTGAACAAACATTTATAGCGGTCGGGGTGGGGGAGAAAAAAATCTTACTGGGATGTTTAATATAAATTATTTATTGAGAATTTTGTCAAAGCATATTTTGCTATGATATATTTTAGTTAATAATTAATAGCCCACATTTTTCAATCGTATTTATTTTTATAACTTTATGAAATAATTATATCTGCTACGGGGAGGCTGTTCTCCACTATCATTAGAAAGATTCCCTCAGCAAGAGAGAAGTGGTCAAAGATATGAAAATGGCAGTGTATCGCTCCACTTTCGAGCCCGTACATACCTACGTAGACAAATCATGGTCCATAAAGGGATCTGATCGTAGTCGCCTGAAGGCTACAGAGATGAGCTTTCTTTCGAATGTTAGGGTAAGACCAGGAGAGATTGTTATCCGAAACGCTACGATAAAATGCGAACCGCTCGATCAATTAATTGATGGCCATTTAAGTAGGATGGAGGAAGATCGGTTTCCTAGGAAGGCGATGGAGCTAGGATTTCTGGCAGGTGACCCAGAGGAAGATGAACGATAAGTTGGTTGGATAATGTTAAAAGAGGAACCAGTGGACGAGGAGTAGGGTGACAGAGTCCAAAAATTTGACGCTAGATAACGGCAGATTGCGCTCTATTTGTAAAACACCTACAGCGCAAGATCTGCCGCCACTTGTTGGGTGGTGGCAATGTTTTAGCTATGACTACTAGCCACGGTTATTTGCGTAACCACTATGCAGCCTCAGTATCCCCTCCCTCAAAAAATAATTTTCTCAAGAATATGTTTCAAAATAAAAATGATTGGTATTTTTTTTGCGTTTTCTAGAAAATTGACCGTGATCTTCTGCGTTGCTAGTCCAGTGCGCTACCACTGAGCTAATCCCTTCCTTACACAGAACGTTTGAACTAATATATTACGTATAAAAAAAAGTAGTCAATGGCAATGTTGAACTGTTGCTGGATACCAAATAATTACATGCAAATCTAATTGTAAATAATTTGCATATTTCAAATTGTTGGAGCAGTAGACGATATTCTGTACCGTTTAAAGGATACTGTCAGAAATCGACGTATCATATTCTTAGAGATATTTATACGCAGTATTGGGATCCTGCATCTTTTTTGTTTTCAAGATTTTTTTATTCTCCTTCTTTCACCCTCTGACGTTAACTCCTTCTTTCTTATACATACACACACACAAACACAAAAGAACTCGCAAAAAACATTTTACATTATTTTGTTTTTAATCAAACATTTGAATATCTTTACACATATAGATAAATAGATAAAATCTTTATTTTCCTTTTAATAATTACAAAAAGAAAAAGTAAACAATCTCAAAAATGATGGCGCAACAGCCCATGAAGGGCCAAGGCTTGCCAGGTGGCGATTTGTATGGGAGGCATGTGATAAGCACGTCGCACTTCCCTCGCCGTTTAGTTCCAACCTTCGCTACTTAGGGCGCTACCAATTGTAGCTTTCCACTTTTTTTTCCACGATGTTGGGTCAACACTGACTTTGCTCTCGCGGGTATCAAACTGTGATGGATGCCAGAAATATAGAAATATTTTTTATTTCAAATATATTAAAATTTATGAAGAACTAGACACTTGCAGGCAAAAAGGTTATACACAGGTAGAAGATTACCGTTACAGAAGAGTTCAAAGGACCTGGCTAGCTTTGTCTTTGCACCCCTTCTCGAAGGGGAAGATTTGTTCTAACAACAGAAGGCATTCTTTCAAGACAGTCTGCATTCTGCTTTCAAATAAGAACAGTCTGTACTAGAGACTGAACCAGAACACTTGTCTTACGCTCTCTTAGCATCAGTGCCAGTCATAAATTAAAACATAAGAGTTTTGCACTTGATTTAGTTAAATAATTGATTTATAAACATAATAGTTGTGATATTATAAATGTACTTAAATTCACTTAGAGAATAATATATTTATTTCAAAGCAATGGTGATCTTTAACTTATTTCAAATAATTGTCTCTCTCTTTCTCAAACATACACACAAGCCCTTTACAAAACCGCTCGTGCTACACAAACTACTACTATTAAACAACAGCACACCAAATATATTTCAAAACCCTGAATTCTCGCGCTAGACGTTATCCACTAGGACGAACGTGTGAGGACCAAAAATTTATAAAGTACCTTTAAAATAAAGAATAAATAAAAAAAAATACTTGTTTAAATGATTATAATAAACAAAATAAAGTTCAACACATTATGAATGCCATGTACATAAACTTAAGAGTCAATATGGGATATCGGCGCTAATAACCTCGGAAGTTGATCTCGATATTCGATATCGAGTTTTCACCGGAAATATCCGTTTTGAGGTCCTCTGAGTCCAAAATAAGTGGTTTTTAGCAAATGGTGTGTGTGTGTGTGTGTGTGTGTGTGTGTGTACGTGAACAGCATAGCTCAAAAAGAAAAATCGTAGAAAGTTCAAACTTGATATTCCGTTTAGGTATCACCATGGTATCTGACTGTACGGTATCTGTCAAAATTCCTCAACCTGAAGTACCACTTTATTTATTGCTTTTTTTTTTACTTTTTTGCGTTTTTCTCAAAAATGGCTCCGAGATTTTCTTCAAACATGGAAGATATCAACTACACATGCAATGAGCTACAACTTTTATTTGAAACATTTCTCTGGGAAAATTCATTTTGGGGGCAGTTATAGGGGAGTGGTGGAGATAGGTATTCATCTAAAGTGTTATTTCAGTTTATTAGACAATTCTGTCATCTAAATAATGTTAATTAGAACTGAATATGTTGTTGAAATTCCGAGTTTCAAAAAAATCGGATAACCGGAAGTGCGTTTACTATATCACTTTACTAAATGATTTTTTTTACTTTTTCGGGATTTTCTCAAAAATAGCTCCAACGATTTTCTTGAAACTTCGTATATAAACTAAACATACAATGATCTACAACTTTTATTTAAAACATTTCTCTGGGGAAATTCATTTAAGGGCACTTTTGGAGGAGGGGAGGGGTTATGTTTTTTTCTAAAGTGCTATCATAGTTGATTATTCAATTCTATCATCTAAACAAAATTAATTAGAAATAAATAGATGGCCAAAATTCCGACTTTCAAGGAAATTAGTAAACCGGAAGTGAGCTTTTACTATACTTTTTTTTTAGTTTTCGACGAATTTCATTAAATTTGGTACACAATTTGGTATAAAATTTGTCAATTATAATATTGAGAACTGGAGTAAGAGAAAGTTGTGTGAGTGTTTCACAACAGATTTTTTTTTTACTTTACCTTGCTGGTGTAAAGCGGAAGTATTGTGATATTGTCAAAATGGAATTTACCGCAGAAATACAAGTTTTTTAGGTGCACCGATAACGAAAAAAATCTGCTGTGAAACACTCACACAACTTTCTCTTACTCCAGTTCTAAAAATTATAATGACAAATTTTATAGTTTGTGTACCAAATTTAATGAAATTCGTTGAAAACTGAAAAAAACTGTTTAGTAAAAGCGCACTTCCGGTTTACTAATTCATTTGAAACTCGGAATTTTGGCAATCTATTTATTTCTAATTCAGTTTGTTTGGATGATAGAATTGAGTAATCAACTATGATAGCACTTTAGAGAAAAACATAACCCCACCCCTCCGCTAAAAGTGCCCATAAATGAATTTTCCCAGAGAAATGATTCAAATTAAAAAAGTTGTAGATCTTTGTATGTTTAGTTTATATAGGAAGTTTCAAGAAAATCTTTGGAGCCATTTTTGAGAACATCGCAAAAAAAGTGAAAAAAATTATTTAGTAAAGTGGTAAAATAAACACACTTCCGATCATCCGATTTTTTCAAACTCTAATTTCAACAACATATTCAATTCTAATTAACATTATTTAGATGATAGAATTGTCTTATAAACTGAAATAGCAGTTTAGAGAAAAACCTAACCCCACCCCTCCCCTAAAAGTTCCCTTAAATGAATTTTCCAGGAAAAATGTTTCAAATAAAAGTTGTAGCTCCTTGTATGTGTAGTTGATATACCGAGTTTAAAGAAAATCATCCGAGCCATTTTTGAGAAAATTGCAAAAACGTAAAAAAAAAATCTAATAAAGTGGTACTTCCAGTTGAGGAATTTTGACAGATAATGTACAGTCAGATCCCATGGTGATACCTAAACGGTATATCAAGTTTCAACTTTCTCGGTTTCTCATTTTTGAGCTATGCTGTTCACATACAAACACACATACCATTTGCTAAAAACCACTTTTTTTGAACTCAGTGGACCTCAAAACGGATATTTCCAGTGAATACTCGATATCGAAAATTTGGCACGATTCAATACTTCCTCTTAGTAAGGAGTAAGAGAAAGTAAAAAAATGTTAAAGAAAAGGTTTGTATGTAGTATTGAATGTATATATAAATGATCTCAAAAATGAAAAATTGCTGGAACCTCAAAGCTAGTCAAAATTCATCAACCGGAAATGAACTAGAATAATTTTTTTTTCGAATTTCCCAAAAAAAGTCTCCAGAGGTTTTCTTTTAAATTCAGAAATAACCTACACAATAATTACCGATCACTTTTTTAATTGCACGATTTTTTTACTAGGAAACATGGAATTGAAAGATTTTTGGGATAGTTGCCGATATTAGCCTTAAGCTTGCTCCTTCATTGCCAATATCAGTGAAATGTAACATTATGCACTTTTAAAATCTTACATTTTATCAAAAGTTTTACTACATTCCAAAGGTATTTCAGAGTTATTTCCTTTCACGTTGACCGCCTCCAACTTCGGCACATTCCGATTCCATTTGCGCTGGATGCTAAGTACCTCGGAGTTACGTTTAACCGCCAAACTCATTTAGAATCAACATATTGACAGAATTGTAGACAAAGCCATTATTTATTTATAACTTCAATATTTTTGCCTATTTTTCTAGGCGGGCTCAACGTCCAACTGCCAAATTAGGTGTCGTGGACGGGGGCGGAAGCACCTACTTTACTATTTACATTTTTTAAACAAATATAAAATTTAGCAGTTATACGCTGGACTCGAACTGGGGTCCTACCACTTACAAGTCCATGCTCATAACCACTACACCAACACTCGCCCCTATTGTAACTTCAATATTTATTGATAATTCTAATAAAATAGGATTTCACTATATCTACTATCTTTCTCTTTTTTTTTTTTTTTTAAACTTTGTCAGAGAAAAGTGAGAATTCTCATCTATTCTACAACTTGCACAATCTATTCTACATTATCCCTTCAATATAGTCACTTGTTATAAAGCGTTAAAAAAAATTATTTTTTTCTTTAGTTACTTACTTACTTACACATTTGAACATAAAAGGATAAAGAAAAACTTGTTCACTGTACTAAGAAAAGCTGAACGGTAAGATTCAAGTAACGTTCAAGTTTCGGGTCACGACTCTTAGACTTGTTCGCTAGCTCGTCTAATCCCTAATAAAACATTATCTCCCGTTGTGAGTTCAACATTGGTGGGGGCATCCGATCCTCCCTACTGGAATATCCTAACTAGAGTTTATCTTTTGGCCTCAATCTTTCTTCTTTTTTTTTTTGCCTTTTTATTTCTTTGCACAATGCAATAATTGTCTTCCGGTCGCAATATAAGTTAACTTTTCCAGACGAATAAATAAAAAAATTTAAAAGATATATATTATAAATTTTGTTAACACTTTCTCTAATTTAAATTTCGTATGAAAATCAATAAATAAATAAATAACTTTATTTTATAGATTAATTAGATTTTTGATTTTTAGAATAATTTATTTTTAAAATCCTAGATAGTACAGTAAACTCCCGTACAAAGCGTTCCCCGTTAACGCAAACCATGACTCTTTAAAATTTTCCAAGTGATATTTTGAAATTCTATGCAGTTTTTTTTTTAAAAAAACCTTTGTTTCTGATAGAAGCAAGATTCATTCATTCCGCTATTAAAAGATCATATTCTGTTTGAACATACAGCTTCAATATGTTTGATGATACAATATTTCCTAATTGATAATTTTTTATGTTTTACCTTGTGCTTGAAATAACAATATTTGAAATAATTACTATAACGTAAAATACCGACTTTTCGCTCATATTCAATAAGCTTCTTCAAGGTAATGTCGCCTCTAGAGCTGAAACAATACTGACAAGATATAGAGTGGGTAATGTAGAGCAGTGGTGAGGTGGAGGTTAGCTTCTCCCTCCTTTCCATAGATGGCTGTTGGTAGTACGCAGGGCATAGTTTTCTCTCCCTTGCGTATACTTGGCTATTGGATGACAAGGTCTTAGTCTTTCTCCCTAGCCTTGTTTTAGTGTGGAAAACCATTAGGAAATAATATTTAACGTTTGGCACACCAAAACAAGACTGCAACTTCAGCATCGAGGCAGTGATAGGGAAGACTAAGATCTCGCCATTCAGATCTCGCCAATCATACGCAAGGGAAAGAAAACTAAGACCTGCGTATATCTTGTCAGTGATGTTTAAGTAATATGTAATATGGGTGATACATAACCAACTACTGACGCGATCTCTACCCAAAGGTCTAAGTGTTTTACATGACAATGGTCGCGGAAGCCTGAAAGATTAAATAATAATATACTCGTCGGGATCCAGCAAGGATGCAAGACTCGACGTCAGCAACACAAGAATTCCCCGTAAACATTACTATCCAAATTTGAAACAGAATACTTATTCTATCTTGAATAATTTATGGGAATCGGGTACCAAAGGTAAGACCACTATGCTGTTATTCCCAACGCCTAACGGACAAATTGAAAGTACCAAAACTGCCTTTGCCATTCAAACTCACACAAATACCGAGCGGGTGTGGAAGATTCAAGCAGTTCTTCCAGCGATTTGAGATTATTAACGATCCCACATGAAAGCCTTATCATCTTCCTAGACAGTAACACATATACCCCTTGAACCTTTGATTCAGGCAGCTTAAGAGAAAAAGCACTTAATTTCAATAATCAAAATAAGTGTGGCTGCTCAGTTATATTGAGTTGCTGAGACACAGCATACCAATCAATTCAGAGAACAATGGTTGAACTATTATAACCATATATTATTTAGGTATTTACTATATATAACTTCATACCGGAACAAGTGCAACACCTAATAGAGGACCACAGGAGCTATATATACACACAGACTAAAGTTAAATGACTGTGCAAGTCAATTAATTAATCGTTGCTGGTCATGTCCCATACACGTGGTGGTGGATTATACCGAGAGAATCCAGTATAATTGTCTCAGCAATCTCCCACAGAAAGTCTTGGCCAATTCCTAAACTGTCAAAAAATTCACTCGTGGTCTTAGGTATTACACCTCTACTCCCAAACCAGAGTCCCTTCACTTGGAACTGACTTTCTCCAAACCTTTCCCGGCATTTTTCCTGCAAGTGAGGGATACATTTTTCATATATGTCCCTCTTCTCTGAATCAACTTTATTTCCCTGTTCTGGATCATTGGATTCAAAGCGGACGGTAAGATCAATGACAAGGGCCTCTTTTCCACCGTTCTTGAACGCCACAATATCAGCAAAACGATTAGTACCTGCTGTATCTAGGCAGTGAACTTCGTCGAAGCAAGTATACCCCTTATTGCTTAATATTTCTGCTATCCGCTTCTTCACGTTATGGTGACGGCGGATGACGAGGGACATGTTGTTGGAACAATTTCCCAATACATGGGCTAGGGTTTCATACTCACTACCGCATTTGCGACACTGGTTTTTGATGTAGAGTCAATCTCCAGCTGCAACTACTCGGGAATTCCTCTATCTAGTTATCATCATGAACTTTGATAATATTTATTTATTCATGATTAATTTTAATATTCTTTTATATTTTTATTTAATATTTTTTATATTTCATATTTCATTAATTTACTCTGTTCTAATATTAAATGTGTTTTTTAATTATAATTATTTGTTTTTTATTCTTATTATTTATTATTTATTCAAAATGTGTAATTTATTTAATAATTTGTTTAATTTCTTTACTTACTTGTTCTGTTCCTCTTCCATCCAACAGGTATAAAGGTGTCTTTTAATTTATTATGAAGTAACATAAATAATTTATTATTTACAGATATTTAAATAAATTTGTAAATAGTTACTTTAAACTTTTATTTACAACTCGCTAAACCCGGCCACGCTTCGCTGTGCTCAATCTGATTTTAATTATTAGGGAAGTAAATAGAAGTATGATAGTTAACATAGTTTCAGCAAGAAAACACATCATTCAGTTTAATATTCTACTTTGCGTTGCTGTGCACTGAAAGGAAAGAAAGAAAAAAATGTTTTTAACTGAAAGTCTTTTTTTTTATTGTAAAGCTAGTGATTGGACTACATTTTTTTGTTTGCCCGTTTTCTGCATAAACGTAAAGATCAGATGGTTTACCAACTCTGGAGCATGTGACATATAATTGCCCGTGAAAGAAGCATTCGTTTTCTAAATTCAAACCACACTTGCAAAGATTGTCCTTGCGCTTTATTGTTAGTCATAGCAAACGCAAAGGCATATTGGAAATTGAAGTCGTTTGAACTTGAACACCATATCTGTCGGAATGGTGGTTTTCATGGAATAAGTGTCTTCACCTTTATGAGGTCCAATGAGAATTGTTGTTTCAATCGGATTATTCGTCAATTTTTTTAACTAATAATCGTGTACCATTGGATAACTTTGGCTGATTGATGTTTCGGTGTAATATAATTGGCACTCCAATTTTCAAATTTAGAATTTTGTCGGTAATCCAGGAACATTCGAGTGAATTAAGAAATTCCTTTGGAAAATTCCCAACTACACTTGGTCCATCACGGAGTCAATGGATTTGTATGTCACTGTTTCACCTACGATTCTGTATAGAATGATGTTGTTCATATCGAGTAGGTCGACTTTTTTAACCGTTAGAATGCTCTTTCGCTTAACCATGCGTGATTTTTTGATAATTTGTTTCGATGCTTTGGAATACCTTGCCTACTAATACTGCACGAGACTGGGTGAGGTACTTCGAGACTGGTGGCGTTGAGAGGTACTTATAAATAGTTGAGAAAGAGGTTCAGAGAGCGCGCCACGATCGCAACGCGTCTGCGTCTATTTATGCCAACCTTGCGAAACGCTCGGAATTTCCCGTTCCCGTGGGAACTTCGGAATAAAAAGTATATATATAAAAACTCTTACATAGAAATGCAACGTTATGTAAAAATTTCAAGTCAATCCATCTACTACTTTTCGAGTTTTGTAGACACAAGCATATGGATGTTGAATTTTTATATACAGGGTGTCCCAAGGTAAATGGATAACGCCTTTTTTTCGGAAACTAAGATAGCTAGAAAAAAAAACTAAAAAATACGTGTCCCCGTAGTTTTTTGTTAGAAAACCAAATTTAATTTGCAAATTTGTTTCGGTGGTTCCAGAAGCGAGATACAGGCACCAACTTCATTTTTTCAAATGGGGAGATGTGGTTTTTATATAAGAAATAGATTCCTCTATTTTTTGTAACAAAAATTTACTTGAACTTTTTTTTTTTCTGTGAGCGATATTTTGCAAGTTATGAATGAAAACATGATTCCTATAAGAAATTTCAAAATGATATAATAACGGTTTTTTGATTGAATAAGAAGAAAAGTACTATTTTATTATAAATTTTACTCCTCATTAATTACAGATCTTACTCGAACTAGCCCCTACCATTAGAGATGCATACACATGCTTTTTCCTGCCAATTGTACCTTACGACCAAAGAAATACATTTCTAAGTATTTTTTAGTTTTTTCTAGCTATCTTAGTTTTCCGAGAAAAAGTCGTTATCCATATACCTTGGGACACCCTATATATAGATATATTTTAGTATTGCATTATTTCATTATCTTTCTGTTATACGTAAATTTAAAGCAATTATACTTATCCACTCATTG
Organism: Triatoma infestans; assembly: GCA_011037195.1. Lineage (NCBI taxonomy): Eukaryota > Metazoa > Arthropoda > Insecta > Hemiptera > Reduviidae > Triatoma > Triatoma infestans. The sequence continues at coordinate 54,732 of JAAEAF010001098.1, read as the reverse complement.
TACTCATGAGTACTCATTGTATTGATTGATTGTAATGTACAATAGGTGAAAATAATTTTTCTACAAAACAAAATATTTTTTTGTATTGCAATTATTATTATTATTATTATTATTATTTTTAGTGAGCACAAACTGCTTATATTAATCATTATTATTTATATTATTCATTCTGTAGGGGGCAAGGTCCTCCACGGATACGTAACTTTCGTATATCTTGAACCTGCCCTGCTTAAGGATGCAGTACGCTGTGAACGAGATAGTTACCTTCCTTAGCTCACTCTTAGACTTTGCCAAGAAGTTTCAGTGTGCGTGGTAGTAAAAGGATCCTGCAATTCTTATGACTTCTTCTTTCCTGATGTGGTTTACAGCCTAACTTCACATGAATTCCATAAATTATTAACATGCTTCCCTCCTCCATATATCTTTGTTCAGTCAGTCTTATGTCTCACTTTTGTAAGATGGTAATTAATGAGATGTCCGCTAGATGTACTACTAGCAGGGAGAGTATCTGATCCCCTTCCTCGCGGCTGTATGTGTATGTAAGGGTCTGGTAATAGTTAATTTAAATTTATTTAAAGTTACTTTAGAACTATCTTTATTTGATTCTTTCCATTTCTGATATAATTGTACAAGGTATCAGAAGTGAAACAATAGAATTCTACAGAATTCCAAACTCATGAACATTTAAATTTAAATAAAGAATGGACGAACTTCAAACAGCACTTGGAATTGTTAATAATTATCTCAACGACAAAGCTAGCGGATAAAGGCAGTTCTAACAAATCTAGTTGTAGAAGTGGGTTTAAAAGTTTATAAAACTTTTAAGTGAACTAAGGAAGATGGAATCCACAATAGACCGACCACCTAGTGCAGGTCGCGGTGGAATGAGGCCTAACCACCTTCTTTTTAATCTAATCTAATCTAAGGAAAATGGAAGTAGCAAAGATGAATCAAAAGTATAATTCGCCGAATATTTAGAAGTATTTCAGTAATTACTGCGCATCGATAGTTAACATTTCTTATGAACAGTTTTAAACTTAAAAATTTGGTGCAAAAGGAAGGCCAGTCTTGTGAGAAATTTTCTTGTATTATAACCTACTGCGGTATAAACTGAAGAAGTATAAACTGAAGCAGAATAAAAAAAAGTAAAAGTAAAAGTAATTAAAGGAAGTAAAAAGTATCAACGTTGTAGGAATTTTTTTATTTTTAGTGGAGTTATGTTCGGTATATTAAGAGAAACTTTAATTTTGTTAAAAAGAATTAATGAGGCAGGTGTTGGTGTAGTGGTTATGAGTATGGACTTGTAAGTGGGAGGATCCCAGTTCGAGTCCCGCGTATAACTGGCTAAATTTTATATTTATTTAAAAAATGTTAATAGTAAAGTTGGTGCTTCCGCTCCCGTCCACGACACCTAATTGGTAGTTGGACGTTAAGCCCGCCTGAAAAAATAGGCATTACTTTACTTTTTTTTTTTTTTTTTTAAAAGAATTAATAAAAAATTAATAAAATAATACCTGGTATGTAACACTTAACACGACTTGCTCTAACTGCAATTTAAATTATTATTATTATTATTATAATAGGCACAGGATCTAAGCCTATAAGGCCTATATCCCTCTCAGTAAAAAAAAAGATATCTTTAATCGCCAATTTCCTCAATCACAATTTTGAGAATGTCGCCCTCCTAAATATGTGGAAACTAATATTATGAAACGGGAACACTAAACTAGGTAGTGCTACGCCGTTTCCTTAACTACCTCGTCACAATTCTGACACTAAGTACATAGTTGTACTGCTTATTGGAGCTTCATGCAATCTTTAACTTTTTTTTAAAATATTCTGTTACCATACGCCAATTTGGAAAGTTCTACCATAGACAAATTTGCTTAATCATTGATAAAAATTATGTACTCTGAATATAGAAACTTTTTCTGTTATCTAAATGAATTCTAAACAATCTGATCTAACATTTAAATGATGGCGTATATTCAATAAAGAGACAAATTGCTTGTAGCTCAAAAAAGATTTATTTAATCAATCCAAAACTTTGGCTATTTTTCAACATAGTCCACAGCACCATTTATGCACTTGTCCCATCGTTCTTCTAATTTGTGTATGAATCTGGCATAAAATTCTTTGGGTTGATCTCGAAACCACTTTTTCACCTGATTTTTAACTTCTTCATTGGATTGAAAATGTTTCTTTACGGGGTCCAAACAAATGGAAGTCCGATAGAGCAAGGTCGGGGCTGTGGAACGTTCTCCCACCCAACTTTTTGAAGTGTTTCTTGAGTTAACTGTGCCGTGTGTGGGCGCACGTTGTCATGAAGCAAAATCACGCCTTTAGTCAAGAGTCCACGACGTTTCGTTCGAATGGCAAGCCTTATTTTGTTTGTGAGCATATCACTGCTGATAGTTCGTTGATCTTCGAGGTAGTCACAATAAATAGGCCCTTGCAAATCCCAGTTTACTGTATGCATAACTTTACCTGCAGACGGCTGGGTCTTGAATTTCTTTCGAGTGTGAGAACCCGTATGCTTCCACTCAAGGCTTTGTCGCTTAGAATGGTGTATCCATGTTCCATCATATGTTACAATTCTACTGTAAAATTCTTTTTCAATTATCTTTTAACTGTTGACTGATTTGAAACCTGGTTTCTTTGTGGGCGTCCTTAAGTTGTCTTGTAACTCATCTCGCACAAGTTTTCTTGTATTGCAGCTCATTCTGAATAATTTTATGGACAGCTCCAACACTCGCTTGTACCTTCTTCAGCTATCAGTTAAACATGCGAAATTCGAGAGAGGAAGTTGCAACTTCTACCGGTCGTCTACTTCGTTGCTCGTCACAGGCACTTACACATCCACTTTTAAACTGTTCTGACCACTTGTCAACATTTGAACGGTTCAAACAATTATTCCCGTACACTTTCAACATTCTTTCGTGGATTTTACAACCTTTGATACTCTCTGCAACTAAAAATCTAATCACTGAGCGTTGTTCTTCCGAGGTACAATGTTCGAGCGGGCTCGCCATTGATAGCTGAATACATTTAAGGTTATGGTTAACAAATACTCTCGAACAGCAGATGAGGAAATAAGTACAAGGATGCTAACTTGACGCACTGAAACTATTGTATTGATTAAGCAAACCGTTTCTGAGCTACAGCGATTCGTCTCGTTACTTATTGAATGACCCTCGTATATGTTTCTGGCCCACATTCTAACTCTAATTTGAATATAATCCCTTATTTCAAACAAGTCAAGATTTCAATTTGTTCTTGTGATGATCTGTATAAACAAGACAATGATTTTTGAAGGAAAAGAATGTAATAATTTATGTACGCATTATAGAAACTATTGTAAAAGCATAGATATTCAGTATATACTTGATTCTAAATATAATACTTTGTAACGGTCAGTTTGCTTTCTTTCTCGGTGCAGCACAGCACTATCTTGATTTGACTGTAAGTATTAAAAAAAAAAAAAAAATTGGCTGATAGTGCAGATTCGTTTAAATAATTATAATGTAAGTCGTTTGTATATCAATGGTTTAACTTATTGTTTTTGCAACAAGTAATGTCTGTTTAATTTGTAACTGTCTTGCCTCAGCTGCGCCTGCTCTAGCGGTTACGTCGCTCCGGACAAAAAAGCCAAATTGCCGCCCCTTACGAATATGTATATATATTTTTTAATACAAGCTGAAACAGCGCTCTGCTCGCGTGCTAATAATATTCTGTTCAGAGAAGTATATGCATGTTCAAACACGTTCAAGCATCTTTTACAAATTCTGCGTTAATTTTTTTCAATAATAGTGGTAAATATTTTTAGCGTTTAGACATAAACAATATAAATACTTTACGCACTTTAAATTTTTAGCGAACGAAAAAAAAACGATATGTGAAATTTTCTATTAATTGAATATTTAACACATCAATATTTTTCTGCCAGTTACAGCCAAAATGACGCTCCTTAAATTTTGGCGCCCCGGACTTGCCCGCCCCTGGGACGCCTGGCCTCAAATAGTCTGTTAAATTTTTTTTTTTTTAATGTTCTGTTCTCGAAACACTTAGAATTCATTGTTTTTTAGAAACACTTAGTACTATTGTTTCCCAAAAGTTTTCTTTAACTGACAAAATTTATTAACTTGTTCACCACTGACAGGATTCATTTTATTTATAAATTCGTCACAGAATTCTTAAGAACCAGAGCATTTATACTTTCAGAATCATAATCATATGTATATATTTAAAATTTTTTATTATTAGCACCCTTTTTTACTTTCACTTACTCCTAGTAAGAGGAAGTATTGTAATCGTGTCAAATTTTCGATATCGAGTTTCCCGAAATATCCGTTTTAGGTCCCCTGATCCAAAAAAGTGGTTTTTAGCAAATGGTCTGTGTGTGTGTGTGTGTGTGTATGTATGTATGTATGTGAACAGCATAGCTCAACGAAAAATCGTAGTAGAAGTTGAAATTTGATATTCCGTTTAGAGGTCACCATGGGATCTGACTGTACGTTATCTGCAAAATTCCTTAACCGGAAGTACCACTATCTAGTTGGATTTTTTACTTTTTTGCGATTTTCTCAAAAATGGCTCCGACGATTTTCTTTAAACTTTAAACATCAACCACACATACAAAGAGCTACAACTTTTATTAGAAACATTTCTCCGGGAAAATGCATTGAAGGGCACTTTTGGGGGAGGGGTGGGGTTAGGTTTCCATCTAAAGTGCTATTTCAGTTTATTAGACAATTCTGCCATCTAAATAATGTTAATTAGAATTAAATATGTTGTTGAAATTCCGAGTTTGAAAAAAATCGGATAACCGGAAGTGCGTTTACTTTACCACTTTACTAAATGATTTATTCACTTTTTCGCAATTTTCTCAAAAATGGCTCTGACGATTTTTTTGGAACTTCGTATATAAACTAAACATGCAAAGATCTACAACTTTTATCTAAAACATTTCTCTGGGAAATTTCTTTTAAGAGCACTTTTAGGGGAGGGATGGGGTTAGATTTTCATCAAAGTGCTATCCTAGTTCATTATACAATTCTATCATCCAAACATAATTAGTTAGAAATAAATAGATGGCTGAAATTCCGAGTTTCAAGAAAATTAGTAAACCGGAAGTGCGCTTTTACTGAACAGTTTTTTCAGTTTTCGACGAATTTCATTAAATTTGGTACACAAACTATAAAATTTGTCAATTATCATTTTGAGAACTAGAGTAAGAGAAAGTTGTGTGAGTGTTTCACACCAGATTTTTTTTATATAAAAAGAAGTGTTTAGTATTATATTAAAAAAAATTTTACTCCCACATATATAGCATATCCACAAATAATAATGTATATATGTGTTAAACGACTAAAAAAAAATAAGGATGAGGTAAACTGTCTCCACTTTGGGGAAGTTCTACCATATCCTAAACTTTCTTCTAAGCTTTACAACAAACCTTACACAATTCTTTACACAATTGCATATATGTATAATAGCCAGTATTACTGGCGGCTTGGTCCTTGCTATTTTTATCTTATCTCAGTATCAGCAACCGAAAAAAGAGGAGGAGCATTCCTTTTGAAGTCGTTAGATGCTACTACAAAAACTTGCTTGGTAGCAAGCACGCTTTACAAGATATCCTAAAGCAGGCAATCTCTTTCTTTACATCACCATCGCCATTCTTTTGCCACTGATATACACATACACACACACAGATACAGACACACACACATCTTCCAACAGCTACTGTACTTTCTTCTGTACAAAATAAATAAATAAATAAAGGAACACCAAATAAATACTTTTTTTCTTTTACAATTATTTAAATATATTATCTATTCTTATGCAATATATTAAAACGGAAGGCTGTTCCCCCAGAACCATTTTTTACTTTCTCTTACTCCTCTAGTAAGAGGAAGTATTGTATCGTGTCAAATTTTCGATATCGAGTTTTCACCGGAAATATCCGTGTTGAGGTCCCCTGAGTCCAAAAAAGTGGTTTTTAGCAAATGATTTGTGTGGTGGAATGTATGTAAACTGCATACTCAAAAACGAAAAACCGTAGAAAGTTGAAACTTCATATTCCGTTTAGGTATCACCATGGGATCTGACACTACGTTATCTGTCAAAATTCCTCAACCGGAAATACCACCTTTACTAGTTGGATTTTTTACTTTTTTGCGATTTTCTCAAAAATGCCTCCGACGATTTTCTTTAAACTTGAAACATCAACCACACACATACAAAGCGCTACAACTTTTATTTAAAACATTTCACCGGAAAAATGCATTAAAGGGCACTTTTGGGGGAGGGGTGGGGTTAGGTTTTCATCTAAAGTGCTATTTCAGTTTATTAGACAATTCTGCCATCTAAATAATGTTAATTAGAATTAAATTTATGTTGTTGAAATTCCGAGTTTGAAGAAAATCGGATAACCGGAAGTTATCCAATTTACCACTTTACTAAACGATTTATTCACTTTTTCGCAATTTTCTCAAAAATGGCTGCGACGATTTTTTTTGAAACTTCGTATATAAACTAAACATGCAAAGATCTACAACTTTTATTTAAAATATTTCTCTGGGAAAATTTTTGAGGACACTTTTAGATGAGGGGTGGGGTTATGTTTTTCTCTAAAGTGCTATCAGAGTTGATTATAATTCTGTCATCCAAACAAAATTAATTAGAAATAAATAGATGGCTGAAATTCCGAGTTTCGAGAAAATTAGTAAACCGGAAGTGCGCTTTTACTGGACAGTATTTTCAGTTTTCGATGAATTTCATTAAATTTGGTACACAAACTATAAAATTTGTCAATTATAATTTTTGTGAACTGGAGTAAGAGAAAGTTGTGTAAGTGTTTCACACCAGATTTTTTTTTTTACTTTCTTTTACTACTGTAAGAAGAAGTATTTATAATCCTGTCAAATTTTCGATGTAGAAATTTCCAGTTGGAAATACACGTTTTGAGGACCTTTAAGTCTGAAAAAGTAATTTTTTAGAAATTATTCTTTGTGTGAGTATGTGTGAGTCTGTATGTGTTTGATCAGCTTTACTAAAAAACGAAAAATCGCCAAAGTACAAACTTGATATTTCGATCAAGTTTCACCAGGAGACTTAACAATAAGGTTTTTTTTTTTTCTCTTTATCACAAACGGTCAACCGGAATTATTACCACTTTTCTGAACGGATTATTTTTAGTTTTTTTAGTTTTTAGATTTGATATTTCGTTAATAGCTCCAACGATTTTCTTTAAACTTTTAGAGAGCTATAACTTTTAAAATTTATTATACGATTTAGATAATCTTAATAAGAATTAAATATTTTACCGGAAATTCAGAGTTTGAAGAAAATCGGTTCACTGTGAAGTGTGAATTTATTCACTTTTTTACGATTTTATTTATTATTAAAACACCAACCAACGAGAAGTTCAATTAACGAGTGTTTTCATTTTTTTTTAAAACGGCAGTTTTGCATTAAATTTGGTTTACAATCTATACATACAAATGACATACCAATATTGTTTAAAACGTTTTCGGAGAACATTTATTTTAGGGGGTTTTGAGGTTTTTTCGGGGGGGGGGAGGTGATATAAGATTAGATTAGATTAGCTTAGGGAGGGCCACGCCTCATTCCACTGCGACCTACATTAAGAGGTCTATTGTGGATCCCCTGGGTTTATAGCACATCCTTCAGCTTCGCCCTCTTAGTCAGGCCTAGCAAAGCTGAAAGTGGCTCCGTCATGAAGCTCCTGGCTTCGGGATTACTAGTCCCCAGTTGAAGAAACCTTGCTCTTACCAGTCCTGCACACTCACAAAGGAGTGCACCGGGGTTTCCTCCTCGTTCCTGCAGAAACGACATAATGTGTTATCTGCAAGTAATAAATGGTGCATGTGCCTATTCAGCCTACAATGCCCTGTTAGTGGACCTTCTATTAGCCTTATATCCCTTCGGCTTTGGCTCAATAGGTCCTTGTTAAATTTAGGCAAATGTCTCTTAATGAAGTGTTTCGCCTGCGTCTGCCTTGGCGTACTTTCCCGCCATCCCAGACGCTGGTCTTCTATCCATTCCTTGATAGAAGCGTGACTGAGGCTCCTGGGCAGCCCTCGGGACTAGGAGGTGATATAAACATATAGTTGAAATAATCTCTCAACATGAATTGATTGTAAACCTTATTTTGACGATGGATGAAACCGATCTAAATCCGGTAAGAGCCAAAGCAATGAATAGGGATAAAATCAAAGATATTTATTTATACGGATAGAATCATAGAATGATCTCTCTTATACTACTCTTATTACTCTCTTAGAACTGATTTGAAGCAAACAACATCATGAATCAAAGAAATTCAAAATCAATTTTGTTAATAAATTTGTCAATTTTGAAAATAGACTGTTTATTCAAGAGTTGTTGGTATTTTGACTGGCCAGACTCCTTCTTGCAGCAAGATCACTCTGACAAAATCCAAATGTACGTAGCTCAGCTTGCTAATGTGTTAATTGAATGTTGTACTTGTACAATTTGCTAATTCAAACGCACATCCATATATAACTTAACATTTCAAATCTATATAGATAGGATTTCGTAGTTCCGTAGCTACTGCACATTTTAGTGAGTTTGTGAGTCAATATTAATATTTGTTGGTAAAAGAAGTTTGGTAATATAACCTTCCATTTGTGAACCCCACACACTACCCATTTTGTTAGCGTTTCCGCCATATTATTTGCTTTGACTTTTGATGGTAGTCCGCTATTGTAAATTTATGGATAATGTTAGATACTTTGATGTTTTTTTTTTTTTTGTGAGTTGATCTGCTATTTCAGTCCCCCCGGGTTGTTCCGCAAAGACTTTCAAAGTTTTAACCCATTGGAAATGTAGCATACTATAGATCGATTATTAATTAAATTATAGTTCAGAGTAATTTGGATTTGTTGAATGAATGGTTGTTGGCAGTCTGTCTGACTATAGAATCTATTGTAATATTATTGTCTATTTTAATACAAAATGGTACGTGTCAATAAATGTATGTGTGTGCGAGTGTATTCGCGAATGAGGGTGGTGGCCCACGTGTATATATATATATATAGTTTAATCCAACATTATTCCAAATATTTCAGAGAGCAGAATATACGTCACCAATTAATAACGCGCCATTCGACTGCATTTCATTTGTAACAAATCTTTATTTTTTTTCTTCAAAATTGGGACACATTAGATGTAATTACTTGTAGAGAGTTCAAGCTTTTACAGAAAGGGTGATACAATTCTAAACTCTTGGCAGAATTAGTATGGAATTATGAACGGTAAATTGGCCCTCCAGCAGAGAGACTGAAAACGCAAGAAGGCTTCATAAGAAAATCCGAAAAGCTTCTACAACTCAATGGTCTGGAGATACTGACACTTTCACGTCAGCCCCTACCAGCCTTGAGTGATCTGATAAGGCTTTGTAAGGTTGCTACAGGATCGCTGAGCCTTTGCGCACCCGTGCAAAAGGACGTTACCCCCCCTTACGAAATGAAAAGCATCTTCTTGGAAACAGTATATCGGTGGTACCCCCCAGCTATCTGGCTACATGTTTACACTGATGGCTCTGCGCAGGGAGCCAGCAGAAATGCTGGAGCTGGGGTTTTCTCCAAAGAATTTCAACTCGCCGAGCCAGTCGGGGCAGTGGGGACTAATTTCGAGGGAGAGGTTTTTGCTTTGCTCTTGGCTCTCAAATGTTTGGTGGAGAGGCAGGATTCCCACATTGTCATCTTTGTGGACTCCCGAGCTGCTATCCTTGCTTTGACAGAAGGCTCAAGACAGGAGCTGCCCACCGTGATTCAATGCAGAGCCTTAATTGACAGAATTATTTCGAGAGGCGCAAGGGTGGTTTTGCAGTGGGTACCCGCGCACTGTCACGTCGAGGGCGGCGAAGCGGCCGACCTCTTGGCTAAGCAGGGATCGCACATGCCCCAATGTATGCAGCCAGTCACACTCCATGGAGCGAAGCGGCTGATTCGTGCGAGGACCGGGGACTTACTGCTGGAGTATTACCGGGAGGCAGCCAGGGAGAGAAAATGGGAAAGCTTGTTAGACAACCCTCTACCTCCAGACTTACCAAGAAATGTGAGTGTGGCCTGTTTCCGCCTGAAGACTGGTCACGATTACCTCCAGGCGCATCTCCACCGCATTGGCGTTGTGGATTCCTCCACCTGTCCCCTCTGTAACCACGGCGAAGTTATGACCGCGGAGCACTTATACGTTTGTCCCGCCTTATCGGACATTCGTTCTTTATTCAAAGCGGACGAGACCACTTGGTCAAAAGAAAGTTATCTATATTGGGCTGCGAGAGACAGAATGGCAGAACTGCCTCAATGTCGGACGTAAAAAAAAAAAAAAAAAAAAAAAAAAAAAAAAAAAAAAAAAAAAAAAAAAAAAAAAAACGGTAAATTACATTGATCTTGTATTTATTGTTTTTTTTTAAAGGTCGTTTATGGTACAATATAATTTATATTAAAATTATGTGTGAATAATTTATCAAAATATTTAAAACAAGCATTTCTAATCTCCTGTTATATATTATATTTTATCAAATGTATTAACTGATTTTATCCTGTGCCTTATTTGTTTATATCACATGTTTATCAAGACACCCTAAAGATAGGCGAACGCCCAAAAATGATCGGTGATCAGAGAATGAAGTAGGGGCTATCACGGTATAAAAATCTTTAATGGAATTTAAGAAGGCTTCGCCAATTAACTACACATTTTATTTGAAAATCACATATTAACTTAATTATAAAATTATAAGCGATTTCCTCTAATTATTCTCGGTCATTTTCATTTAACCTGAATGATTCTATTGATGTTAAATAAATATGTCACAGATGTGATTAAGGAACATTTTCTTACTGCCAACGTTTCGACATATAAACGATGTCCTTTATCAAGGCTTGTTATTAGTGAAAAAGAAACTAAATAACTGTTTAGTCAGTGATCATGATGGTGTATCTGAGAATTGCATGTGAGTATCAGAAGAGCAAAATGTGGTACCTAAATTCCAAATGCTAATCTTCTTTGTGGGTCGATAAACGCTCTATGCACATCGCAATCGGTCTTAGAAATTGACTGTATAAAGTGCGGTATAGTAGGCCCCGTTTACACCATAATCCGTCTCCAATCTGTGTTGTCCTATTTCGTCGTTCAAAATCTACACGTAAACTTGGAGATTTCCTGATACTGCTTTTCCACTCCATGTCTTTTTCTTGAAAATCTTTTATGGATTGAGGCACTTGATATCAAGTTTTATGTGGTGTAAATGTTTCATTTGTTTCAATGTTTCAAAAATGTTCAATTGTAGTCATGTTGTCACGATGCATTTCTCAATTATTTACTTATCTTATAAGGAACGTCTAACTAACATCTCTCATCTTAAATTAAAAAGAATTTCTTTACAATTCTTTGCAAGTTCATTGAATGAGTGTCATTCAATACAAGAGGCTGAGAATTGTAAATCAAAGGATATTAATGCAAGAATAATGATATTTTCATTATCTAAGCTGGCATTCCAGTCATTAGTTTAAACAAAGTGTTTCAATATAACTGCTGTGCAAAAATATTGCATCACTGTTAATAAAATTAAATTACATCAAGATAAACTTATTATTTGTTTATTTATATTTTCTAGTACTTGTTTCATTATACCGAAGCATAATGCAGACAGTTCCAAAGGTTAAATGTATTGAAGATTCCTTTATCCTAATCCTTAAACAAAAACAAATTATCACTCCTAAATAAGCTCAGTATGCAACTTATCTTTGTTACGTTGAAACTTCTTGCGCTTCTAATTTTGTTGTCCAATTTTTGGCTAATAATGAACCGCGGAAACCACTTAACTGAGAATGACTGTGTCAGAATCGTGGCCTTATCGGAAACTGGAATGAGTCAGCGTGGAATTGCACAGCGGCTTGGAATAAATCAATCCACAGTGTCTAGAGTTCTCCGTCGTTAAAGAGAGACTGGAAGCTTCAGTAGACGCTTCTGACGCTCCTTGGCAGTCCAAGGAGTTCTACAGCTCGAGATAACAGATTTATTTGGCTAGCTGTTTCGAGAGATCGTACTCTCACAGGAAATCAGCTACGTGACTAATTGATGAAAGACGTCTTAGGGAACACGTCTTATCGTCTAGAAGACCTGCTACAAGCCCTCTTCTTACCACAGCTCATAAAGTTTCCAGGCTGGCGTTTGCTCGACAACATGTAGAATGGACAGAAGATCACTGGCGGCGATTCAGAGGTATACAGGTTGTGCTATGTCATATAGATTAAGTTTTGGAGGAGGCTCAACAATGGTCTGGGGTGGAATTAACATGGAAGCCCGGATGGAACTGCACAGGATATCTGGAGGTGCTCTGACTGCTCACAGGTATGTGACAGAGATTATAGCCGATCATGTAGTCCCTTTTGCTCTATTTGTCTGGGAAAATTTCCTTTTTTTGCAAGACCTCACACAGTCAGCATTGTCCGACAATATTTACAGGAGGTTGGGATCACATTGTTGGAGATTCCATCGAGAAGCCCAGATCTGAATCCCATTGAGCATGTCTGGGAAGTGATAGGAAGACGACAGAGGTCGACAAAACCTCCCAAACACTCTGGATGAGTTCGAAATTGCAGTCAGAGAGGAGTGGAAGAATATTGACCAACGTATCATAATAAACATAATTTCTTCTATGCCAGAGAGACTCCAAGAGATCGTCCGTTCAAGAGGAGGGGTTACAAGTTATTGTTAAAAGAATATCAACTTCATTTAAGTGTTTTATAATTTTTATTTTCAATTTTTTTGATATCAATAAAGAGGTAATTTTCTTATTTTATTTTTATTTTTAATTTTTCCCCTTCCAAATACCTTGTAGTAAATTTAATTTATTTCATATATACTTCTTAGTAGTCTAATCAAATTATAAAAGCAAAAAAGAGACCAAGGGAGTAATTTTTATTGAAAAATTTGAAAATATCGGAGTGATGCAATATATACAAATATATATATATCGAGTTTCAAAACAATATATATAAATTGTAAGAATCGTACCAACTTCTACAAATGGGTTGATGAATTAACAAATAGCCAAAAACCGATTAACAATTTACAGAACGACTAATCAAGATTTCAACCCCATCACTTCGATCTCGCGCCGGTGCTCATATTGAAAAAGATAGATAGACATGTTACGATAGAACAAAGAAGCCTACGCTCTTGAAAAAGCGATAGAGTTTGCGGTGGAAAAGAGTAACACTTACTCCTGCACAACACTCGCCAATATATTGCGCATTCAATGCTACAAACTATTGATATAAGCAGTAAATTCCGTTACGTACGCTTCACAGCCAAAGAAAATCTGGAACTATCATAATTTCAGCCATACAACAGTCAAAAATTGTTTGGTTCCTCAAGGAGCCATTACATGATGTCGGATTTCTCACCAAGGAGTAAGTATGAACAAAGTTTTTTTACTGCCTGCATCAAAGAAACTTAAAACTTGGTATAACAAAAATGTAAAAATCTGTTGTGAAAGCTCACATGACCTTCCTCTTATCGCAGTTTACATGGTTATACAATTGAAAAATCTTCTTTAAACTTATTTCGCTAAATGTTTACTTGTTTTCAATTTTTTAATCAACAGTTAGTGTAAGAAATTTAATGAAATCCGTCGGAGTTCTATGAACAAAATCGTAGCAACTGAGATAACTGTTCAGTAAAATCACACTTCCCATCGACGAATTTTCTTCAAAATCAGAATTTTAACGATATATTTAATTCTAATTAATATTATTTATATGATAGAATTGTATAATAAACTAAAATAGCACTTTACAGGAACCCATAACCCCACTTCTCTCCCAAAAGTTCCCTTATAAGAATTTTCCCAAATAATGTTTCTAATAAAAGTTGTAGCACTTCGTATGTTAGTTAATATTTCAAGATAAAGAAAATCGTTATAGCCGTTATCGAGAAAGTAGCAAAGATCCACTGAGAAATCCACTCAGTAATGTGGAACTTTTGGTTGAGGAATTTTAAAAGAAAGTTTCTGTAAAACACTTAGGACTTCGGGATAAGATCGTATCAATCGTTTGCTGTAAACCGAGTTTCGCCCATATTAAAATTGGGTTCTTCTTTATCAGTTTCCATACCAAAACAAGGCGACAGCTTTAGCAACTTTAACAACACTACCACCTGGTATTGGGTGGAAAGACTAAGATCTCGTCACCCAGTAGCCAAGCAAGGAAGGGGAAAATAGCCCCGCTTATTACCACCAGCCATCTACAAAAGGGTGGAGAATGCTAACTTCCACTTTTCCACTTCTCTACACTACCTACTCTACCAAAATATAGTTTCGAACTACCAAAATATAATTTCTACCTCCCTGGATCTTCCAGTACCTCATAGGTTTTGGAGTCACTCTGGTGAGCCAGTTAATATTTGCGAAGAATGTAGTGATATTGATTCCTGATATTGATATAACCTGACAATCTATACTGACGGCAGTAAAGATGGTGATCATACCGCCTTCGCAGTTCTCCAAAACGATGCAGTTGTAACATGTGGTCAATTTAGACTGGGAGAACTTTGCTCAAACAATCAAGCTGAAGCAGTGGCTGTTGGCAGGGCTCTTTTATGGTGCAGGGATAATGAACGAAGGGGAAATAAGATCCTGATTAAGACGGATAGTAAGGTGTGTTTGTATGCCTTCTCTAATAGCAGGAACCATTATCCTCTAATAGAATGCGTCAGACGAAAAGTGCTTCAGTTAAAAGAAGAGTTTGGGATTGACGTATTTTTATCCTGGGTGAAAGGGCACTCTGGAGTCAAAGGAAACGAAGAGGCGGACCGTCTGGCAAAATAAGCTTTGTATAACAGAGAGCTGAAAGAAGTTTATCAAAAAGCGCCTAAGCCCTATTTGAGAAGAATCTTGAGAGAGAAAAGCCTAATAGAATGGAACCAGGGTTTGGCAAGATTCTCAGCCAACACGTTACAACAAACCGTTGACGCGTTCTTAGCCCCAACATCTGTTTTACATGAAAACGGCCGCAGACTCCTGAATTCCTGATTAGGTAAGATAAGGATTCCATGTGGATAGACTTTTTTATAACCATAATGGTGGACTTTTTATAATTTTTATGAATGATTTATGTAATATCATGTCCCATGTAAAATTCCTCTTCTTTGCCGATGACTTGAAATTATTCTGTGAAATAACATGTTACAAGATTTCTTGCGTTTACAGAAAACTCTTGATGAAGTAGAGTCTTTGGTTTGATGGCAATCGGTTAAAATTAAACACTGCTAAATCCTTCCTTCTCTCTTCTTCTAGACCCTCTATAAAATTTAATAATCAATACAGTCTTAATAACCGCCCTCTTTCTACTGTTGACAGTACAAATGGTTTAGGTGTCACATTTCAATTTGACCTGTCGTTTTCCTCCGTATTGAGACAATAGTAAATAAAGCTTTGAAGTTGTTGGGTTTCATTTCTCGAAACACCCATAATTTCAATGATATTTCATCCGTTAAACATCTTTACTGCTCTCTTGTTCCCTCACAACTTGAATTTTCTTCTCCTGTTTGGTCTCCTTATCTTCTTTCTCACAAACACTCACTGGAACATGTTCAATATAAATTCTGTAGGCTGATTTCTTTTAAATTAAATATTCCTTATACTTCTAATAACATACCTGCACTATAAGAGCTTACAAATCTACCTTCTTTAGAATCACGCCGTTCATATCTTGACTTTATGTTTATCTTCAAACTACTTAATAATCATATTGACTGTTCTTTATTACTTTCCCAGCTGAACTTTCGTATACCTCTTCATAACCATAGATTTCCTTTCTTTGTACCTCATCTCTCCTATAATTATCTCCTATAATCTGTTCTTAATCGACTCAGTAGAATTGAAAATAATATCATTCAACAGTTCCCTTATCTTGACATTTTTGTAATGTGATAGCAAGAAGAAAAAGGTATAATTTTTAAATTATAAATCTAAAAATTATAACTAGTGGTTCCAGCCTGCCGCTATCTTCAGGTCAAGGACCGCGGTAAACAAAACCCTTTCAAACAAGGGTCAATACACGGTCAAAGGAACGCCGCTGTAATGTAATGGTGTGGATGATGTATATGTGGTAGCTGGTTGTGTAGCACGAGCGGATTTGTATGAAGGGCTTGTAAATACGTAGTTTAAAAGAGAAGAAGTGTTAGCAATAATAAAGAAGTCACACTGTTTTTCAAAAGATATATTCTCTAATAGAATTTAAGTTACTTTAGATTATCACAACAATATGCATATAATTTAATTGGAATAAACTCTTAAAACTTGATACTGGCTCTGATGTTTTCAACTTGGTAGCTAGAACGAGTCTGTCTTAAAATATCTCTTCTCTTTGTCCGTTTAGTGCCTCCCTTGTGAGGAGAAGGGGATAGAACAAAGCCATAAAGGTTCTTGGACATTACTTGTCCAGTACTAGTAACTGTACTTGTATTACCTGGCTGGTCCTTTTGCAAGGGAATGCCACATATTTTGATAATTTAGATTTATTTAAAAATTAATATTATTTCAAGTTTCTTGCATCCATCACACCGCTAAAACCCTTTCAAACAGGGGTCATGATACGGCCAGTGTACAGAAGCCACCTGGCCGGTATTCTCTTCATACAAGAGTCAACGAACACTCAAAAGGCCACCTGGCTACCATCTATTAACAAAAGTGTCTTTGATAATCACCAACTGGCCAACATCTGTCGCCACCCTGGTCACTGACCTAACTCACCCTGGTCACTGACCTAACCAGGGTCAACATACAGCAAGAGATGTCTTAGTGTGGCTAATACTTACACACCTGTCAATGTGTGAGTAATACCAATATAAACGTCGCCCCACTGGAAGAGGGGATCAGTATTATACCAGTCTACATCAGTTATACATCAGTATTCAACGTTCAGACACCAGTTCACGTCAGTTCAAGCAGTTAAGTTTCACATATCGCGAACGCGTCCCTATTCAAGGTTTAAACATATATTTATTATTATTATTCATAATCATTTACAGTTGTGCATCTTAATTACTATTTCAATCACTTTAAATTAATTATAGTTATTATTTTAAACACTTTAAATTATTGTTAAAATATAGTCTATTTTCGTAAATTCAGTAGTTCGTATTTCGAGTAACAACTCTCTAACTAACATCCACCTATTCTTCACTTCTACTCCCTATTCAAGACATCTGATTCCAATACATTTTTCATTCTTCCTCTCATATCATTAAGTCTGCTCTTCTTCGCATTTCTCCTCCATAGCCATGGTCGCATATCAATAAGAAGTGAATGTTCACCATAAATAAATTTATAGTTCGTTGTATTTATTTGAAATAAATATTTTTGGTAGTTTTATGTAGTATATTATATTCTTGTTCATATATAGTTTTATCAAGTTTTTATTTTCTTATATAGTATTTTGGACACATTTCATTATCATTACTATTACTGTTGTTATTATAAGTTGGGCAATAATTGTGTGATTAATATTTTATACCTAAATTTGTAATTGTTTAGTTATTGGGCTCTGCCCGTATATATAAATAAATAAATAGCTACAGAACCGTCTGTGATTTTTCATTTTTGAGCTACGCTGTTCCCATACATAATTACCTGAATCCAAGGTCAACGAGTAGACTCATAAAGCTGACATTCAAGGAGCGTATTGTGTTACAGTCTAGGATGAAGAGGAGGCATGTGTGCAGCTTGGGATCGTTAATAATCTCTAATGATGGAGTTACTGCCAGAATCTTCCACACCCGCTCCAGTATTTGTGAGAGTTTCAATGGCAAAGGCAGTTTTGGTACTTTCAATTTGTCCGTTAGGCGTTGAAAAGAACAGCATGCTGGAGCTACCTTTGGTACCCGATACCCATAAATTATTCCAGATAGAATAATTATTCTGTCTCAATTTGGGATAATAATGTTTACAGGGAATTCTGGTATTGCTCTGTTTGAGACTTGCTATGATATATTATTATTTAATCTTTCAGGCTTCCGCGGCCATTGTCATGTAAAACACTTAGATCTTCGGGTAGAGATCGCATCAGTGGTTAGTTACAAACCCACGTTTCGCCCATATTACAATAGTGTCGCCTCTAAAGCTGAAACACCACTGAGACAAGATATAAGCAGGGCTTAGTTTTCTCTCCCTTGCGAATGTTTGGATATTGGATGACGAGGTCTTAGTCTTCCCTTCCACTGCCTTGATGCTGAAGTTGCAGCCTTGTTTTGGTGAGCAAAACCGTTAAATATTTTTTCCCAATAGTTTATCACACAAAAACAAGGGTGCAATTTTAGCAACGAGGCAGTGGGAGAGAAGACCAAGATCTCGTCATCTAATAGCCAATCATATGCAAGGGAGAGAAAACTATGCTCTTTGTACTACCAACAGCCATCCATGAAAAGGAGGGAAGAGCTAAAACCCCTCCTCACCACTGCACTACACCACCCACTCAACATCTTGTCAGTGTTGTTATATGAGCGAAACGTCGCTTCACAACAAACCATTGTCGCGCGCTCAACCCGATGATCTAAGTGTTTTTTACATGACAACGGCCGCGAAATCCTGAATGATTAGATAATTCCTGTCGGATTCCATGGTGATAGCTACAAGGAATATCAATTTTGAATATTCTTCTGTGATTTTTCATTTTTGAGCTATGCTGTTCCCGTACATTCACGCACAAACACATGAGGCCATTTTCTAAAAATGTCTTTTTTGGACTCAGAGAACCACAAAAAGGGTATTTTCGGTCATAGCTCGAGATCGAAAATAAAGTGTGAGCTTAATAATCACCTAATTTAATAAATCACTGTTATTGATTACATATATATATATATATATATAAAATGTATATATGTATATATTCTGAATAACAACAGTCCTGAGAAATATTTACAATTGCAAAGAACCAGCTTTTCAATGCAATATCGTTGTTAAAGATGGCAGAGTATTGTCTCTATGAGAATGGTATTGATGTTTTGAAGTAATATAAACGCCTCATGATACGATATCCAACTGGTACGTAGTCAGCCCAAATGTCCAATAAAGTTTGGAATGATTACCTCTCAAACATTTTATTTGATATTTGAAACTCGTAAATGCAACAAAGGGTTCAAGTGTCCTTTTGTTTCCTTCTTTTTTTTTTATTTGGTAAAAGCAATTTCTATTATATCCACTTTGTAACTTTCAAATAAATAAAAAAGTGACCAATAATGTAAAAACAAAAAAAATCTGGTGTGAAATCTCACAGCTGTGCTATGCATTCTGGACTCAGCCAAATCTATGTTATCACACTGGTTTAACAATTTGACAATTATAAATTTAAAAATTATACTTTAAACTTGGAATTATTGTTAAGCGTATAATTTCTGTTTGGTATTTAATATCAATTTAAATTTGCCGCCAATGGCGTACAATAATTTTATTTTGGAGATGGGTATTGTAATACCTTCATATTGTAATACTTAGGGGGTAATGCATTTTCTTCTCTCTGTCAGTCGCTATCTAACACTCATTGGACTAGGTTGTAGTGCAGGAGTAAATCTGTCTATACAATTCATGCCAGTTCGGTTGCCTTTAATTGTGAAACCCCAAGTTTGTTACTTCTGGTTTTCCTGGGTAGTCTTAATAAACTGGTGCTTGCGTTGATTAATTGGCGCCGGTTCTCTCGAGCCTACATAGGTTTATTGTGAAATTACATGGTTGTTACTTCTGGTTTCCTGCTGTGCAGCTTCTGGGAGCCCATTTATTTATTATCTACAATCATCAGCCAAGTTCCAGTGTATTGGTGAGAGTTGGAAGCACATAAGAATTATTCCCTTATTTCTATTTTCCTCTCCCATTTTTCCCGATATGGGCTATGGGCACATGGATCTTCCAACATTGGCAACAAGGATTCTGGGTTTCAAGGTAAGCAATAATAAACAATATTTGTTACCCATTTTTAAATTAATTTTATAAATTCATTTTTTTCCATATAATTTTTAACATATCAACTTCCCATTTCCTCAAAAACCATATTGTAACGCAGCCAGTGGTGCCATCTAGGAGAGAAGGCAGGTACCTAAGGTTCTCCTAGTGGCCGCTGGGAAGCGCTGGCGGCGATCTAGTTTTCTCTAAAGGAATCGAGGAAGTTCTAGAAGATCCCACCGGTATAAATAGTGGGACCGCAGAGAGTTAAGAGAGTCCTTCTAGTTACAAACGAAGTCACTAGTTTGTGAAAAGTGTATAAAAAGTGAGCAAAGTGAACTTTTGTGGTTTAAGCTGTGAAGTAATTATTATTAAGTGTTGTATTTTGTAATTTATTCTGTATAACAATAAATTGGTGTTTTCTTTATTGAAGTTTAGAGTATTTTATCTATACGAAACCACTTAAACTAGTTGCAATAGCTAGTTTAGAGGGAAAAACTTTACAATATACTCGTATTATATTATATACAGTTCACACAATAATTTCACTCTTTAATTTTTGCTGTTTTTTTAATAAACAGAGACCACCAGAGGTATCTTACCTCAATATATATTTTCATTTATTTTCCTGTATTTACTGTACAACTTTAAAAGCGGTGGGGAGCCGTACATTATACGGTTTGAATTAAAAGGTAATTATAAGGTTGTGCAATTTAAACTTCAAGGCCTCAACTCTCCCAGATTCTATCTACAATCAATTTTCATTAAAGCAAAAACAGCAGTATCTCTTACAATAACCCAGTATTTTTATTGTAAACATTGAAGCATATCCGGAAAATGGATATTAAGACATTCTTAGAGAGGTTAAGGCTTTGCGTTTTCCTCTAAAATCTTTCTTGAGTGCAATGTGCGGTCCCACCAACTGGTGGGAATTAAGTATCACTAATCTTTCAGTAAAAATTCTTACTTTTAAGTAAATTTATCAATCAAAACTTTGAGAATTTGCATAGAGATTGTCATTTAAGCAAAATATGAATTTAGAAAATTCCTAAGAAGCATAGATTTATATATTATTTGTTAATTTTGCAACAATTTCTATACTTTCAACATTAGTTGTTACTGCTGTACAAAAGGGAAGCTATTATTATTGGGTTAACATCTTCTGCAGCAATTTTCACCATCAAAACAATTTTTCTAAGTAGCAATGTGAGATGACAGAAGATTTGTTACATTAACTTTCTATCCAATAAATAGCAGAAATCAAGGCCTAGTCTTAGAAAATCCCCCTTTTACCGCTATATCTTAATTTACACACAAGCAATTAGTGACCCTAAATAGTGACCACATTAGGATGGTTCCCTTCTCACTAACACAAAACCATCAAGGGTCCAAAGTCCTAGGGTAAACAAATAAATACTGTTGATGGCCGGCCAAGGTATGAGGGTAAATCACAGACAGTTAAGAGGGTGTGGTTAATTGTCAGCGGCTGACATAGACAGATGGATAAGGATGTACGTTCTAGAACTTTAATGAAATATCATAAACCTGTTCATTCATGTATTAAATTCATTGTAATTTATTATTTAGTATCCCCTCTATTATCACAATTCACTAAATGGACTATTGACAATAAATTTGTTTCATTTCTCAGGACTGAGTGATAATGAGCGATTTTTAAATTAACATTTTATTAAGATATCCCAAAGTTACAATAATTAAAAGTAATTATGCGAATTAGTTCTAGTTATAACCCCACATACAATTACGTAAAAAATCCTTTAAGCCCGTGATTGGCCAACTTTTTTTTAAACTTAGGCCAGTGATTGGGCTATTGTAAGACAGTTTACATTCGCTCGTTTCCGCCTTATAAAAAATTTCCGCCAGAGTTGAGGCGAGAGAAAAACTCAGATTCAAGGTTTCGGCACGAATTTAGAGGTGCCAAATTTTTTGGAATCGCCTACGAGCATAGTGCTCACACTAACCAAGAAGGTCAAACGGCCACATTTCTTGCAGAGTTATTATCTGCTTTTGTGTAGCAGATCAACTCACAAAAAAAAAGCATCAAAGTATCTAACATTATCCATAAACATACAATAGCGGACTACCATCAAAGGATCAAAGCAGATGGTCAAACGGCCACATTTCCTGCAGAGTAAATATGCAGTGAAACCCATACTATGTAAATGCTTCCTTCAAAAGGCAGTGCCCTGTAACCAGAGCAGTGATTCTCTATAGCTCTACTTTCGTTTTGCTAAGAAGATAAATTGGTGAGTTTTTGAAGGTTCCTACAAGAAAATCTTGGGGTACCTTTGCCCTGCAAAGATAGTAAAAATTAAGTTTTGAGTGCATTTTCTTAAGCGCACTAGTTTGTATGTCATACTGAATGGACCACAGCTTTCCAGGCTGTTCTTTGTTATAACTTAAAGGGTGTTGTATCTGCTCGAAACTATCAACCTGCGTTCATGTGTCTTCACTTCCAGGTTGGTGCTAGAATATTCTAGAAGGCTGGAAGAGCTTTCTTCTTTGAAGGACGTGCTTCTAGTCTGGGTACGAGGTCCCTTATCCTTATGGTTGAGTACAGTTGGTTGTTGGCAGTCTAAGATGCTCATCGTGGGTCTGGACAGGGCTATTAGTGAGACGTTGCTGTGTCTTTCACGGAGCTCTCTCAGGCATCCCTCAGGCATGGTTGGATCCCTTACTGGACATTATGGTTTAAGGAGATATCTTGACGTAACGGGGCTAATAACGGATCCATTTTGTAGAGCCAGTGAGACAGAGGAGGAAACACCCATCCATCTTATGACTGATTGCCTGAGTTGTGAGGAAATTAGGTTCAGGACCTTTGGTTGGAACAGGATGTCTATGGAAGAGCTTAGGCTATTTCTCTATAAGGTTATTGTCCGATTTGTTCCGAATGCGGTGAATTTTAGATGGATTTGATCTCGGTCTGGATATTTGTTTTTTTTTCTTCGGGTAGCTATATGGGTCCAGTGGGGCTTTGGATAGCGTAGAGTTTGGCCCCTCCTCATAGACAAATAATACCAATAATTGTATGTCATACGTATTTTTCTGCAATAACAAAGCTCGCCTAACCTATTCTCCATAACATTTAAAGTTGATTGACGTAACTCAACGTAACAAATTAAAAGGAATAAAATAATTTGATCCTTTTTTTTTTTTTTTTTTTTTTAATAACGCCTGCGCCTTCACTGATTTGTCATCATTCGGCGCCTTGCAACCCAGTATAACTTGTTCGCAAATTCGCGATCGTCTGTGCCATTCCTTGTTATGTCTGCTAAACCTGCGCATCGAAGCAGGTGTTGGGCGTTCATCTCTCCAGCCCGGCACAGAGGACAATTAGGGCTCTCCACTACACCAATACGGTACAGATGGGCCTGCAGAAAAGCATGTCCAGTCATCATTCTAATGGCCGCCACCATTTCAGCACGTTGCAGTGCCTGTGGGAGCGGGGCATTGAGGAGACTTCCCCATGACCTTCCCTCAGCCTGTTTCTCTTGCATCATTCTCAGCAGCTCCTTCATCCGGGACTTAATGAGGCGTTTAGCAGAGGAGAGTGGAAGAGGCGGATGCGGCTGTTGTTGCAACGCTCCTTGTCGCGCTAACTCGTCAGCCTTGTCATTCCCAAAGAGGCCGCAGTGGCCAGGAATCCACTGTAGGACCACGTGGTGCCCACCTGACATCAACAAGTCTGCATTTCTCCTCGCCTCAATCACCTCCCCGCTGTCTGTAAAGTCCCTGCCAGCTACTGCAATTATTGCCGCCTTGGAATCCACAAAAATCACCAACTTAACTGGCGTTGTCCTTTTTGAGACTTCTTTCAAAGCCATTGAAATGGCCTTGACTTCTCCGTCAAAATTTGTGGAGTTAGCACCAACCGGCGCAAGAAGTGAGAATGATGCACAGTACACTCCGGCCCCCGCATTACTGTTACTAGATTGGGCAGAGCCATCTGTATACACATGCAGCCATTGTTCTGTGGGGTAACGCGTACATATGGTTTCCTGGGCCAGTGCACGCAATTCCCATTCTGGGGTGTCTGCTTTATTGACTGGGTGCAGGAGATCCAGCTTGTATTCTGCCACATGTTTTAACTTAAGAGAGAGGATGTCTGGGAGCACTTGCCTTGTATCTGACTGGAGCCCATGTTGTGCAGTTATCTCCCCAACTTTACTGGCTAAGGGCTTTTGGGTCTTTAACCTAAGCGCGGAGGTTTCCTGTAAATTCCAGTGTTCGACATTCAAGCGCTTGACTCTCTCGAACATATTAATGGCAGCCATTTCCCTACGGATCTTTAGTGGCTCAACTCCAGTCTGAATTTCCACAGCCGGGATAGGGGTAGATTTGGCTCCTCCAGTGACCAGACGCAGGGCCTTATTTTGGACAATATCCAGTGCCCTCAGGACATTGTCAGAGGCCGTAAGGAGTACTTCACTCCCGTATTCTAAAGAGGGCCTAATATATGCCTTGTACGCCATCGCCATTATATCCTGCCTTGCTCCCCAGCTAATACCGGCAAGTCGTTTTAAAAGCCGGAGTCTACTTTCACCCTGTTGCGCTAACTATTTTGATAATTTGATCCTAATATTTTGTATCTGAACAAATTTGATAGTGGATCATGGTTGACCCTTTACGTTATTATTATTTTTGTTTCTTCACTGCCGTTCATAGGGTATCTGTTTTAGTATCTACTTTTTAGCACTTACTAGAATTTTGATTTTTTTTTCAGTTTTTCATTTCAGTTTTTAACTAGGGCATTTAAATGATTCAAAATATCTTTTATATTATTTAAGAAAGTTATATTCCATATGGAATATGTTAATTGAAATTGTTTAGATAACAAATATTTTCATTTAAAAGAAACATGTTTTCTATAATGGGTAAACTGTATTAGTGAATCTTATTGGAATAGAATAGTGAAGTGGTTTTTAGTTGAATGAACGTGTATTTGTGTGCAGTAAGCTTTCTAAATGAAATTTATTGTCTTCGGAAATTGAGATCTTTTTTGAGATGCAATAAACTATTGAACAAGCTTGGGTGGGTGGGTGGTGGAGGCAGAGTATATAATGGTGGCTTTGTAATAGGAAAGACCACGTGACTTCATCTAGCCACCATTCATTCGACAGGCTACATATTAATTCTTTACCACTGAGAAGGAAGCATAGATTCCGTTAACTATTTTTTTTTTTTTAAATATAATTTCTTCATTATTTCGAATTTTAACACAATTTGTTTCTTTCAAAAATTAGTTGTTCAGATTGTTTCAACTTCTCCATAATGAATTGGTATTATACACAGAGATGTATTTTTTTCTAGTCCTTTGTCAAAATTTCCATAATATGCATCAGGTTAAGGTAATTCAACATTTATGAATGAATTCCAATTTTTTAAACTTAATTTGTCAATTAGAATTGTATGGAATACAGGAAGTGACAGTCAAATAAGTGTTTCACTTCCTAGTTTTTCGTACTTAGAGAACACCATTAAATGCTTGTACTTCCGGCAAAAAAAAAAATCAATTTCGAAAAATTTGTCATAGTCTTCTAAAACTTAAATAATTAAAAAAAATAATAAAATAAAAGAAAATTGAAATCCTATAAATATTAATATTAGAAGCGTGTGATATTATAATGCAAACGATAGAGAGTCAGGTGCTATTTGAAGCACTATGTATCCAACAATTCCTTTAACTAAATTGGTTGAAACTCTTAGCAATAACGATATCATATCAGTCCCATTTGCTAAGTCGGTCAAACTCAACACCATCTGCTATTTGACTTTCTCTTATTCAAATAGAATATAAATTGATTTAGATTTATTATATATTTTTCTATGGAGAAACTATATTACTGTTAGTAGTGTAGCAAAAATGTTGAATTGTAATTTTTCTTTGTTTATTTATAATATTTACAATCTGTAATGATTTTCCGATAAGTGAATGTGAGCGTAGATAAGTAAATGTGGCTTGAAGGAGGTGACCAATGCTACTCTTCCAGGCCTTTGTTACTCCTCCTCTTCCTGTAACAGGAAGTCTTCCTTTGACGTGAGTAGTGGAGTCAGACAGGGTTGCTTACTTAGTCCGATCTTGTTTTCGCTTTTCTTGGACGATCTTTCTCATATTCTTGAGGGCGGAGTTCGTGTGGGTGATAAAAAGATCAAATGTTTAATGTATGCGGACGACATCGTATTTCTGTCTGACAATGCTACCAATCTGCAGCATAATATTAATTTGCTGCAAGCGTACTGTGACCAATGGAATCTGACGGTCAATCTGGGAAAGTCAAAAGTTATTGTGTTTCGTAAAGGTGGTAGGCTGGCTTCTTCAGATAAATGAAAGGAAAGCGGATTGAGGTTGTGAGCCAGTACAAATACCTCGGAGTTATTTTGACTCCTCGTTTATCTTTCAATGCACACCTAAAGCAAAAGAGTTCGGTTGCTAAATTAGCTTTGAACAGATAGTGGGAAGGCTTTATAATGCAGGACCTAGTTCCGCTGTCTGCTAAGTACAATTTCTTTAACTCTGTCACGCGTTCAGTGTTATGTTATGCTTGTCAGGTGTGGGGGTTTCAACGTTTTGAAGTTATTGAAATGGTTCAAAGATTAAGAAATTATTTGCCCTACCTACCTCTAGTCCAAATTATATCTTGTACTGCGAGACTTGTGTAAGTTTACTTTTCTCCTACACTTTAAAGTTACACTTCAATTATGTATCCAAAGTACTAAATTTTTCAGATGCCCGTTCTTCTACAACTTCAGCTCTCCAAATAATTAATAAAAATACATCTTGGTTTTCTCAATGGAATTCCTTAGCTCGAAATTATAATTGTGCATTTGATTCTCACTTGAAAATAAGGAACTTTGGCAAGGTCAGATGAAAAGTCTTTTCTCTATTATAAATTCTAGGCATTTGGAGGAGTCTGAGAGGCACGCCCAATCTTCAACACGGTTTTTGTTGTACAAAGATTTGGATCACAATCTTCATTTTTTCAGGTTTTCAGATTCAAATCATTGTGGTCTCTCTTTAAGTCAACTTCGTTGGTTATTTAAACTAAGGTGTGAGCTACTCTATTTAAATTACTGTCCTTTCCTGGAAAGAGATGTGGATCTATGTCCTCTGTGTAACTCTCAGTCCAAAGAAGACGTCTTTCACTTCATTGCGGAATGTACTATCCTTCTAGAACTTAGATTACTTTATTTTGGATGTAAGAAGTTATCCAGATCTCAATTAATATCCCTACTAAATTCATCTTCTTGCCAATCACTTCTTAATTATGCACGACACACCTGGCAGTATCGTTACCAACTTGTTCAGTATTTCAATTTCTAATTTTTTCAATTTTCTTATAATTAGCTATTTTATCTATTTATTTTTCTAGCATTTTAACTATTTATTTTTCTAGTTTTTTTTTTTTTTTTTCAGACTTCACAATAATTGATTAAAAATCTAGCTCCGGCAGACGGATAACTTATCCATGCCATATATACTTGTTTTCTTTCTTTCTTTTGTATATATGACTAATTGTATAATAAAGTATATTATTATTATTATTATTGTTATATTACTGTAGTAGTGTAGCAAAAATGTTGAATTGTAGTTTCTTAGTTCACTAATTTTTTTGTTCTTTGTTGATTTATAATATTTACAATCTGTAATGATTTTACAATAAGTAAATGTGAGCGTAGATAAGTAAATGTGGCTTGAAGGAGGTGGCCAATGCCACTCTTTCAGATCTTTGTTACTCCTCCTCTTCCTGTGACAGGAAGTCCCTTGCCACTGGCGTTTCAAATGTCTGGGAGGACTCCTAGAAATGGTTAGGGAGGACAGGTTTGTGACGTGCGGGTCACAGCTTTCCTAGTTTGCTGTAGAATCTTTTGTAAAGTTGTTGTATTAAATCCTGTACAAATGGGATCTGTAGGTCAGTATGTAGTAAGCTCATGTTAGAAACATAGTATGGGCATTGTGTGATTGTTCGCAGTATCTTGTTCTGTATGGCTTGTATTCGTTTAATGTGTGTCGGTTTGGCACAGTTCCCCAGTGTTGTAGTCCGTAGGCCATATTGGTCTCTCTATGGACATTGCTTTTCATGTTTAATTTAGATCTTTTGTCAAGTAAGCGTTTCAATGGGAAGTATCTGGTTTTTCATTGAGTATCGAGTTTTCGTTACGTGTGTATTCCAAGTCAAGCGTCTGCCTAGGTAGAGTCCAAGGTATCGGATGTGTTTTTCATGTGGTATAGAAGTAGTGTTAATATACACAGTGGACAGAGTGAATGTTACATGTGTACATTTTGTTTCTTTGATTTTGATTCTCCAAAGCTTGAAGTGCTCCTGTATAAGGTTTTAATGGTCCTATAGGAGTGAGGAAGCAGTGGTGGCGTCTTTGTGAGTTGGAAGTATTGCTATGTCGCCTGCATATGTAGCCAACAGTGTGTCAATAGATGTAGGGATGTCCATTGTACTAATAGAATATAGTATCCGTCCGAGATTCTTCCCTCCCGGTACCCCTGCCTTAATGTGAAACACTACAGAGTATTGATTGCCACTTTGAACTGTGAAGAATCGGTCAGTCAGATAAATTTTAAGCAACCGATAACGCCCTATCAGGCAGAATCTGCCAAATTTCGTACAGGAGACCATTGTGCCACGACCCGACGACCTGTCGATTGCGACCACTTATACACTCCACTAGTCCACCAGTACGCTGTAGATCTTGGGTGAGACCTCCACTGTTCTGTAAACAAACCCAGCGGCCATCCTTCAGGCCTTCCAAGACACAGGGTATCACATACAGCACCCAGTGAAACCCCCGAACTCAATCCAAGACCTCATCGCTGCCACCACTGTAATATATTTTTTATAGAGCAGTGGGAATAATTTTCACCCCTGCTCGTAATAAAAACCTATTATATGCAGAACATATATTATTTATTTCAACGAGAAGGGACATACTTAACATTTCTCCCTTCTCAAACAGTCGACGACGCGTTGACTGCGACTACTTGTACACTCCACTACTCCACCAAGATCTTTGATAAGACCTCCACATTCTGTAAGAAACCCAGCGGTCATCCTCCAGGCCTTCTATGACAGAGGTTATCACATACAACACCCAGTGAAACCCCCGAACTCAACCCAAGATCCCATCGCCACTGTAATATATAGTAACGTAGCCATTGGTGCCATTTAGGAGAGAAAGCATGTACCTCAAGTTCTCTTAGTAGCCGCTGGGAAGCGCTGGCAACGCGCTCTAGTTCTTTCTGGAAGAATTGAGAACATTCTAGACACTTCTCCACCGGTATAAATAGTGGGACCACAGAGAGTTGAGAGAGTTTTTCTAGTTACATACGAAGTGTACGTTTGTGGAAAGTGTATAAAAAGTGAACAAAGTGAACTTTCTGTGGTTTAAACTGTGAATTAATTATTATTAAGTGTTGTATTTATAATTTATTGTGTAAAACATAAATTGGTGTTTGTCTTATTGAAGTTTAGAGTATTTTATCTATACGAACCCACTTAAAACTAGTTGCAGTAGCTAGTTTAGAGGGAAAAACGTTACAATATTTTGTATAGAGCAATGGGAATAATTCTCATCCCTGCTCATAATAAAAATCAATTATATGCAGAACATATATTATTTATTTCTACTAGAAGGGAAGTACATAACATTTCTCCCTTCTTAAACAGTCGACGGGTCGTCGACTGGGACCACTTTGTCAAGTGCCTGACTAACATCAAGAAACACTTAATTTAATATTAGAAAATGAAATACTTGAATATTTAATTTTAAAGAGATCGAACGTTACAAGAAATTATCCCAGTTTTTTTCTTAATGCTAGCTATTTAATACTAACTTACTGAGACTATGCCTCCCAGAGGCTCTCACTTTGAAGTATTAAATTTTATTTTTCTGCCGAGGAAACCGCAGCGTGCTTACCCACAAGAGGAAAATTATCTTCAAACCATATATTTCTGGTGAAAATTTAATTTCAAATTATTGAAACATCGGAATACTAGTAATGGAGAAAGTAAAAAAAATCTGATGTGAAACACTCACACAACTTTATCTTAGTGGTGTTCATACAATTCTTTGTAAAATGACAAATTTGCTTTATCCTACAAATTTTGCTTATACATCCGAACATTACCTACTCAGATAGGTAATATCAATGATTACATTGTAATCAAGAAGAGTAGGCGGTTGTTGGTGTACTGGTTATGAGAATGGACTAGTAAATGGGAGGTCCCCAGTTCGAGTCCCGCGTATAATTCCTAAATTTTATATTGGAATGAAAAATGTTAATAGTAAACTAGCTGCCTCCGCCTCCGACCAGACACCTAATTTGGTAGTTGAACTTTAATCACGCCTGAGAAAATAGTCATTACTTTACTTTTTTTTTTCATACTCAAGAAGAGAACGCCGTTCAACACTGAACAAACGCTACAAAAGATTGAAATTTTATGCAGCACACTCTAAAATCAATTTATCAGAAATATATTTCAAATAAAGTAATTGGCATTTGTGTGTGCGCGTGTGTGTGTAGATATTATAAGAAATTTAAAGAAAATATATTTTTTTTTATTTAAAATAAATATATCTAGTAATAAGTATATAATATATTTATTATTAAATAAATTTTATTAGATACAATAGAAACGAAATGCCATAAAATAAATCAATGATAGAAAATTATTCCTTATCTGGTAGAGATTCCAAGCGTTAGTTATATATATATATATATATATATATATATATTAAAAAGAAATATTGATACACATAGTACAGACCGTCTGTCTTGGTCTACCTTGGTCCTACACCTATATACGTAACAGGACCAATGTATTTTCGCCTCATCGGATCTCTCTAGAAAAATAGGATGGTACTTTAGTATTATTTCATTCCTTTTCACCAAATACATCTGCTACAAATGCTTTATTTTAAAATATACTGTTAGGCTGGTAACAAATACATAATATTTATTAAATAAATTGTTTTTATCTTTTAAGTATATAAATATATATTTTGGAAAATAATGGTCATCTGATAGAATTTTATTATTATTAATTATTTTTAATGCAGGAACTTTTTTTAAATTTTTTTTTTTTTTTCTGAGTGAATGATTAAGTCCCCAGTGCTTGAACTCAATGATTTATCTTTGTTTTTTTTTGTTTTTTCACTTTTTCTTTCCTTTTTTCCAAAAAAAGTTCATTTAAGGGAGTTTTAGGTGAAGACTATGGTTGCTTTCCTTAAAAAAATTTTTTTTTTTTTTTTAAGTTCAGATTCCCCCACGTCGATAAAACATTGAAGATATTAAAGATCTAATGAGAGAGACGTTTGCAGAAAATTTGCATTTATAACTGTGCAATTGCATTAAGAGAAACATGCGTGTGTTTCACACCATAATTTTTACAATCTTTTACCGCTCTTACTAGGAACTATTGTAATCATATTCAGTTTTTAAACTTTCAGAAATATAAGTTTTGTGTCCCCCCCAAAGTGGTTTTTTTTGATGTTGTTCGTGTGCGTAAAACATTTTCCTGATAAAATTCATTTTATATTTATTTCGGATGCACATTATATACAATATTGATATGAAATTTTTAATTAGGGATTTTTAATTATTTTTTGTATACATTACTTTATTATTTATATATGTATTTTTACTTTCTCTTACTCCTAATAAGAGGAAGTGTAATGTGATAGCAAGAAGAAAAAAGATTTAATTTTTAAATTATAAATTTAAAAATTATAACTAGCGGTTCCAGCCAGCCGCTATCTGCAGGTCAAGAACCGCGGCAAACAAAAACCCTTTCAAACAAGGGTCAATTCACAGCCAAAGATACGCCGCTAAACCCTTTCAAACAGGGGTCATTATCCGGTCAATGTACAGAGGCCACCTGGCCTGTATACCCTTCATACAAGGGTCAATGAACACTCAAGAGGCCACCTGGCTACCATCTATTAACAAACAGTCTTTGTTAACCACCGACTGGCCACCATCTGTCGCCACCCTGGTCACCGACCTACCTAGGGTCAACATACTGCAAGAGATGTCTTAGTGTGGCACGTACTTACACATCTGTCAATGTGTGAGTGATACCAATATAAACGTCTTCCCACTGGAGGAGGGGATCAGTTACGAGTATTCAACAGTCAACATCAGTTATGAGTATTCAGAGTCAGCCAGCAGTTCACGTCAGTTCAAGCAGTTACGCTTCACACATCGCGAGCGCGTCCCTTTTCAAGATTTAAACATTACATCTTTAATATTTATTAATCATTTCATAATTCATTTATAGTTGTGCATCTTAGTTCATCTAATTTCAAACACTTTAAATTATTTGTTAAAATATAATCTATTTTCGTAATTCAGTAGTTCGTATTTGAGTAACAACTCTCTAACTAACAATCACCTATTCAGCACTTCAACTCCCTATTCAAGACATCTGATTCCAATACAGAAGTATTGTAATCGTGTCAAATTTTAGATAAAGAGATGTCACCAGAAATATTCTTTTGAGGTCCCCTGAATTCAAAATAGTGGTTTCTATCAAATGGTCTGTGTGTGTGTGTGTGTGCGTATATGTATGTATGTATGTATGTATGTGAGCAACATAGGTCAAAAACGAAAAACCATAGAAAGTTAAAACTTGATATTCATTCCGTTTAGGTATCACCATAGGATCTGACAGTACGTTATCTGTCAAAATTCCTCAACCGGAAGTACCACCTTTACTAGTTGCTTTTATTTTTACTTTTTTGCGTTTTTCTCAAAAAAGGCTCCGACAATTTTCTTTAAACTTGGTATATCAACTACACATACAAAGAGCTACAACTTTTATTTGAAACATTTCTCTGGAAAAATTCATTTAAGGGCACTTCTGGGAGAGAGGTGGGATTAGGTTTTCATCTAAAGTGCTATTTCAGTTTATTAGATAATTCTGCCATCTAAATAATGTTAATTAGAATTGAATATGTTGTTGAAATTCCGAGTTTAAAAAAAATCGGATAACCGGAAGTACGTTTACTAAATGATTTTTTCACTTTTTTGCGATTTTCGCGATTTCAGGGTGAAGGTTCTGCTGCAGGCCAGCCCCCCCCGCTCAGGTAAAAACTTAGTACGCTAAAAATCCAAGTAACAAGTAACACGATTTTCTCAAAAATGGCTCCGACAATTTTCTTGGAGTTTGACGTTAGGCTTTCCTGTAGCGTGCCAATTCCATGTATTGTATTATGATGCTGTCATCTAATATTAGTAACAATTAGTGTAATACACTCGAAACAACCTTCTCTTATTGCAGTTAATACGATTATAAAGTTGACACATAGCCGTGCCAATCCATAACAAGCGATTAAGATGCTAGCCGCAGCAGAAAAGTGATCCACCTATCTACGATACTGGAAGTCAAGAAGTAGTAGGGGTGTTGAGAAAATGTATAAATATGCTCTCTACTCTCAACTCACTCTCATTCAAAGTAAGTACACTAGAAAGTTATCATATATCGCCACTCTGCCAGATCAGTCTGTCACTCTCTTTCATGTGTAGTGGAAGAACGAAATGGAAAAATAATAGTTTTGAAAATTAGTTTAGAATATTTTATAGTTTGAAAAATAGAATTTTGTTAATATTTTAAATGTATCTTAGTGTAGTGAAAAGAGTCAGGTACTGTAATTTAAGGTCATTGCTATTAGGGAGACAAAGGCACAAGAGTCCGTTGAATTAATACAGTGCCACTTGGTCAACTGTTTTGTAAGAGAAGACATTCTTTCGAACAGTCTGCATTCAACTTTCAAACAAGAACAGTTTGTTGTAGACATTCAAGCCAGAACATTACTTCAGGTATCGCTATCTTAGAATCAGTGCCAGTTCCACAATATATTAATAAGTTTATAATATCTTTGCAAATAACTTGTAGTTATTATTTTATATATTTATTGTTAGCAGTGGTGACTACCTTTCTTATTCTTATTACTTCTCTCTTAAACGTATATACTTACGAGCCCTTTTACAAAACCGCTCACGCTAGAATCAACTACACTACAACACATCACACCAATAACAAGACACCGAAGCAGAATACTTGTTTTTCGCTCTCTTAGCATCAGTGCATATTAATAAGTTAATAATTTCTTTGCAAGTATTATTTTAACAGAATATATTTATTGTTAGCAGTAGTGACTACTTTCTTATTTCTGATACTTCACTCTCTTAAACATATATACTTATAAGCCCTTTTATTAAACTGCTCGTGCTACACCAACTACTACTACAAACTACAACATCACAACACACCTTACTCTGTCCTAGTTTAACAGTGTAAAGTCCTTGTAGTACATTAGAATGACCAATATACATAGTGTTCAGTGAGTATACTTTATCTCGCAACCATTTACACGATTCAACCTCAAAAAAAAATTTCTCTACAATATCGTCAACATCTATGGTCATTGACAGCCGTAAGCATCTCATATACTGAAAATATCCTCTCATTCCGACAATATTGGCCGTCACCAAACAGTGGGCTGTACAGTCTCCTAGGAGAGAAGAACTAAAGACAGTGCTGTCTAGACTTGTACCAGCACCTACACCTAACATGATTTCACTCTCTAAACACTCGTTTTTGGTCATTCTTTTCTGTTACACATGGAGTTATATATGAAATAAAAAAAAAAAAAAATGATAATTTAATAATTAATAACAAATTATTTATTCATAACACTTATAAATAATTTCATAATACAATCTCTTGTACATAAATCACTGAATTTTAATCTTTCAAATTTACAAAATTCTATGAATAAGTGAAATGTTTTTTTTAATATAAAATTAAAATGAAATAAGAAAAAAATAATATATATTATTAAATTAATCGAATCTTTGTAATTAATATTAAATAAATTTTATCTTTACTTAATCCCTTCTAAATGTGCCTTCGTAAATCACAGTGATCGGTTAAATCCTAGCAGTCTGTAATCTGGTCCAAAATTACTGTAGCGTATTTAAAATTCAACAGAACGGTTGGCCTGTTTCCCAAGATTTATAAAACCATCTCAATGAAACAATTTATAAAGATAAAACTTTATTTTATTTTATATATTTATGGTATATAAAATATTTAAATATATTGTATATAAATTAGGTCATTATAATGTTAATATTATCGTCGTTATTAATTAAAAAAGAAAACTTAATAAATAAAATTTTGTTTGGAAATACTTTAAACAATACAATTGTAACCTAATAGATTTGATTATCTATTTTCTTTATGTATTGCATTTTTTCTCCTCGTTTAACTGGTAAGAGGAAGTATATTTGTATGTAAGAGGAAATATGTGTTTAATACGCGTTTTACCAGTGTAATATTTACACTTCGGCGAGGAACTTGTGCTTCAGTATATTAAGGTATGTCAACACTGGTGCAACTTTCCTTTCAACAGAGGCATGCGTCGTAGCGCACGGTGTGATGAATGATTGCATGCCTCATTGAAGTTGGATATGCATTTGTTTTCATGGCGCAACCAATAGCGCACGTGAATCCAACTACTTGGATTTTCGTTCAACATTCTGTGCGGCTTTTGATCTCGCTATTGTTATAGGTTATATATCACATTATTAATTTTAAATATTATTTAATTATTATTATAATAATAATTTTATTATTAAAAATTGATGATTATAAATTATATAATTTTATTTATATTATTTTTTTTTTTAATATTTATGATAATTATTATTTTAATAATAATTTTATTATTAACTGATAGTATTAAACTATTACTATTAATTAATAATATCTCGACATGACTTCTGGTAGCTTGCAGATACTGTACATAAATGTGCCAAAGACGTTAGTGAATCCAGGTAGCGAGAAACCTCAACGTAGCCTCATTTCAGGTGGAATAGCATCTCGAAAACGAGTGTTCTTCTTTGAAGTTATTGGCTCTTTCATTCTCAACAAGTTGTAAAAGTTGTCATTCGACATACATGTAAAATTCTGAAATACGCCTAAGTCAAGCTGAAGTTCTGTGACTAGTCCAATATTTCGTTTTCTGTAAAGCTGCTTTGTCCACAGGGCTCGCTGTTTTTTTCTTTTTCGTGCACTTTTCAAAAACAGATAACCTGCACAAATAGCTAATGCCACTTCTGAATCCATCGATAAAATGCCCACTGAACAGATGATTAAGTGTGGACAACGAATTGAATGCCTCAAGATGCATGCGCGAAAGGCATGCGTGATGCATGTTGAAATGGAAAGAGGAAGCGCAAGTTGAAAGGGAAGAGGAAGAGGAAAGCGCACAAGTGTTGACATACCCTTATAACAACACTCCCATCACTGGTGCAGACACCGTAAAATACCTAGGTATGTATTTGTACAAAAGACTCACGTAGAAACCTCATACTAGACTAATATGACAAGAGCTATACACTCGTTACAGATTTCTTCTTAGACTACTAGACAAACGATCCAAAATCTGTTGAATATGTATGTGGATGGATCCGCAATGCTGGATAACATCTGGTATTTTATCCGTCGTTGCATGCATTTTATCTTCTTCCTGACCGGTTTCGGACTTTCATCCATCGTCAGAGTCAAATTCACCAAGTTCACACTTGTTAGAAACCAATAACTTACAACACTTGTTGAACAAGTGTGAGTAACAAGTAACAGAAACATTACGTTGAAGTGAACACTCTGCACGAACTTGGTGAATTTACTCTGACGATGGATTAAAGTACGAAACCGGTCAGGAAGAAGATTAATGTGCATGCTACGACGCATAAAATACCAGATCCAAAATCTCTTTAGACAACAAGATACTTATATGGCAAAACAATTTTACGACTAATTTGGGCTTGAAGTCTGAGGGCTCAACCAAGCGAACCAATTCGAAAAGAATCCAGGTCCACCAATCCAAAATCCTCCGCAAAATCACCCAAGTACGTTTCGAATTACCTTCATCACAGAAATGATATCTTCCCGTTACAAAAAAATATTCCATGAATCTCTTCTTCCTTCATTCTAACCAGGTCATCCTACAATTGATCTCATCCCACATTCCCGGCAGTCCTCCCAGCCGACTGAAATGTCTGCAGCCGCGAGACTTACTTTTTCACTAACAAACTGCCTCAGTAAACATTATGGGGCATTATTACTGAATAATGTCCCTTTCACATCTGCACATGTCCTTATTTTCTTGTCTTCATTTTTGCCTATTGTATTATATATACAGTTGTAATAGCACCCATCCACAGCAAAGAGAAGGCAACCACAGCATAGAGAAGGCAGCCACAGCAGAGAGAAGAGAGGCCCACTCTGGTTAACAGAGACTACTCTCTGACTTAGGCAGGCTAGAGTGGGAGAACCTGTGTAATAAGCCAGTGGGAATCTATCTAAAGGGATCTACCATATACAACCATACAACTGTACACCAGTCATCGCATCGTGTCATATCTCTACTCTCACCATTCATTCTATCATTTTCATTATAAAGTCCAGTGCAGTTAGTGTAAACTTAGCTACATTATATTAGTGTCAGCATATCTCGTTCATTTAATCAAACCTAATTTCTCTCCTCAACAACCCTATTATACAGTTGTAAAATATCAATAAAAGTAAATAAAATAAAAGATAAATAAAAATAAGCGTTTTGAGGTCCCTGAATCCGAAAAAATGAATTTTTAAACAAATGCTCTTTCACTCAAAATAACTCACCCATTGCGTAACACAGAAACGCAAGCATTGCAGAAAGCTTAAAGTTGGTATTTCAGTTAATTTCTATCAGGGAACGGTTCCAGTCGAAATCGGTCATCCGGAATGAACCACTTTACTGTATAGAGCTTTTCAGTTTTTGTCATTTTTAAGAAAACGTCTCAAAAGACTTTTCTTTAAACTTAATTAGAAATATTTTTCCGATGTTCTGTGGGACAGGAGGGGAGGTATGACGTTAGGTTCCCTTAAAGTGCCAATTCAATATATATTCAATTTCTATCATCTACTTAATAAAAATATATTAATCAGAATTTAATGTTTGTCCCAAAAATTTTGGGTTGGAGGAACAATATTGATATGAAATTGTTAATTATTTTATTATTTATATACATATTTTTACTTTCTCTTACTCCTAATAAGAGGAAGTATTGTAATCGTGTCAAATTTTAGATATCGAGTTTTTCACCGGAAATATTCGTTTTGAGGTCCCCTGAGTCAAAAAAAAAGTGGTTTCTATTAAACGGCGTGTGTATGTGAACACCATAGCTCAAAAACGATAAACCATAGACAGTTAAAACTTGATATTCATTCCGTTTAGGTATCACCATGGGATCTGACAGTACGTTATCTGTCATAATTCCTCAACCGGAAATACCCCTTTATTGTTTTTTTTTTTTTTTTTTTTTTTTTTTTAATACTATTTTCTCAAAAATGTCTCAACGATTTTCTTTTAAACTTAGTTATATCAACTACACATACAAAGAGCTACAAATTTTATTTGAAACATTTCTCTGGGAAAATTCATTTAAGGGCAGTTATGGGGAAAAAGGCCGGGGGTTAGATTTTCATCTAAAGTGCTATTTCTGTTTATTAGACAATTCTGTCATCTAAATAATATTAATTAGAATTGAATAAATATGTTGTTGAAATTCCGAGTTTGAAAAAAAATACTTTACCACTTTACTAAAAGATTTTTTTTCACTTTTTCGCGATTTTCACAAAAATGGCCCCGACGATTTTCTTGAAACATTATATATATACTAAACATACAAGGATTTACAACTTTTATTTAAAAAATTTCTCTGGGAAAATTCATTTAAGGGAACTTTTAGGGGAAGGGGTGGGGCTATGTTTTTTCTCTAAAGTGCTTTCTCATAGTTGATTATACGTACAATTCTATCATCCAAACAGAATTAATTAGAAATAAATAGATGGCCAAAATTCCGAGTTTCAAGGAAATTAGTAAACCGGAAGTGTGCTTTTACTGAACAGTTTTTGTCAGTTTTCGACGAATTTCATTAAATTTGTTATAGAAATTATAAAATTTGTCAATTATAATTTTGAGAAGTGGAGTAAGAGAATGTTGTGTGAGTGTTTCACAACAGATATATACTATTTAATTATTATTTTTTTTAACCTTATAAATAAATAATAAATTACAAATCAAAACTATGTAATCTGTAGCACGAATATGTGTTTCGCACGAGATTTTTTAGTCTTATGTAAAGACACACATATGCCGAACTCCATTCTATTTGGGCTTGCCCTAATTATATATACATTACATATTATTCTATATATATAATATAAATATATTTACCAATGTCTAAAAAAAGCACTTTTTCTTAATCATGGTGATAATTAATTTCAAAAATCTGAAAGAACGTAATACTTTATCTTACAGGAATAAGTGAAAGGGTAAATTGATTAAAACTATTATTGTTAGTAAGAAAATAAAATTAATGTAAATTGTATCAATAAGTACATTACACATACATACACTGTTTTAAAATGTATATAGGTAATAACTGAGTATGCATTTGTATATATATATAGAGAGAGAGAGGGTTTCCTTTAGGTTATATAATAAAATGTTATGATATGGATTAGAATAAAGCCTACGTTGGTTTTAGTAGGAGGTGAGGAGGTTTTGTTCTGGGGTCTACATGTAATGTTCCATGGTATAGATACCAGAGATAACTATGAAATACGTTGGCAAACTAACACAGTGTATATGCGTATCTATGTACGCGAGCTCCATATATATACTCATGTTCCACATAATCGTACGACTAAAGCATACAAAATTGGACAAAACTGATCTTACCTTACTTTTTGAAAAAGCAAATCTTTATTGGAAAAATTTATAAATTACATACAAAATAAATAAATAAATAAATAAATAAATAATTAGTAAGTAAGAATATTGTGACAAATCAGCTACCACGATTTTTTTATTTATTTATTTATTTATTTGAATTGTTACACCAGCTCTACGTGTGCTATAAGTAACACTGACAAACTCATACTGACGCTAACACACCTCACATACTAAATGAAGGGAGAAGCTATCCAACGGTAACACTCCCTAATTAATTAGTCAAATTAACTGCTCCCTTCTTCTGTGGAGAAGAGATCGCGAGGCCACTGGCGACTTTAACGTTAGGGAGGATTGTCTGAAAGGCAGCGGGATGATAAATTTCAGATAAGAGGACTAGTCTGATAAATTTCAGATAATGGGATTGAAAAGTCTGATCGAATTTGTTATATCGGGTTCAGGCAACATTATTTACAAAAGGAATATCTAAGTTTGTATGAATGGTTAGATTTGAAATATAAAATGGAGCGTTAACGATAGTGCGAAGGATTTTAGATTGGAGAGATTGAATTCTTTGGAGGTTTGAATGTTTTGTTGAACTCCATAGTTCGATGCCGTATGTCGAGGTAGGTTTTAATATAGATGAGTATATGAGTCGTTTATTGTTTAGTGAGAGTTTTGATGTGTTGCCGAGTAGTGTTTTGAGTAGGCGATAGCTCTATTAAGTTCAAGTCTTTTAAGTCGGGTATGGGGATTCCATGACAATCGTTTGTCTACATACATCCCAAGGTAGCGAACTACATTCGTAGGAGAGATAGGAATTAAATTGTAATATTGGGAGGAGAGTGATGAAGCGGAGTATGAAAGTGATGTTTTGGGATTTAGTTTCGTTTAGTTTTATTTTCCATCTTTTGAACCATTCCCTGATTTAACATTAAAAATAGGAAAACTTCATTTTTCTGATAAATCTATAATTGTCATGATATTACAACAGATACCTAATAGACAAAAGGGTATCAGATTCACTTTTTGAAAGTCTCATTATGGAGTTTGAGAAGGAGAGCAATTTTGTGGAGAAGTAGGAACATTTTGCATATCATCAAATGGTTGAATAGTCAAGGGGTCGAGTGATTGACAAGGAAAGAAGTATCCATCCTAAAGAGCATTATGTACTTTTAAGTCAAAAGGGGGGAAAGATAGAAATTAATCCTTTGCAAAAGTTTGATGTGATAATCCACTTCTCACAATAATCCTCCTTGTAAAAGTTTGACGTGATAATCCTCTTTTA
Organism: Triatoma infestans; assembly: GCA_011037195.1. NCBI lineage: Eukaryota > Metazoa > Arthropoda > Insecta > Hemiptera > Reduviidae > Triatoma > Triatoma infestans. The sequence continues at coordinate 13,630 of JAAEAF010001098.1, read as the reverse complement.
GGTTGACCTGTTTGCAGAAACATCTCAACATTTTGTAGTTTCCCTATAGATAGATGACCCTCTCATCCCAGCTTGTGGATGGATGACAAAACATTCAGTATATTGAAAGGTCTTTCGCATAGACCAAAAAAGACTGCTCTTCTCTTCTTTTTAATAGGTTTTAGAAAAGAAAGCAATGAGTGAGAAAGGGTTTTTGAGAAATAAGCTAGAATGAATGCTGATGAATTAACTAGAGACACAAAACTGCCAGGACTTTACACGTAAGTAGAAATTAAATAGCGAGAGATTTAGGCTGAGTAAAAAGAAGGGTAGTATTGGTTGCTGACGCGTTGAAACTGCTGTATAAACTGTTCTAAAGACTATCCCATGTATGGATAGCGCAGATATATATATATATATATATATATACAGAGTCTTCCACTCTAGTCTGGCTTAAGTGTTGAGTGAGATTCTTAATTTTATGTCTCTCTCTTTGCTCTAGATCCCTCTCTTCGGATCCTATTACATCTTCAATAAGAACTATCCGTAAATCAGATCAAGTTGAATATGTGGTTAAATCCGTAATTGTGTGTAAGATCTAAGATTTTATCCGTCGTAGTGTAATTATTTTGTTTGCGCCGTGGATTCTCATCCGTAGTCAGCGTAAGGCTATCAAGTTCGAGAAGTCATAGATTGACTTCAACTTTAGGTTTCTTTCATATACCAACTGATTTACATATGTCTAATGGTGGTCGCGTTGAGTAAAGTTGAAGTCAACCCTCTACACGAACTTGTTAGCCATGATCTGATGATAAATGGAAATCCATATCCAAAATAAGCACGCTAAGGCGGGTAAAATCCCGAAAAATTAGATCAAGCTACCTTTATTGCACAAGTTGTGGGAGAAAAGCAACAAATCCTCTTTTAACATACCCGCAAAAAAATTGAAAAAAAAAAATCTGGTGTGAAACACTCACACAACTTTCTCTTACTCCAGTTCTCAAAATTATAATTGACAAATTTCATAGTTTGTGTACCAAATTTGAATGAAATTCGTCGAAAACTGAAAAAACTGTTCAGTAAAAGCGCCCTTCCGGTTTACTAATTTTCTTGAAACTGAATTTCAGCCATCTATTTATTTCTAATTAATTATGTTTGGATGATAGAATTGTATAATCAACTATGATAGCACTTTAGAGAAAAACAAACCCCACCCCTCCCCTAAAAGTGCCCTTAAAAGAATTTTCCCAAAGAAATGTTTTAAATAAAAGATGTAGATCTTTGCATGTTTAATTTATATATGAAGTTTCAAAAAAATCGTCGAAGCCATTTTTGAGAAAATTGCGAAAAAGAGAATAAATCATTTAAAAAAGTGGTAAAGTAAACGCCCTTCCGGTTATCCAATTTTTTTCAAACTCGGAATTTCAACAACATATTTAATTCTAATTAACATTATTTAGATGACAGAATTGTCTAATAAACTAAAATAGCACTTTACATGAAACCTAACTCCACCCCGCCCCCAAAAATGCCCTTCATTGCATTTTCCCGGAGAAATGTTTCAAATAAAAGTTGTAGCTCTTTGAATATGTGGTTGATATTTCAAGTTTAAAGAAAATCGTCGGAGCCATTTTTGAGAAAATCGCAAAAAAGTAAAAAATCCAACTAGTAAAGTGGTACTTCCGGTTGAGGAATTTGACAGATAACGTAGGTCAGATCCCATGGTGATACCTAAACGGAATATCAAGTTTCAACTTTCTACGATTTTTCGTTTTCTGCGCTATGCTGTTCACATACATAAATACATACAACACACAACGACACACACACACCATTTGCTAAAAACCCTATTTGGGACTCAGGGGACCTCAAAACGGATGTTTCCGGTAAAAACTCGATATCGAAAATTTGACACGATTACAATACTTCCTCTTATTTAGGAGTAAGAGAAAGTAATAAAATAAAAGGAAATTAAAATATACGTATAAGCAATATTTTTAAAACGCCTTAATTTTAAAAAAATCTTGAATGACTAAATAAGGTAATTCTATTCACTCTAACCTATAAACATGAAAACTGGGACAAATTTATAACAGTAGCTTATATTAACTAGTCAAACCTTTTAAATCGATAACACCAATACTGATAAATCACTTATTAGTGCATTTTTTCAGTTATTACACTTAATTCAGACTAAATTAAATTTCCTTATTAATCAAATTAAACTTGTTTGAAAAAAAAAAAAAAAATCCGGTGTGAAACCTCTCATGACTTTCTCTTATTGAAGTTAATAAATTATAATTGATAAATTTTCATTTAAATGAAATTTTATTCATCGTTTAATTGGCCATTACAGTATCATACAGGTTCGTTCTCTGCAAATAAGTGGTAGTGTATCAGTCAGCGCTCTCTGTTAATAAAAATTGAAAACTAATGTCATAGATTCCCCACAATCCATCTACTATCTTTTTTTTTTTTAAAAAAAAAAAAAAAAAAAAAAAAGTTTCATATATATATATATATATAGAAATAGTTACCATTCCAAGTTTAAAGAAAATCGATGATTGCGTAAAGTTCCACTTCCGGTTAACCGCATTTCTTTCAGGCTTGAAATTCTAGTTCTATTTTTAATATATCTTTATATTATACAGTTGTTACACGCGTAAATTTTTACTAAAGTTGTAGCTTTAGTGGAAAGCTTAACATTGCAGCTCCCTCAGAACATTCCAAAAATCAAATTTACCGGGAAAATTGTTTCAAATAAAAGTGATAGGCCTTTCTCTACTTAGTTGACATGCAAAGTTTAAAGAAAATTGCAAATAACGAAACTTAAAAAAAATCCGGTGTGTAACACTCACACAACTTTCTCTTACACTCCAGTTCTTAAAATTATAATTGGACAAATTTTATAGTTTGTGTACCAAATTTAATGAAATACGTCGAAAAGTGAAAAAAACTGTTCAGTAAAAAAGCTCACTTCCGGTTTACTAATTTCTCTTGAAACTTGGAATTTTGGCCACCTATTTATTTCTAATTAATTTTGTTTGGATGTGTGATGGATGCAAGAAACTTGAAATAATATTAAATTTTAAATAAATCTAAATTAACAAAATATGTTGCAAAAGGACCAGCCAGGTATAAAGTCCTGTTACTCGTACGGTTCAAGAACAATTATGGCATTGTACTGTACTACCCCTTCTTCTCACAGGGGAGGAATTGAAACAAAGAGAAGAGATATTTTAAGACAGACTCGTTCTAGCTACCAAAGTGAAAACATCAGAGCCATATCAAGTTTTAAGAGTTTATTCCAATTAATTTATAAGCATATTGTTGTTAACTTAATTTCTCTTAGAGAATATATCTTTTGAAAAACAGTGTGACTTCTTTATTATTGCTAACACTTCATTCTCTTTTAAACTACATACTTACAAGCCCTTCATACAAAATCGCTCGTGCTACTTACTACAAACTACAATAACACACCATAACATTACAGATGATAGAATTGTATAATCAAATATGATAGCATTTTAAATAAAAACATAACCCCACCCCTTCCTTAAAATTACCCTTAAATGAATTTTCCCAGAGAAATGTTTGAAATAAAAGTTGTAGCTCTTTGTATGTGTAGTTGATATACCAAGTTTAAAGTAAATCGTCGGAGCTATTTTTGAGAAATTAGCAAAATAGGAAAAAAATAATTAGTAAAATGATACTTCCGGTTGTGGAATTTTGACAGATAACATATTGTCAGATCCCCATGGTGATACCTAAACGGAATATCAAGTTTGAACTTTCTACGGATTTTTCGTTTTTGAGTTATGCTGTTCACATACATAAAACACACACACACACTTTTTTTGACTCAGGGGACCTCAAACCGGGAAATTTCCGGTAAAAACTCGATATCGAAAATTTGACACGATTACAATACTTCCTCTTACTAAGGAGTAAGGGAAAGTAAAAAATCAGTTTAAGTATTTCATTTGAGAATTAATTTTTTGTGATTGAGAAATTTTAACAGATAAGCTTCCTTTCCGGATCTCGCAGTGATATTCAAGCTATATATATCACGTTTAAACTTCCTGTGATTTTTTTTTTTTTTTTTTCATTTTTGAATAGTGCAAAAGGAAATTTACAAACAACATGCAAAAATAAGTGTTTATTCATTATTCCTGGAATTAATGGAATTGTGAAATGTATTAATTGTTATTTCAGCATGAATGATGAACATTTGGTTCGAATCGTAGACATTTGGTGATGGATGTACTATAATATGGAATTAAGGCCATTTTGTACATCTTTTACTCAACAGCGGTACTAGACAGTTTTAACATTTTTGCTTCAGTCACTGGTCTTTCTTCCACGAATACTAATAATACGTATATTGAGCATACTAATAGGTGCAGGATTCGTATAGTACTCAGGTATATGGCTCAAAATGATAGAGGGGCAAAAAAAAAAAAAAAATTTGAAACACTCACACTACTTTCACTTACGAAATCGCAAAAACCGTAAAAAACTGAAAAAAAAAAACGCACTTCCGGTTTACTAATTTTCTTAAAACTCGGATTTTGGCAATCTATTTATTTCTAAATAATTTTGTTTTGATGATAGAATTGTAAAATCAACTATGATAGCACTTTTAGAGGAAAAACATAACCCCTCTACCCCCTAAATCCCTATAAATGACCTTTACCAGGTGAAATATTTCAAATAAAAGTTTTAGCTCTGTATATGTGTAGTTCACATAATTAGTTTAAAGAAAATCGTTGGAGCCGTTTTAGATAAAATAGCAATAAAACTGAAAAAAAAAAAAATACTTTTCAGTAAAAACGCACTTCCGGTCAACGATTTTCTTCAATAGTGAATTTCAACAATATATTTAATTCTAATTAACATTATTTAGATGACAGAATTGTCATCTACGTCTGGAAGCCTGACAAACATGAGCCAGAAGGCACACCAACAGCAGGCTCGGGACCAATGAAAGGGAGAAAGGCGCCTAATTTGGCAAACCTATCCACTTCCTCATTTCCATAGATTCCCAAGATTCATGTAGTAAACATTCCATGTTTAATGGAAATCGTTGTAATCGTTTTCCAGAAAATTTCAAAAACCTATTTGTGTAAATTCGCACTTTCGGGTAACCGATTTTCTTCAAATTGGAAATTCTATCAATGCTTCTAATATGTATTAATATCAATGTAGGTGGCAAAGCCATACATTATACTGTAGTGGTACTGTTTGAGGAAACTATAACAACGATACTGTTCCCCCAGAGCACCCAGAAAATTTTTTGGAAAAATGTTTAAAATGAAAGAGATAGGTATTTATGTGTGCTGATGTCTGCCCGCAAGGTGTATCTGTTGCATGCAGTTACTTGGGGAGAGTGAGCCAAAAGTATGGCGAGGGGGTCTCTGAGAGAATGGACTCGGAGAGAACATAATCCTTAGTGGAGGTGCAAAACTACTGGTGCAAAACACGGCAAAATGATCATGCCAGAGCTGTGTAGAAGAAGAACCAGAGAGACGGTAGGTTTAAACAGTTATCAGATCTGTCTGATAACGGGCCTGTTTACAGGGCATGCCAGGTTCAAGAAACATCTGCACAAGATGGGATTGGTTGATTCGGAGCCCTTATGTAGGCTGTGTCAGGAGGAGGAGGAGGAGGAGACGACCTCTCACCTGTTGTTTGATTGCGTTGCGGTACGGATCGCAGATTGCAGTACGAGACCTTCGGCACTTGAGATCGGAGGAAATCATGCTCCAAGAAGTAGAGGAAGGTATAGAGTGGGGCTTCCTCTACTAGGTACTGAGGTGTTGGCACAATAAGCCGCAACGGGTAGGCTGCAGTGCCTGGGTTTAAGTCCCCCCCCCCGGGAGGAAACTCCACTAAATCTCCTAACAGACTGTGAGGTTGCCACTCAGAGAAGGTTCAGGAACCTGGGCAGCTACCAGCCTAACCCACTCCTCCCCCAAAAGTGCCCTTAAATGAATTTTCCCTGAGAAATGTTTCAAATAAAAGTTGTAGCTCATTGTATGGGTAGTTGATATAGCAAGTTTAAAGATAATCGTCGGAGCCATTTTTTGAGAAAATCACAAAAAACTGAAAAAAACATTTCAGTAAAGTAGCATTTCCGGTTGAACGAGTTTTTCGAATATCTTATTCTCAGGTCCTGTCGCATACGCACAAACAGCATACACATACACACACACAGACCAATTGTTAAAAACCACGTTTTTGGACACAGGAGATCTCAAAACGGTTATTTCAGTTGAAAACTAGTATAGAAAATTTGACCCAGTACTTACTCTTACTCTAAGAGAAAATAAACACAACATCATTCATTTAGCGATTCATTTACACGGCGTACGCTGAATACACCTATAGACGATATGGTGAAAAGAGATCTGGCACTTCCAATCAATCGTATCTTCACGCTGACCTCTTCAATTCACTGCTATTAGAAAGGTTAATGAGAACTGCTGAAAAACAGTCTACATGAACAACGTTATGGGGGCACTGATATTTAAGTTATTCTTAGAAGCTCAGGCACAATTAACATTCTTGGCAGAAGTAAAAATGAGCTAAGCTGAATAACTCTGTCTTAGTTAAAGGGTAAATTTCTTTTAACACTAAACGTACCGGCACATTATATAAAAACTATTCCTCTGCCATACGGTCAAATGACATATTAGGAAATAAAGATACCGTTGCAAATTTAATATAATATTAATTTATTTATTTTATATAATAAAATATTTATTTATTCGAATTGTAGATATTGGGAGAGGCTTCTTAGGAACGATTCCTTTTATTATTTTTTTTTTTTTATCAAAGACACACTACTGGGTGTATCTGAGCTCGCGCTCATGCCAAAAACTAGTCCTATATCTCGATAGACTTCCTTAGAAACAGAACTGTTTCTGTGTACACATAAATAAGTAAATGAACGAGGGACGGGCACAAAATTTGCGCAAAAATGAAGATAAAAGCTATGGCATACTAGACCAACTATATAATAACTAATTCAACAGAATATAACTTTGCATACATACAAACAAACCCCTCACAGTCAATAAATACAGTTATATCTTGCTTATGCATACTAGACCAGCCTAAGGGACCTTTCAGTACTTGTTATTTCTGAGATATTAAAAGTCTATAATTACTCAAACTATCGCACACAGAACACAGACAAGCAATAAATTACTATTATGTAAAACATCCACTCCGCCTACCCAAGAGAAAGACCCCAAGACATACGCCGCAATAGAGCAGATTAGCAAAATTTTTGAAGGCATTGTATTCAGTCTAATTTTCAAGAAGCAAGGGCAAAGTGTCATTGCTAAGGTCCATACGGAATCCAATTCCTCATCACAAGTTTTTACGGAGATCTTCATAATGCTCACTGTCTAAGAATATATGTTCAGCGGTCTCCTTCTTCGCCACAACGACTTCGACCATCTCTCACAAGCCCCATTTTAAACCACTTGTCATTATCAGCATATGAGAAATCTGTCGGGAATATTCTTTTGCCAGTCATCGCGGCCGGAAGAACCTTTACCCTTCATGGAACTTGCCCAACGGGCTTTCCGTATATCCAAAAGATTCTATTCATTATTTCTTTTTCTAACATTTCTCAGCCATATCATGTAGTCACAGGCAACGTTCATATCAGGAAAAGGTTCCACAGTAATGCCATCCAAGCTCACACTTTTCTCCTTTCTCAAAACATATTTTATGGCTGATTGAGTAATCTCTAAGTCCAGGAGAAGACAACCTGTTAGTACGTGAGAGCTTGAGTTGACGCTATGGATCTTTAGATCGCCGAGACATGTCTCATGTGTGCCCATAGGGAACCGCAATTCAGCATCTGCACGAGAAATATGCCTCTATACATTGTTTTGACCGTCCTGTTCTTAAGGCCCCCCCGCCAGTCCTTGCGAGTCTTAATGTGCCTATGCTGCCCTGTAAGCGTTTTGGAATTCATTCTTAATTCTTTAATTAGGGAAGGGATTAGCCAAGTGGTTAGCGCACTGGACTCCCACGCGGAAGACCCGGGTTCGAGTCTAGATGTGCTACCCTTAGATTTTTTCTTCCTAGGAGTCTCTACAGCTAACTCCTAGGAACAGTGTTTCTGTAGCGAGAGTACACTGTCCGGAGGCCGGCAGTGCATTCAGAAGGCTCCGGGCGCCAATGACCGTAGATGTTGACGCGCCTTAAATTAAACAAAAACAAATTCTTTAAGTTGGGGGAATGAAACACAACTTGCAGTCTAAAATAATTCCCTAAGTATTTAACATGCTGAACCCTACTCAGTCTCCGACCGCTAAAGTAAATATAATGGAGTTGATGAGGAGAGAAATTAGTTTTGATTAATTAGACGAGATATGAAGACACTGTTATAATATAGCTATAAGTTCACACATACTGCACTGGACTTATAATGATTTTATAGAATTAAAGGTAAGAGTAGAGATATGACACCATGCGATGTATGGTTGAATCTGATTAACCAGCCATTAACTCTAAAATGGTTTGGGAATGCTTAGATAAACTTAACGATCTGGGCAGCAGGAACAAAGTTGCACTCTGGTAGGTGCCAGGGCATGTTGGCATTGAAGGGAATGAGATGGCCGACGCCCTGGCCAAGATAGGCGCTGTGACCCCACTTCTGGGGCCGGAACCTTTTTGTGGGATTAGCGACCAGTTTCTGTCAGAGGAACTTAGGAAGGAGGAGGAGACGAAGAGATCTCAACTCTGGTACTCCCTCCCCGGGTTGCGGCAGGCCAAGATCTGCTTGGGAAATTATAACCAACGGAGGTCGGAGGCCTGCATTGGATTGAGTAAGAACAAGCTCCGCGTACTTACGGGTTTCCTCACGGGGCATTGCCGACTTAGAGGACACCTGGTGAAGCTGGGCTTGGAAAGTGACAGCTCATGCAGATTCTGTGGGGAGTTGGAGGAAACTCCAATACATCTCCTAACAGACTGCGAGGCTGCCACTCAGAGAAGGTTCAGGAACCTGGGCAGCTACCAGGTGGAGGAGGGGGACATACCCTCTCTAGAGCCCGTCAGGGTATTAGGATTCCTCAGGGATCTTAACCTGATGGAGAGTATTGTAGAGACGGATGTTCAACTCGGCATTCGTTCGGGTGCTATGGGCAGGCCTGTGGCACCCAGGGGGCATAGCACAATAGACCTGATCAAGGTCGCAGTGCGTTGGCCCCCCGTAAAAAAAAAAAAATAAATAAAAAAAAAATAAAAAAAAAAAAAAAAATTGGTTGAATCTGATAGATAGATATCTGTATAGATTCTCACTGGCTTATATACAGGTTCTCCCACTCTAGCCTGCTTAAGTCAGAGAGAACCAGAGAGGGCCTGTTTTCTCTCTGTCGGGCTTGTGTTCTCTCTCTTGCCGTTACATAAACAATCGGAGATAGTTGATTTTAAACTACCCTTAAGCTACACTTAAACCTTTAAACAATTTATTAATTCTATTATTTAATTAATTAATTTTTTTTTTTTTGGGGGGGGGGGATGAGAGCTATAAAAGGTCTCGCGCCTTCGGGCACCCTTTTAGTAATGATAATAAATATGAGGGAATAAATGCACCCACCCATTCATTGAGGGCCTCGATGACTAGATCAGATTAGAGGAATATGCACAATCTCTCTCTTTTATTGTGTAATGGTTTTATTGAGGATAGTGGCATTCAAAGCTGGCAGGCAATTTAGGTAGATAAAAATTCTATATGAACCTCATTTTTTTTTATAAAGGACAACTTAGCCAATTAAAATCGATAAAGAAGAAAAAAAAACAAAAAACAGAATTACTCATTATATTTTTAAAATATTAATCATTGAATTTTGATAGGGTGTCCTAATTAATAATTTACGCATTTTTTTTTTTTTTAAATATTTTTTTTAAAAGAATATTGAACAGTCAAAAGAAAGATAAAATGTTATTAAATAATGTAATTTTATATTGCTTTGTCTAAACTGGAATACAATGTTCTGCCCTCCCCCCCACTCCATTTACTCGCTCCTCTTGTCAGTCACAATTACCACCAGTAATGATGGCATTAAGCCTTACGATCTTCCCAGCGATCTAACTTAATACCCTGTTAATGAAGTGAACTTTGCGAGCATCATTTAGTTCAAAATGTTGCGCAACATTTAACTTTATTTTAATTGCTAACAAGTGAATAATGATAATAATTTAAAGCTTCCTTTTATAATAATTTCAAGTGAGATTTTTTGTTTAACAGTTCTTTTATTATGAAATTTTATGTAAACATTAAATTACATAAATCTTCTTTTTTTTTTTTATAAACAATTTTGTAATTCTATAAACTATTTTAAACTTTATTTAAAAAGTATCTAAATAAAATTATTTTTATTCCTAATATCTCGTAAGAGAAAGTTATGTTAATTTTACTTTCTCTTACTCCCTAGTAAGAGAAAGTATTATAATCGTGCCAAATTTTCGATATTGAGTTTTCACCGAAAATATCCGTTTTGAGGTATATATAACAGTATAGCTCAAAAACTGTCAGATCGCAGAAAGTTGAAACTCGATATTTCGTTTGGGGTATCACCATGGGATTTGACAGTAGGTCAGCGATCAAAATTCCTCAACCAAAAGTACCACTTTATTGAAGGGTTATTTCACTTTCTTTTTTTTTACAATTTTCTCCAAAATAGCTTCAACAATTTCCTTTAAAATTGGTATATCAACTACACATACAATGATCTACAACTTTTATTTAAAACATTTCTCCGGGAAAATTCATTTAAGGGTACTTTTGGGGGGGTAGAGGTGGGGTTAGGTTTTCCTCTAAAATGCTATTTCAGTTTACTATACAATACTATTCATCTAAATAATATTAATTAGAATTAAATGTGTTGTTGAAATTTTCCGAGTTTGAAAAAAAAATCGGATAACCGGAAGTGCGTTTTTTTTTTTGAAATGTATTTTTCAGTTTTCTGGTGCTTTCAAGAAAACGGTTCCAATGATTTTCTTTAAACTAGGAATGTGAGCCACACACACATATAGAGAGTTACAACTTTTACTTGAAACATTTTTCTTGGTAATGTCATTTAAAGGGGCTTTTGGGGGAGGGTTAGGGTTATGTTTTTCTCTAAAGTGCTATCATAGTTGGATTATACAATTCTATTATCCAAACAAAATTAATTAGAAATAAATATTACTTTTTTTTTTTTTTTTTTTTTTTTTTTTTTTTATCGGGGGGGGGCCAACGCACTGCGACCTCAATCAGGTCTATTGTGCTATGCCCCCTGGGTGCCACAGGCCTGCCCATAGCACCCGAACGGATGCCCAGTTGAACATCCGTTCTACAATACCTCCATCAGGTTAAGATCCCTGAGGAATCCTAATACCCTTACGGGCTCTAGAGAGGGTATGTCCCCCTCCTCCACCTGGTAGCTGCCCAGGTTCCTGAACCTTCTCTGAGTGGCAGCCTCGCAGTCTGTTAGGAGATGTATTGGAGTTTCCTCCAACTCCCCACAGAATCTGCATGAGCTGTCACTTTCCAAGCCCAGCTTCACCAGGTGTCCTCTAAGTCGGCAATGCCCCGTGAGGAAACCCGTAAGTACGAGGAGCTTGTTCTTACTCAATCCAATGCAGGCCTCCGACCTCCGTTGTTTTATAATTTCCCAAGCAGATCTTGGCCTGCCGCAACCCGGGGAGGGAGTACCAGAGTTGAGATCTCTTCGTCTCCTCCTCCTTCCTAAGTTCCTCTAACAGAAACTGGTCGCTAATCCCACAAAAAAGGTTCCGGTCCCCTAAGTTCCTCTAACAGAAACTGGTCGCTAATCCCACAAAAAAGGTTCCGGTCCCAGAAGTGGGGTCATAGCGCCTGTCTTGGCCAGGGCGTCGGCCATCTCATTCCCTTCAATGCCAACATGCCCCGGCACCCACCAGAGTGCAACTTTGTTCCTGCTGCCCAGATCGTTAAGTTTATCTAGGCATTCCCAAACCATTTTAGAGTTAATGACTGGTGCACCCAGAGCTCCAATGGCTGCTTGACTATCAGAAAGGATTACAATCTCCTGATTCCTGTATCCCCTATCGAGTTTAAATTGAACACATCTTCCGATAGCGTATATCTCCGCCTGGAAGATGCTGGGAAATTTACCCATGGGTTCCGAATGCTTGATCCTTGGACCAACCACCCCCGCCCCAGTCCCCTCGAGGGTCTTCGACCCATCAGTATACCATTTAATGGCATGTTCCTTGATGCCCAACAGAGCGGATCCCTCGCTCCACTCACTCTTGGACCCTAGCTTCGACGAAAAATTTTTAGTGAAGCTGTACCTCTTACTCATACCGTCCCTAGGAAGGTGCCAGATGGGGGAGCCCAAAGGTGAGAATACCAACTCTCTAACCCCCAGCCCTTCCCCCCTCCTGCACCACTCCTGGAGATCCTAAGAAGAGCCCCCTTCGCCGCCCTTTCTACCACTAGGTACAAAGATGAGAGATTGAGGATAACCTCCATCCCGGCAGTGGGGCAAGTCCTCATAGCCCCCGTCATGCATAAGCATGCGAACCGCTGTACCTTGTCAAGAGTTTTCCTGACCGATACTTCTTTGGTCTTCCTAAAACCAAGCCACCGCGCCATAGGTGATAACCGGTCTCACCATCATGGTGTACATCCACCGTAGGATTCTCGGGGGCATCCCCAGGATTTGCCCGCCATCCTCCTACATATCATGAGGGCGCCAGTGGCCTTATTATGAGGGCGCCAGTTGATTCAATGTGTTTCTTCCATAGGAATTTACTATCAAAAGTCACCCCTAGGTACTTAACCTCCTTTTCCCACCCTACTTCCTCTCCGGCTAGCCGGATATTTTTCAGGCGTGGGAGTGTTCTTTTCCTAGTGAAGGGTATCACAGTGGTTTTCGTTGGATTAACCTTCAACCCCACTGAGACACACCACTCGCTAGTGATATCTAGACCCCTCTGTATTATGTCACATAGGGTTTCTTCAAACTTTCCTCTAGCAATAATGACGACGTCGTCAGCATATCCCTGACAGGTAATGCCGACGTCCGTCAGTTTGTAGAGGAGCTCATCCACCACCAGGGTCCACATTAGGGGTGACAAAACCCCCCTTGCGAACAGCCACGAGTAGTGCGGGAGCGGATGGTCCTTGAGCCCACCACGGTCTCTACCGTTCAACATTTCCATCATCCATCTGGCGGTTGTTCCATCCACCCCCCTTCTAACAAGGGCTCTGCCAACCGCCTCATGGGTAGTATTGTCAAACGCGCCTTCTATGTCCAAAAAGGCATAGATGGCCGTTTCCTTATCATCTAGGGTCCTCTGGATTACATCTGACAGCCGATAAAAAGCGGTATCCACCGACCTTCCCGCCCGATATGCGTGCTGACAGGGGTGCAAAGGAACACTCTCCAGAACCCCTGTCCTGATATAGTTGTCCACGGCCTTCTCCATAGTCTTTAAAAGAAAAGACGTAAGGCAGATAGGCCTAAAGGACTTGGGCAAGGTGGCGTCCCTTTTCCCAACCTTGGGGATAAAGACCACCCTAGCCCTTCTCCACGGCCTCGGTATATACCCGAGTGCCAAACTGCTCCGAAAGATCTTAACCAAGTGTGGAAGA